>JALMQS010000083.1:17267392-17622004 GCA_024734495.1 Forficula auricularia | reverse complement strand
AAAATTAAAAAGTACTCTCTTACTCTAGAGTAAAGTACTTTAAAATATAATTTTACTAAAAACTTTATTTAACCTTTTTTGTGGTCCCCAAGGTACTTAATTAGGATATTAAATTTCATCAAAATTGGTTAAGTCATTTTCAAGATATTTAGAAAAAACTAAAAAAGTACTGAAATAAAGTACTAATGTTTGTGATCGATATGTACCAAAAACTAATCAGCGCTTCATTTTGTTAAACTAATGGTAGGTTTTCAATTTCATTTCAATCGGTGCAACGGTGTGGAAAAATCGTGGGCCAAAAAAGCGATAACATACATCACATCCATACATACATACATCCGCACGCACTAAATGAAATAAACTGCAACGGATCGTTGCTAAACTTTATCCAAATTCATTTGAAATATTAATATGTTCTAGAGTAAAGTACTTTAAAATATAATTTTACTAAAAACTTTATTTAACCTTTTTGTGGTCCCCAAGGTACTTAATTAGGATATTAAATTTCATCAAAATTGGTTAAGTCATTTTCAAGATATTTAGAAAAAACTAAAAAAGTACTGAAATAAAGTACTAATGTTTGTAAACCGATATGTACCAAAAACTAATCAGCGCTTCATTTTGTTAAAAGAATGCTAGGTTTTTAATTTCATTTCAATCGGTGCAACGGTGTGGAAAAAATCGTGGGCCAAAAAAACGATAACATACATACATCCATCCATCCGCACGCACTAAATGAAAAAATCGCACTTTTTGGCCTCTCGACGAGACCCCATGTAATTTTTGGCAAAACCGTCACGTGCTAAAATTCAACCTAATTGAATACTACAATTTGTGACTTTAATTGAGTCCATGGGTTCCGTAGTCTTTACCTGAGGACCCTTTGAAGCCACGCTTGCCCCGAGAGCGATTACAATACTTTACCCATGCTTTGCATTGGATAAAGTAAAATCGCACCTTTTGGCCTCTCGACGAGACCCCATGTAATTTTTGGCAAAACCGTCACGTGCTAAAATTCAACCTAATTGAATACTACAATTTGTGACTTTAATTTAGTCCATGGGTTCCGTAGTCTTTACCTGAGGACCCTTTGAAGCCACGCTTGCCCCGAGAGCGATTGCAATACTTTACCCATGCTTTGCATTGGATAAAGTAAAAATCATAGAAATCGGTCCACGTGCAAAAAAGTTCTCGCTGAACATACATAAAATAAATAAATAAATAACTAGTGACTATCTTGGAGCTATACTGATCCAAACGCAGAAAGAATCATTAAAATCGGTTCATAAACAACGAAGTTATGTCTGAACAAATATAACAAAAATGGTCCAATAACAATGAAAAAAAAACGGGACCAATCGAAAACTATACTGAACCCAATGCAAAAAAATCATCAAAATCGGTTCACAAGAAGAAATCAAAAAACATAGATACAAAAAAAAATTCAGTCGAATTGATAACCTCCTTCTTTTTTGAAGCCGGTTAAAAAGGTCTCTTATCTTCACCTGGGCAATCTAGCTATTGGCATCTTAAACCTTCGAAACTATCATCTCTCACAAATAACTTATATATATATATAAATATATTCATATTTAAATTCTTTCTATGTAAACTGTATATATAATACTTATATTTCTCTTTTAAAGCAAACGAATTTCCATTGTTAAAGGAAGAATTTCTTCTGAAAATTTGAGATTTCTAATACATATTAATTTTCAGATTGTTTTGTTTTTTTATATAAAAGAATTGTATATATTCAATACTAAAACCAATCGATAAGTTATTTCAATCTATATTATATATACATATACAATAAACAAGAATAAAACCAAGGTCCTAGTATGTACAAAAAAGAACAAACGAGACAGGAATGCATCAAAATTAACCAAGAAAACCTAGAAGGAGTTAAGGAATTCCGCTACCTAGGAAGTAAAATAACATGGGATGGGAGGAGCGAAAACGAAATTAAATCAAGAATTGCCCAAGCAAAAATGGGGTTTAATTCAAAACAAAAACTACTATGCTCCTCCTCAATCAGCTTAGAAAACAGGAAGTTGCTATTGAAGACATATGTATGGAGCATAGCCATGTACGGGTGTGAAACCTGGACAATTAGAAAAGCGGAGAGAAAGAGATTAGAGGCTTTCGAAATGTGGTGCTACAGAAGAATGATGAATATCAAATGGATGGATAAAATTACAAATGAAGAAGTTCTTGGAAGAATCGGAGAAAGAAGAACCTTGTGGAAGAGTCTGAAGAAGAGAAGAGGTCAGATGATGGGGCACACACTGAGACATGAGGGACTGCTTAGGGATATCTTGGAGGGAGGTGGGAAAGAAAAGGGGAAGGGAAGACCCAGATTAGAATATTTCAAACAAATAATTGGGGATATGGGATGCCAGACATTTAGAGAGGTCAAACAGCTGGCGGGGGACAGAGTCGAGTGGAGACGGATTGTTGCATCAAACCAGTCTTAGGACTATACTATACTCGATGATGGTGATGATGATTATATATACTAGTATATACAAATTTTTATAAAAAACAATCTCCAAACGCTTATTATAGAATCCAAAACATTTCGGGAGAAATTCTCCCTTTATCAATGGAAATTTTAACCCATTTGAAAAAATAGTTGCTTTTTATGTAATATATACAAATATATAGGCATATGCAGGTATCATAAATTGTATTTTTATACTTTTTGAAATGAATAAATTCTCACTATTGTTATATATGAATCAAGATGCTTACCTATAAAAGAATTAAAATATTAGAAATAAGTCTTACCTTTACACCCAGATGCAAATCGTTCAGTTCTTTTTCAAAAAATCACTTAAAATCACTTAAATATCACAATCAAATAAAAAATTAGCTCTTTATATTATAAATTAATCATAATATGGAAGAATATTCGCCGGCGTTGTGTTCAGTTTAAGAATCACGGCCATATTGAAATAAACCTCTAGTGTTGCCTGCAACATTGTCGACGCTCATTGTTTCAATTATTCAAATTCAAATTTAACTATTGAATTGCGAATTATTTTCAGCCAGGAATATATGCATGGGAAAAGGGCCGTTATATTCACCTGCGCAATCTAGCTATTGGCATCTCCTATTGCTAGAGAAACAACTGAACAAAAATTCAAAAAATTGACTCAGTTTATGATTTTTGAATATTTAGAATTAAAAAACGTAATTTTGAGTTAGAAGCCGTTTAAATTTTGACAATTTTTAAGCATAATTTTTAGAGAGTCTGGTCTTGGTGCGAGGTAAAACATATTAAAATTTTTTTTTTGATAATTATTATTTATTATGAGTCGTAAAATAAAAGAGAGAGAGTGTTTTCTCAATATATATATATATATATATTTCGAGCTGTCAACCCATCATCAGGATATACAGAAAATAAATTTTAAGTAAAATTATTTTTAAGCAGAAAAAATAGGTCATTACTTCCATTTTTACCCTCGTTATTATTCTATTCCGAATGAAAATTTAGTGCTGAATTCAAATACATAATCAAAAATTATTTATTTATTTATTAAAGAACATTGTATCTGTATACCCACATTTATTGCCATTCCTGAACAAACTGGTAGGTGAAGATACTGACACCATCACATACCTATATGTAACTCGCACTTGGGCGGCTTATTTGAATGATTTTATTGATATTTTAAGGTATTGTTATGATAATCGCATAAAATGTAATTCATAAGGTGATTTTTCTATTTCACTTATGTAAATTTTCATTAAAAATGAAGAGTGAGTAAAATGTATGTATGACACTGGGATAATGGTTTGTAAATACTTTGGGTTATTATTATTATTAGTTTTTTTTTTTTTAAGAGAGCCAATTATGTTAATTGTTTCAAAAGTTGACACTTGTGACAATTGTAAAAATTGAAAAAACATATATAAACGAAAGTGATAAGTAGTTATAGACAAATTAATATTGTATTTATTATTTAACTAGGGAATTCACGGAGCCAGGAATCATTTTCATCTTGGAATATATTTACCAATAGATATACCGCATTTTAGGCACGAAACCCGATATGAGAGTTCAACCCCTATTTGGCCGCTTTATTTGTATGATTGTATTGACATTTTAAGGTGTTGTTATGACATACGATATGTTATAACTATTTAACTAATGAATTGAGGATTATTTTCAGCTAGCAATATATATATTAGGTACTTAACCCTAGTAACACTATGAGAGTTCAACTCGCATTTGGCAGGCTTTTGAATGATTTTATTGATATTTTAAGGTGTTGTTATGATAATCGCAGAAACAAATAAAAATGCGATTTATTACTAATAGTAATTAATTTAAAACCCACAAATGATTTGTACGAACTATAGTTTAAGTATATATCAAAATTAGAGATATTGAAATCCTGGAAGAATTGGAATGAGGACAATATGGAATTGGAATAATTATCGGAAAAGAGGTTTTTTTATTTAATTAGTTTTTTCCTCTTATTAAAAACAAGGACTAAAAAGATGATCAAGGCCAGTCGATGGTGGAGAAGCAATCTCCGAAATCGAAGCTCAAATACAATGTATACATTAATGTAAAATAATTGGTTTAATAAAATTTATAAAAAAAAAGAAATATTGAAATTATTTAATTTTTAATTAAATAAAAAAAATAAACTGATGTGGCTTTAACATAGGCCTGTCCCTTCTCTTATATTTAATATTTAATAAAATAATTTATCGTCATTTAGGGAGTGAGGGTCAAAAAATTAAAATCTTGGACCAAACTCAACCAAATTTTGTATAATAAACATTGAGCCCCAGAAGTATAAAAATTCAAAAACTAACCGTCAAAATTAGGGGTGTGGGGGAGGGTGTAGAGTCAAAAAATGAAAATCTAAGCTCTTAGACCAAACTCAACCTAATTTTGTATACATACTTAGTGGGCTACCAGAAGAATAAAAATGCAAAAACAACGCCACAATGGAGGAGGGAGGGTGTAGGGTTAAAAAATGAAAATCTAGGTAGGCTCTTGGAACAAACTCATCCAAAATTTGTATAGGTACATAACCAGAAAACTAAAAATTCAAAAACTAACTTTGGAGGGGGGGGGGACATACATGTGAAATTTCGTTTTGATATTCAGTCTAGTTTTTGTGATAGTGCGTCCACAAAAATACAATTTTTTCGATGTTCACTTATAGAGGCATTTTTGTAGACCGAAATGTCATGGTTTCGCCTAATTTTTACTTTGCCATACAGGGTAAGGTCAATTATTGTAATCGTGCATGAAAAAAGTGGGGTTTTTCCTTTTTTTTTTCGAAATATCTCAAAAAAGGCTAACACTATTTTGATTATATAAATTGAGCGAAACTATCGCATTTCGCTCTACAAAAAAAACTCTAATAAGTGAACATTGAAAAAATTATATTTTTCGAGATATTAACTGATTTGTCGAAATATCTCTTAGTTAGTTAGTCTGTGCGTTACCAAATTTTTGTGGACGAGCTAGCTCAAAAACTAGTGTGAATATCATAACCAAATTTCACACCTAGTTTTGGTCCATTGATTTTTCGTTTATTGAGCCACTTGCAGGTGAGGGCCTCCACTAACAAGAAATATTTACATAGTCGGAGTGAATTTAATTATGGGAGTATTTACATAATTATAGGAACATTTACATAATATATTTACAAATTTTTTTCTTTCTATACAATTTCTAGCGCATGGCAATTTCCCTATAAGTTCTCCTGTTGAAGCTATAAAAATTCATCAAAGAACCCCTCATCGCCCTGAAGGTCATATCGCATAAAGTTCTCTGGGAAATTTCCAGAGCGACAAGGGGAGGCTGAGATTAAGAGCTGATTAGATTTTGGTGCATATCGACCCAAAATTAAGGGTGGTGGAGGGGAGGTTAAAAATGAAAAATCTAGGCCATTTGAGCAAACTCAAACAAATTTTGTATACATATTCAGTGGTACCCCAGAAGTCTAAAAATGCCAAAACTAACCACAAAAATGGGGGGGGGGGGGTGTAGGGTCAAAAATGAAAATCTAGGCTCTTGTATCAAACTCAACCAAATTTTGTATACATAATCAGTGGGCCTCTAGGAGTCTAAAAATGCAAAAACTAACCCCTCCCCTACATTATTATAAATAATTTTAGGGGCCATGTTGTATGATAAAGTTAAGTGGATGGCCACATCAGAACACGTCAGCTTATTTTAATCAAAATAGTTTCAGCCGTTTTTGAGATATTTCGAAAACAAACCATACCCTGTATGGTAAAGTAAAAAATAAAATAATTTCAAATTAATTTTTCTATTTAAATTAATTATTAGGAAAGTTACAATTTTTATTGGATTATTTGCAGAAAGCGTATCAAGTCTAAAAAATGTTCTCTTCTCCTCAAATAATTTAAATATCTAAATCTCGATGAGGGTAACTACAACTTGTGTCCAAAGTTATCGCCCGCATCGCTTAAGAGGAAATCCTCTGATCCATACATCCACTCTCTCGTATTCTATGCTACAATAGAATTCCTTATTTAGTAAATCATTAGAGATGCTCGTTAATGAGAGGGAGACATCACCCTATGTAGATGTATTTTGCATGTGTGTGTGTTAATTGTCATTGAACAAAAACAAACATTTATCAGATAATCTATTGATGAAAACTTTGAATGAGGGTATATAGAACGTACCAAATGGAGCCAAGGGTACCTACCTTCGTACCTACCTACCACTCACTCATTCTTCCCTCAAAGTCTCTCTATTCACAAAGTTTTTGAATAAATAATACCGAGAAAACAAACTCTCGTGGATTTCTCTCTTTATTTTTTTTAGTTTTTTAATGATAATTTCGGGGAAAAAAGTTTTCCAAGCATTTTTCAACTTTGCAATTCATAAAAATATATGTCAGTTATATTTTTTTTTTAAATGGCTTTTAGACAAATTGTAGAAAGCGTTCAAATCCAACAATTTTATTGTGAAATTATTTATAATGGATTTATTAATTTTATATTTGAGTCTAACTTTTTCATATCTTTTGATAATAGTACCTGGAACCACCGAGAGATGCTCGGCAACTTATTGCTTCAGTTAAAAGTTATATATTAATATTATTTTCAATTTAAAATTCTGATAAGTCACTGCACAGCACCCCGGCACCCCACCCCCTGGACCCTACCTCCATACTAGCCCCGCTACGCCCCTGGACCCCGAGCCCGCCACTCCACCGACCTTGAATCCCACCTCCTGCACCAGCCACCCCCACCCCAGTTTTTGCATTTCTAATTTTCTAGTGGCCCACAGCTTATGTGTATATATAGGTATATAAATAAATTCCTTATATTTTTTTTAATTAAATAACAGTTTATCGAGTTTTATAATAATCAATTAAATTGGAAAATTCTAATATATAATCATATTTCTTATTAACTCTTTGTGGAATTTAATAGTCGATTTTATAATCAAGTAATTTTTTTTTAATTTTTTTTATTGACCCAATTATTTTACATGAATTAATGTATACATTGTATTTGAGCTTCGACTTCGGAGATTATTTCCCCACCATCGACTGTCCTTGATCATCTTTTTAGTCCTTGTTTTTAATAAGAGGAAAAAACTAATTAAATAAATAAACCTCTTTTCCGATATTCATTGAATCTCATTTTCAATTCAATCAATTAAATTATTATTATTTTTTTTTAATTTTATTAAACCAATTATTTTACATTAATGTATACATTGTATTTGAGCTTCGACTCCGGAGATTACTTCTCCACCATCGAGTGTCCTTGATCATCATTTTAGTCCTTGTTTTTAATAAGAGGAAAAACTAATTAAATAAAAAAACCTCCTTTTCGGTAATTATTCCAATTCCATTATTATTTCCATTCATCCCCCAATCAATTAAATTTTTATTTTTTTTTTTTTTTTTATAAATTTTATTAAACCAATTATTTTACATTAATTAATGTATACCTTGTATTTTAGCTTCGATTTCGGAGATTGCTTCTCCACCATCGAGTGTCCTTATTCATATTTAGTCCGTGTTTTTAATAAGAGGAAAAATCTAATTAGATAAAAAAACCTCTTTTCCGATAATTATTTAATTCCATTATTCCCCAATCAAGTCGATTGGTTAATCTTCCTTCCTCTCTCTCTCCTCCCAATCAATTAAATTGTTTAATTTTAATATATATAATAATATTTGCTATAACCTATTAGTGGGTTTTAAAATTAAAAAAACAATTAATAAATAAAAGATAATTGAAAAAATGTAAAAAAACATTTTTATTGAGATTTTCATCTATCAATAATTAATTTAATTAAGAAAAGATCAATTAAGATGAAATTCGTCGAGGTCCCGATCTAGGCAGATCGTTTTCTCATTCTCAAAAACTTGTTAAAAGAGCTGGTTTCATCAAAATTGGTAAAGCCGTTTTCAAAATAGAACTAAGATACAAATATATAAATAAATATATATATATATACAATTTTTGCTCGTTTAATAAGAGTAGATAATAATAAATATTGATCGTTTTATAAAGAATATTTTAAAAAATCAAGATTTTTTTTTATTACTTCTATTTATTTGAAATTTCTAAAAGCCTTTTAAATTAAAAATTTCATTAAACGTAGGACGTTTAATATTTGTAAATATATTTTAATCATATTATATTGATAATAAATATTTGCTTATACTTTAATTTAAATTAAATAAAATATGTATTAGAATTTTCAATTAAACTTGCCTTTTATTTTATTATTTATTATTTCTTTAATTGTAATTAAGGTAATTGAGAGCAGACTCAAAAAGAAGTAATTTTAAGTTTTTAAGAACAGATATTTATAATTTTAGATAGCTTAATTATGTATTAAAAGTAGAAAGGCATTTAAGATTAATTACATAATTAGATAAGGCCTTAAAAATGTGTAATTACCTTGTCTAATAAGGGGCCGTCCATAAATTACGTCACACGAATTTCAAGATTTGTCGACCCTCTGTCACATTTTGTCACATTTTCATTTAAGCTCCTCCTGCATTGTGATGTCACAATATAACTTTTATACCTTAAAAAATTTGAATTTGAATTTTGTGACATCACAATTTTTAAGATCCCCGGTCCCACCCTATCACAATTTTGAACAAATTTCAGAGATGCCTCCCTTCCCTTAATGTGTGACGTAATTTATAGACGGCCCCTAATTAATAAAAGCGCCTATTTTGATTTAGTAATTATCTCAATTTCCGAAATTCGTATGTTTAATTATATATTGAAATTCCATAGTCTAATTCTCTAAATAATATTAATTTTTTTTTTTTTTTTTTTGGCTTTTCGGCCTTTCTAGTCATAAGCCTAATTACGATACTAGTTATATTTTTAAAATTTGTCTCTACCCCCGGGGGTCAGATTTTAGCTGGATGCCTCGAGTCGGATTCGAACCCGGGTCGCCTGGTTAGCTCGCTGTCACGCTACCGCCTAGGCTATCTGACCCCCCAATATTAAATTAAAATTGAAAAAAATTTTAGATAGGAATTGTTGTTACATAAATAGAAATAAAACAATTAGGTTCTCCTCTACTTGATTAAAATAAACATATAGGTACATTATAATTATTTATTTGTTAGAGGCTTTAACCTTCATCATCAGTTTTTTACTTTACCATACAGGGTATATATTGTAATCGTGCATGAAAAAAGTGGTTTTTTTCCTTCTTTTTTTCGAAATATCTCAAAAACGGCTGAAACTATTTTGATTGAAAAAATTGAGCGAAACCATGGCACGTTGGTCTACAAAAAAGCCATAATAAGTGAATATCGAAAAAATTATATTTTTCGAGATAACAATTGTTTTGTCAAAATGACTCTTAATTAGTTAGTTAGTTAGTCGGTGCGTTACCAACTTTTTGTGGACGAGCTAGCTCAAAAACTAGTGTGAATATCGAAACCAAATTTCACAGGTAGCTTTGGTCCATTGAGATTTTTCGTTTATTGGGCCACGCAGATGGGGGTATATACATTATAATTATTTATTTGTTAGAGGCTTTAACCTTCATCATCAGTTTTTTAAATTAAAAATTATCATTCTGTTATTTCTAATAAACAAACAACTAATTAGTTTGTTATATGATCAGCTCAATATTATAACATAACGAAAACATCTATTCGGGTTTTTTTTTTGGCTTTTCGGCCTTTCTAGCCATCAGCCAATTTACGATACTATATTATTTTAAAATTTTGCTCTCCTTTGGAGCCATTTTCAAGAGAGGGGGTGGGTGGTCTACGTGGTCTTAACCTTGTAGTCCAAGGTTCGTTTTGGAGGGTGTCTTCAGAGTGAATTTCTTCAGTCGGAAGGTTGGGTCGATTTGGATATTTAGGAAGTTTTGGATGTTTTGTGGTTGAAGGTATAATTTGGTTATTTCTGCAAGATTTAAGAAAGGTTAGGTCACATAGGAGTTGGGACTTTCGGATGAGGAGTTTGGAGTAGGTTTTTGTTGATTTTAAATATGTGACCTAACCTTTCTTAAATCTTGCAGAAACAACCAAATTACACCTTCAACCACAAAACACCCAAAACTTCCTAAATATCCAAATCTACCCAACCTTCCGACTGAAGAAATTCACTCGGAAACAAAACGAACCTTGGACTACAAGGTCAAGACCACGTAGGCCACCCACCCCTCTCTTGAAAATGGCTCCAAAAGGAGAGCCGAAACGTCGAGTAAAACTCTCAAACCCACGCGGAGAAACCCGAAAAACCTCTAATGACATAGAACCTATCCGCGGAAGCCTCACTGAACATATATATACGAGTATATATATATATATATATATATATATATATATATATATATATATATATATATATGAATCAAGATGCTTATAAAAGAATTAAAATATGGCTTGACTAGAAATAAGTCTTACCTTTACATATCCAGATGCTAATCGTTCAGTTCTTTTTCAAAAAATCACTTAAAATCACTTAAATATCACAATCAAATAAAAAAATTAGCTCTTTATATCATAAATTGATCAAAATATGAAATAATATTCGCTGGTGTTGCGTTCAGTTTAAGAATCACGGCCATATTGAAATAAACCTCTAGTGTTGCCTGGAGCATTGTCGACGCTCATTGTTTCAATTATTCAAATTCAAATTTAAATAAATCCGAATAATAAGAGGATAGAATGGACATATTAAATTAATTAATAGAAATTGTTAAATGTTAAAATTTAAAAAGGTCCATTTTTAGGCAATCTACTGTATAAATATATATTTATATTTAATCAAAATAAAATAATACCTACATTATAAATAAAATAGTTTATATAATATTTTACAACCTAAAATACCACGGACATATTAGAATGCTAATTCACAATAATTAGTGTTTGAATACCTACACCCAAAAAACTTCCCCAAGCTCCCCTAATTGTTACAAAAAGTATTAGGAATATAAAATTAATAATTTTCTATAATATAAATGTATCTTTGATATTTTGGCTGTATTATTTCTTGCCCCTGTTATCAGCAGGTGTTAATTGTTATAGCGCTAATTACCGGCAATTAGAGGAATTTCCATTACAAACAGACCGTATTCAAATGCATCCATTAATAATTCATTATTTTAATTTATTTATTTTTTCCCCCGTTTAATCCTTGAGGCTGGCTGCTGCTTGCTTGCCTGTTTCTCAATTAACCCACCCGCTTAATCTAAATCGTGTCTAATGTAAGTCGAAAGTTAATTTTCGTTTCTGGATGTGACGTGAGCTCTCTGCTAGCTAGCTATTTTGAAAGGGCTCGGCGGCGGTTTGACCTCCGCATTTGAGCAAAGCTTTCACCTATTCTCTATAACAAGACATTCAACTTGGCTCATTTGGCGTAATTCCCTTTGTAAATAGGCAAATCTATAGGGGAGACCGAAAACGACCCTTTCATCTAGCTAGGCAAATACGTCAAACTATTCACAGCACGCCGTACTGTGTAGGTAATACTAATACAAAGACAGTTCCAGCATGTTTATTAGTTTTGAAATATTAAATTTATATAAATAAAAACAAATCTTTTATAATAATAAAACATTCTAGAAACGTTTATTAAAAATCGAAACGTATCGGGAGAAATTCTCTTTTTTTCAATGGAAATGTGAAAAATTCTGAAAAATAGTTGCTTTATAAAGAATGACTATAAACCAGTAAATATTTTAAAAAAGGACAATGATATAAACTGTCTTGGAGATGAAATTACCCGGAATAAAAATAAAAAATATATATATTTAATTATTATTGTTCAGTTCCATAATCAGTATTAGATATAACAAATCAGAGGAAATAAAGTAAACAATAAAACACCGTGTTAAATCATACGACCAATCGCAACGTTTCGGTAATTTACTGTAGCTTCATCACTCTGTCATTCAATTTTGTTTTTCCATTTAGAATACATACCATATATATAACTTTACGATTGGTCGTATGATTTAACACGGTGTTTAATTGTTTCCTTTTTTCCTCTGATTTGTTATATCTAATAACTATTTAAGAAAAATAATTTTTCTCTTTCGCATATACGATATTAATGATTATCCGAATATATAAAAAAAAATTCATTAATTGAAAAGATTTTCCTAGAGTAGCAGTGTTGTTGATTGATGATGGTAGATCAATGAGGTTGTCCTCTGCTTGATGCGAATAAACATATATAACGAATATAAATATGTGAAGGTAATATAATTTATTTGTTGAGACTATAGTTTCGAACATTTGACCTTCATCATAAGCCCTTTAATTAGAAATATTTTTACCTGTTATTTCTCATTAGGTTTAATTACCTGATTGGATATAAGTAAATTCGTTTTGTTGTAATTGTTTGTTATGTGGCTAGTTTACTATAACAAAAAATAATTTTTTCTATATCCATTTGGATAATTAAACCCATGAGAATATATTAATTAAATTAATTATTCACAAAAATAAAGGCTTTAACATGCTACATTTCTAACATACATAGGTATATTATACCTTTATATCAAATATAAATATGTGTGTATATATATTATATAAATTATATATACTTTATTTGATTGAGACTATAGTTTCGAAAGTTTACCCTTCATCACCAGTTGTTTGAAATACTCGATTGGATTTAGTTAAATTCGTTTTGTCGTAATAGTAAGCAGGTCACTGAACATAATTATATTCAATACTAATTATTTTACTATTACGACGAAAGAAATTTACCTAAATCCAATCGGGTAATTGAACCAATGAGAAATAACAGATAAAATATTTCTAATTATAAAAAGACTGATGATGAAGGTCAATCCTTCGAAACTATAGTCTCTCACAAATTCATTATATAATATACATATTTATATTTGTTAAATAAATTTATAATTTTCTCATTAATATATCAAAGAATTATTAACATATTAACGAGAATTGTTTTTGATCGCGCTTTTTAAACAAGATATATATATGCGAGACTACTGCTGGTTGAGGCTATTGGAGTCTGCTGAGTTTTAAGTCTGGACCAAGAGAAAATGAAAAAGATGTGATCCATTTAGCTATAATCCAGCATCATTTCGCGATTAGCCCGCATGACGGGTTTTATATCAAACACTGATATGGATCACCAAATGAATTTGAAATCTGAGATATTATATATTCAATCTCCCAGTACAGCGCGCTCGATTTCACTTCGATATTCTTTGATATATTAATGAGAAAATTATAAATTTATTTAACTTCATTATTTCAAGTTAGAAATATATAAATTCGGATATTATTTTCACTTAATATTTGACAAATATCACCTGTTTTTGATTCGCGATCGAATCAAATATAGGAAACTTATGATTTATATTTGTTATATATAAGTAGGTAGGGTAACGCAGCCAGTAGTTGATCAAATAACGCCGATGCTAGGCTATTTTTATCACCCAGCTTTCATTTTAAATCTTAATAGAAAACTCACACCATAATAACAATCCCTTATATGTGTCCAATCATAGGAGAATATAAAATTCAGGCCTTATTAAAGAGCATAAACAATAGAATTAAAAAAAAATTGTTCCAGTAGTTGATCGGGCGAATCAAATTTTTGATCAAAGTCAAATCCACTGATTTCAAAGGAGGTAAAATAACACAGTTTGATAATTTTATTTATATTTTATTTTATTATTATTTATTTTTTTATTATTTTTTAAGAGACACAATGGAAATTAAAAAATTACATTTTTTAAAAGTATTGCAACTCATGAACCGAAAAAAGATTTCTTGTTTTGCTGGTTTTAGTTGGTTCTTCGATATGTGAAACAACCTGAGTTGACAACATTTAAATCATAAATAACTAAATATATTTTTCAATGGGCCCAGAGAAAATGGTTGTTTCCGACTGAAAATGACACGAAAATTTGAACATTCGACCAACTACTGGATGGGTATCAACTACTGGCTGGGTCACCCTATATGTTTATTTTCATCAAGCATAGGGCAACCTCATTGAATTGTCTTTACGAATTGACAATAAATCTGCTACTTTCGGCAAAAAACATTCTTTTCAATAAAAGTTAAATCTACTTTTGTCTCGATCTTTTATACTAGTATGTATAAAATATAACTAGATTTCGTATAAAACCACAAAACAAAAAGAAATTAAGGGATTTTTTAAACCAAAAAGTATCTTAAAACGCAAACATAAAAGTGCTTAAAATGATCATAAAAAAGAATAATTAAAAATACTTAACGAAATTTTGATAATTATTCTCAAGAGAGATCTTTTCATCCTTGACGGATCGTAAATTCGCTTTTATTCTTTATTAATATATACACTAAGAAGAAGAAGTAGAAAAAATCTGGCTAGAAATGTAATTTTAAATCCACCCTCTTTATTAGAAAAGGGGATGAAGAAAAGGGAGAGGGGCCCTTTACAATAGAGAAGAGGGAGCTATTGAGAGGTAGTTAACTGAGTTAAGTTCTTTGCGATGCCCTTTGGGGTTAAGTTTCTGCTATGATCAACTACGCACGAGTAATATAATATTACTTTCGAGAAAACTTGGAAAGTTTCTATCTACGAGGATTTTAAAAGGGGAAGGAGTTTAGGAGAGGAGAAGGGCTGAGAAATAGTCTAGTCGCCTAAGGGCTGAAATAAAAGAAAGAAAAAGTATTTACTAGTCGAGAGAATGTGAAAGTAAATGACGATAACTACCGATTTTCCAATACTCAGGGATTTTAGGTTTTTAAAGTTGGTACATTTAGTTTTCAATTAAATTATTTGTTATACTACTTTCTAGCCAGGATTTAATCATTTTTACTTTACCATACAGGGTATGGTCAAGTATTGTAATCGTGGATGAAAAAAGTGGGTTTTTTCTTCTTTTTTTCGAAATATCTCAAAAATGACTGAAACTACTTTGATTAAGAAAATTGAGCGAATCCATGGGATTTCGGTATACAAAAAAAGCCCTATTATGTGAACATCGAAAAAAATATATTTTTCGAGATAATGAATGTTTTGTCAAAAAGTCTGTAAGTCTGTAAGTCTGGTTGTTCGTCTGTTAGTCTGTGCGTTACCAAATTTTTGTGGACGAGGTAGCTCAAAAACTAGTGTGAATATCGAAACCAAATTTCACACATAGTTTTGGTCCATTGAGATTAAGAGCTGATTAGATTTTGGTGCATATCGACACAAAATTAATGGGGTTGAGGAGGGGGGTTAAAAATTAAAAATCTATACGATTTGAGCAAACTCAACCAAATTTTATATACATAATCAGTGGGACCCCAGAAGTCTAAAAATGCAAAAACTAACCGACCAAAATGGGGGGGGCTGTCAGGTCAAAAAATGAAAATATAGGCTCTTATACCAAACTCAACCAAATTTTGTATATATAATCAGTGGCATTCATAAATTAATTCCTGTGAATCAATTGTAATAGACTGATGAAGAGGGCAAAGCCCTCGAAACTATAGTCTCGTTATAAATAAATAAAATTTATAATTCCAGCAGAAGACACACTCTTTTATTGTCTCCTTCGATATAATCAGTGGGCTCACAGTAATCTAATAATACAAAAACTAGCTGGAGGGGGGTGTAGAGTCAAAAAATGAAAATATAGGCCCTTGTACCAAACTCAACCAAATTTTGTATGGATAATCAGTGGGCCCCCAGGAGTCTAAAAATGCAAAAACTAACCCCTCCCCTACATGATTATAAATAATTTTATTAAATATTAAATATAAGTGAGAAGCCAGGTTGTATGGTAAAGTCAAGTGAATGGCCACATCAGAACACGTCAGTTTATTTTTTTCCAATTAAATTTTATACAGGGTTATTGGTAATTCGATAGATATCTTGAAATGGGTTATAGCTAATTTCCAATAAATTTGGCCCTATAAACCCAGGGTCAATTTCATCAGAATTTTAATTTTTATTGAAATTTCCCGACTTTCTACCAATAACTGCTAATTGTAAAAAAAAATCTCTGAGTCTCATCCACATAAGCTCACGAGGGAAGTGAAACTTCTGTAGCCATATTTGTATATAATATTATAATAAGGCCAAAGATTGTATCCCCCTTGAAAAATCACACTCCATAAATACTGCCTATTATTCATGATTGGATAAGTCAATTATCTTATTGACATATTAAATATTGAAAATCAAAATTTGAATAAAATATTATGATCAATTTTTTTAAAGTTGAGAAAGATTTAAATAACGCTATATAAAAAAGAAGCGACTCTGGGTCAGTGGTTAGAGTGTCGGGCCGCTGGCCTGAAATACTCTGGTTCGAGACTGAGTCTCGGCAGATATTTGCAGCCACCTCCTCTTGGAAAGCAATGGCAACCTAGCAAGAGTATAATTGCCTAGTAACCTCTCCAAACTAGCCGTTCGGAACCGGCGGTAAAAGTAGGTCCCGTATATCTGTGTAAAAACAGCTAAACACACTCAGCACAGGTATATGTGGAGAGGAGCCGAAATGTCAGGGAGACCTGATAAGGGCACTTAAAGAAGATATGAAATTAATATTATTTAAAAATTTTAACATTAATAAAAATAAATGAATAACTATACTTTATGATTAATGACAATTTTTTTTAGTTTTTTTATTCAGTATTTTGGATTTAAATAATTTCATTTCTGGATTTTGGCCTTAGCCCTTCCTTTCTTTTTCTCTCCTATTTCCCCTTTATTGTATCAAAAATTTTAAATCAGAAACGTCGCTAAAGAAGTTTCACTTCAAAAAGTACTGTACTCTGAGTGCTAAAAAGACACTTTTTATGAGAGTTATTTAAAAAAATTCATCCCACCAACTTATATAGCCTCCTAAATAAAAAGTCAAAAGTAAGAAGTAATGAAATTTTTTTTGAAAATGTCAACTAGATTCAAGACGATTACTAAAAAAAAGTTCAATACACTTGATGTAAAACATACGGAATAAACATCCTCGTTTTATAAACTTTAAGATACGTTCAACATGTAGCGTATTTCTTTTCGTTATCGTATGGCCAGAGCCATTAATCGGGAATTTTCTGTAATATTAAGGGGGTCAAATTAGAGGCAGATAATATTATATAATATCGATTTAAAGTTTATTTTCATAATATTTTTAAGAAATATGATATTATTAATGATAAAATGTATTATTATATTATCCTATGTTAAAGAAATATTTATTAACCAGCTGAGAAACCCGCCTTGGCATCTTGCTGGCGAAGCCTACATCCCCTGGATTCGCAGTATTCCCCTCCTCCCACTGGTATTGTCAAGATCATCCCCGTCCCTTCGTAATCAAATAATTTATGTAGATGCACACAGATGGCTATATTTTGTAGAAATTTCCTTTTTTGGGGGAAATTTGTGAGGTTTATTTAGCCCCAGAGGTGGTTGGAGTTCCTAAAAAATTTAAAGAAAAAAATATATATACTAATGTTCTTTCTTTATTTAAGCCAAATTTATAAATCGCAACAGTTTCGGCCAGGTAAACCTGCCATCATCAGTTTCTAACAAGCTCATTATAAAAAAAAAAATGGGGTTTTTCCTGAGCATTTTCCAAGATAAAAATAACCAAAAACCTCAATACCATACCTAATAATCAATAGATTAAAATTTCCCAAATAATTACTATATAAATAAATTTACGATTAGCCATATCGGCGAATGCCCTTTGCAGGGCAATGTTTGATTTTTTCATTCTATTCTGTAAATAAAAATTCCACATGTCTTGGGATGAAACTGTATATATATTGAATCAAATTTGCTCAATAAAAAAGACATTATAAAAAAAGTCTCTAACAAACTACAAAATCTGTACAAACTATAATTAGAGACTGAAGATGGCAGGTTTACCTGGCCGAAGTTGCGATTTATAAATTTTACTAAAATAAAGAAAGAACATTAGTATATATACTTTTTTGTTTAAACTTTTTTAAGGAACTCCAACTGACCTTCTGGGGCTAAATAAACCTCACGAATTTCCAAAAAAAAGGGAAATTTCTACAAAATAATTCTTGATCATAAAAAAAGGGTGCGGGGTGAACCTGACAATACCAGTGGCGTACTTTGAGAGGGGGGGGATGCCAGGAGTCTAGGGGATGTAGCCCTCTAGCCAACAAGATGCCCGCCTTATACTTTACAATACAGAGTATGGTCAAGTATTGTAATCGTGCATGAAAAAAGTGGGATTTTTCCTGCTTTTTTTCAAAATATCTAAAAAACGGCTTAAACTATTTCGATTAAAAAAATTGAGCAAAACCCCAAACATTTCGCTCTACAAAAAAGCTTTAATAAGTGAACATCGAAAAAATTATACTTTTCGAGATAATAATTGTTTTGTCAAAATGTCTGTTAGTTAGTTTGACTGTGCGTTACCAAATTTGTGGACGAGCTAGATCAAAAAGTAGTGTGAATATCGAAACCAAATTTCACACGTAGTTTTGGTCCATTGAGATTAAGAGCTGATTAGATTTTGGTGCATATCGACCCAAAATTAAGGGAGATGGGGGGTCAAAAAATGAAAATCTTGGCCATTTACCAAACTCAATCAAATTTTGTATACATAATCAGTGGGTCCCCAGAAGTCTAAAAATGCAAAAACTAACCGCCCGAAATGGGAGGGGGGCGGGGTGGAGGATCAAAAAATAAAAATCTTGGCCATTTACCAAACTCAACCAAATTTTGGATACATAATCAGTGGACCCCAGAAGTCTAAAAATGCAAAACCTAACCCCCCCTACATGATTATAAATAATTTTATTAAATTTTAATGTAAGTGAGGGGCCAGGTTGTATGGTAAAGTCAAGTGGATGGCCACATCAGAACACGTCAGCTTATTTTTAGTTGATTTAGCGTCGTTTCTTTGTTATAAATTGTCAACTTTTCAACTTTACAGGTACCTATAGGTATTTCATGTTTGAATAGAAAGAATTATTGAATTACATTGTGGTGGTAGTAGTAGTAGTAGTAGTAGTAGTAGTAGTAGTAGTAGTAGTAGTATTTGTAGTTGTTGAATGTACATTGTACATAGAAGATTTTAATTAAAAGATTGGCGATATTATTTGTTCATTATCTGCGAAATTCTCTCTCTCCCTTTCCCTTCCTTGCTTGTATTTAATCCCCCCTTACCCCTCTTTTGTCTGCCTGTCTTTAATTTTCCCAGCTGGAATTTAATATACTCTTAATTAAAGATTTTAGATTGTCCATATTTTAATAAACTAGTACCATTAATCCTCTCAATATATTGACATTCAAATGGATTAAGTGAAGATTAAACAAAAATAAAATAAAAACTTTTATTAATATATTGTAGAATTTTTGAAATTTCAGACAACTTACATTAAAATAAATTTCGGATTTTTTTTTTTTGAATCTCATTTTCCAAATTTAATGAGACAAAATTACTCGAATTGATAAAGAAAATTGAATTTATTTTTTGCAATTGCTGTGCACAAAATTTTGAATTTAATCTCAATTAAAAATAATAGTACCTTGAACACCGAGTGTTGCTCTGTAATTTTTCGCTTTAGTTCAAAGTGATATTTTAATTCACAAAGAGAGACAAAGAGGTTGTCCTCTGCTTGATGCAAATAAACACAAATATATATTATTTATTTGGTTGAGACTATAGATTCGAAGACTTGGTCCTTATCATCAGTATTTTTTAATTATAAATATTATTCTTCATGAGGTTAATACCGTGTGGATATTATCCATATATATGCATACGGTATTGAACCCATGAAGAATAATATTTATAATTAAAAAAGACTGATGATAAAGACCAAGTCTTCGAATCTATAGTCTCAACCAAATAAATAATATATATTTATGTTTATTTGCATCAAGCAGAGGACAACCTCTTTGTTTCTTTTTGTGAATCAACAACTCTGCTACTCTAGGGAAAACAAAAACTTTTCAATGATATTTTAATATATTATTTTTAATAATTTAATATTCAATAAAAATTACCTTTAATTAATTAAATTGGCAAATTCTAATATATAATAATATTTGTAATGAATTAATAGTGGGATATAAAATTAAAAAAACCAATTAATTATTAAAAGGAAATTGAATAAAATTGTAATTATAAATTTTTATTCAAACAACCACCTGTGAATAATAATTTCAATTAACAAAAAACCCATCAAAAACAACTTAGCCGAAGATGAGACCGTGACAGATCGAATTGACAAACCAAAAACCCCCTAACCCATGAATTTCATCCAAATCGTTAAAGCCGATTCTATATAAATATACGAGAATTGCTCGATTGATATAATAAGTACCTAGAGGCACCGAGCGATGCTCGGTAACTTCTTCCTTCAGTTAAAACCTTTATTTTAATATTATTTTTAATTTAAAATTCTGATAAAAAGGTCGATTTTTATTTGAGAGCCGTTTTCAAATTAAAAAAATACAAATATATATAGTATTCGCCCACTGTACCCCCACCCCCACCCAGCTTGACCCCACCCCCGAAACCACGCCCTACCCCCGGATCCCCCACCACTGCACCCCACCTCCTGCACCTGTTTTGATTCAACCAAATGATTCATTTTTATTCATCCAATTGTTAATAAATAAAACATATGAAAATGTTTTGTTATTTCAGAAAATTGAGACCTGCTTATGCAAAAGATATTTTTAAATAAATTCTTGATTATCTATTATTCTATTAAATAAATAAAGTTCTTTATAAAAACAATTATAAAACGTTTATTAATATATCTAACGTTTATGGAGAACAAAATATGTTAAAATCCACAATCACAATACTTCTTCAAGGCCTTTTAGAACAATGAATTAAGGCAACCCATTGTCTGCCTGGCTACAAAAGGAAAAGGGAAACCTTTTTTAAAACCCTAAGAATGGGATTTGTCTACCTGAGAATAATTAATTTGATTATGAAAAACCCCATCAAAAACAATTTTGTCGAAGACGGGGCCGTGACAGATCGAATTGTCACCCCCAAAACCCCCTAACTCGTGGATTTCATCAAAATCGGTAGAGTCGTTTTCAAAATATAACCAAGATACAAATATATTAACAAACAAATATATATACAAACAAATAAATATACAATTTTTGCTCGTTTAATAAAAGTAGATAATAATAGTAATATCCATCGACCCCTTCAAGCCATGAAGAAGAGGTGGGACGATAATAGTTGGAATTTTTAAGACGATGAAAATAACGGTTTAATAAATTATTTTATACGAAATCTTTGGTATTCATTATCCTTGAGCTGCTTTTGCATCAATTCAGCTTTGAGTCTATCACTCTGTTTTCAATAGAAAATAAATACGTCTAATTAATCAAATTTCGTAATTTAATATACATTATTTATAATAATATTTAAATTTTATAAATGAAAGGGTATATTTAGTCACAAGAAATAAATAAATAGAGTAATTTTAATCAAATATCATTATTTATTTGACCAACAGTTTCGGCCACCCCTGGTTGACTAGTATGATAATTGAATAAAATTACTCCATATTTATTTATTTATTTTATGTGACTAAATAAACCCTTTAATTTATAAAAATTAAATTCTACATCAGTCACTCAAGTTTTGGAAGAATCTTAGAAATAATAAAGTAATAGGGAGTGTTTTATCCATTAGATTTGAAATTCCAAATGGCTTCAAGCTTAGCTGTTTGTCTAACTCGCAGGCGTTCCCATAAATTCGCATCTTATTTATTTATTTATTTAGATAATTTTACGGACTAGTAGTCCACTTACAAAAATGTCAAATACGTGTATAATGAGTGTTATGTCAAGGAAAAAAAAAAAAATTTTTTTTTTTTTTTTTACAAAGAATTACGAAATAAAACATCAAAATCATATATAAACAATGCAATAAAAAATACAATAATCTATACTGAACAATAAATATAATTAACAATAAAAGAACTATCACATGAAAATCATACAGAAAAACAATAATGAAAAGAAAAGCACAAGATAAAAGAGAAACATACATAAATAGGTACATAATTCAGTATTACAATGTTTACGGTGCTGGTGGGGATGTTCACATAAATTCATTCAAAACAAAAACAAAATCTCGTAAAAATTAAGTAAAGACAAAATTCAACAAAGATATGCCATTCATCTTGCCTTCATTTAAATTTTAAATTTCCCTCTTCTTCTGTTATACATGTAAATATTGATTATTATTTACATTGTTATAAATAATTAGTTTCAAATAAACAAATATTGATAATTAAATTTACTTATGATAATTCCAATTAGAGATCCAAATAAACAATCTGTCAAGAATTAATCTTCAATTAATTATTGAAATTGGATCTTTTGTATAAAGTTTCAACTAATGATATATAGGTATTTTGTTTTCTCTAATATCTATTTTAAACAAACATGCTATTCTATAAAGTAATTAACTTTTTTTGGCTTTATCGGATTCAACTAGCCATTTTACGATACTATATATTTTAATTTATTCTCAAATATGTAGGGATCAGATTAAAGTCGGATTGTCGAGAGTCGGGCTTGAACCCGGGCTAGCTTGATTACGAGGCATGTACTTTACCCACTTGAGCAACCTGACCCCCATTATTAACTAGTAATTGGTTTAAAAAAAAATATTAAATAAAAAACTATTAAGAGAAAGAATTAACCTTCGGAACTAAAATCTCTATCAAATAAATTATATATATACACATTTATATTTAGTATTTATAATTCCTAATTTTAATATAATATATTAATATTTGCTATATCCTATTAGTAGGTTTTAAAATTAAAAACCAATTAATAAATAAAAGATAATTGAAAAAAATGTAAACAAACTTTTTTAATGAGATTTTTATCTATAAATAATTACTTTAATTAAGAAAAGATCAATTAAGATGAAATTTGTCGAGGTCCAGACCTAGCCAGATCGCTTTCTCATCCTCAAAACTTGTTAATATCTATAGAATTTGTTTCATCAAAATCGGTAGAGCCGTTTTCAAAATAGAACTAAGATACAAACAAAAATATATATAAAACAAATATATATTCAAACAAATATATAAACAATTTTAGCTCATTTAATAAGAGTAGATTTTAAATTTTAGTTTTTTAAGGAAAAATAATAAATTTCAATATAAAATTTATTATTTGTAATTATTTTTAATCAATTTTATTTTAATTATATTTAATTTAAAATTTATCTAAGGAAATATTAAAAAAAATAACCTAACCAGATCGCTATCTCATCCTCAAAACTTGTTAATAGAATTTGTTTCATCAAAATCGGTAGAGCCGTTTTCAAAATCGAACTAAGATACAAATATATATATACAAACAATTTTTGGTCGTTTAATAAGAGTAGATACATTTATTTGCATCAAGCTGAGGATAACCTAATTGATTTTCTCTTTAGAAACTCTAAAAATTTAAAACAAGATGATTGTGATTGGGTGCTGAATGAATAGGCGAGTGGAAGCAATCAGCTGTCATCGGGACAAACAACAACAACAACAACAACAACAACAACAACAACAACAACAACAACATCAGAGATAGACAACGGATGTCAAAAGGACAGGGGGGGGGGTTGGTGAAAAATATTTAATTAAACAACTTTTGTAACATGGCTACGGGGGACTGAATTATAATTAAAATAAATATATCTAATAAAATTGTGTCACGATAAAATAAATAAAATATAATTATTGTCGGTTTGTATAAAATATATATATCAACCAGAGATAGACAGAAAGACAGACAGTATTAAATAGACACATACCTCTAGTAGATAGCTATACATATACGTATTATTATAATTAAAAATATTTTAATTAGAAATGTTTATGTATTTAATTAAAACATTTATTTATTTATTTTTATTTTACACAACAACTACATAGGTATTAATGCTGGGAAACTTTATGGGTTCATTATATAGATTGTAATCAAAGGTATTTTTATTTCGAAAAAAATAAATTTTTCAAAAATCCAAGATAAGCTCCTTATACTGTAAAAAACTGATTAAGGCTTAATATAACAGGGTATGGCAGAATGCAGTCCTTAGTTACAAATAAGCTGATGTGTTCTGATGTGGTCATCCACTTGACTTTACCATACAACCTGGGCCCTAAAATTATTTATAATCATTTAGGGGGGGGGTAGTTTTTGAATTTTTATACTTCTGGGGTCCTACTGATTATGTATACAAAATTTGGTTGAGTTTGGTAAATGGCCAAGATTTTCATTTTTTGACCCTACCCCCACCCCCCATTTTGAGCGGTTAGTTTTTGCATTTTTAGACTTCTGGGGGTCCACTGATTATGTATACGAAATTTCGTTGAGTTTGCTTAAATGGCCTAGATTTTTAATTTTTAAACCCCTCCACCCCCTTTAATTTTGGGTCGATATGCACCAAAATCTAATCAGCTCTTAATCTCAATGGACCAAAACTACGTGTGAAATTTGGTTTTGATATTCAAACTAGCTTTTGAGCTAGCTCGTCCACAAAAATTTGGTAACGCACAGACAACCAGAGAGACTAACAGACATTTTGATAAAACAATTATTATCTCAAAAATATAATTTTTTTGATGTTCACTTATTAAAACTTTTTTTGTAGAGCGAAGTGCCATGGTTTCACTCAATTTTTTTAATCAAAATAGTTTTACCCGTTTTTGAGATATTTCGAAAAAAAGAAGAAAAAATAACACTTTTTTCATGCACGATTACAATACTTGACCATACTCTGTATGGTAAAGTAAAAATCACTGAAGGACCCCCAGACCAAATAGAGGGGCGTGACAGGTGCCGATAGGTTCCGTGAGCAATACCCGTCTCAGTAGACACCATGCCGTGGTCAGTTGTTGTCGAGATGTTTTTTAAAAACGGGAAAAGCGTTGTGGCGATGCAGAGAAGAATTTTCGTTTCTGGGCATCTGAAAACCCTTGTAAACTGCATCAAAGACCCCAAAATAACAGTTTGGTGCGCTTTTTCCTCTATAGGCATTATTGGGTCTTATTTTTTTGAATCCGAAGGATTAACTGTTACCGTGAATTCGGCTTGATATTGTGACATTTCGGAGAACTTTTTGTTTCCCAAAATGGAAGAGTATGAACACGAAGCCTTCTGGTTCTGATGGATCCACGGCCCATATTGCCAGTCGTTCACACAAAATTTTGCAAGAGCTCTTTCCGGGGGGATGATCCATGATGGCCCCCTAGCTCCCCCGTTTTGACCCCGTGTGGCTTTTTTCTGTGGGGATGTGTCAAAGCTGAGGTATACAAAGTTCGACCTCGAACCCTTCATGCTCTGAAGGAGGCGATTAAGGGCGTCATCGGTGGAATTTTGCAAGATATACTTACTGGGAGGAGTAGCCGAAAACTTCTTTGAAAGGCTCAATATGTGCATTGCTCGCCAAGGCCTCTACTTGGACAATATCATTTTCAAAACATCGTAAAAAAAAAACGGTTTTATATGTACTTTTAAGCAATAAAAACCTGAAAAAACTCCGAAATTTTCTCATTTTGAGGAGTGTAGAAAAATTTCCAAAACACAGATTTGGGGGAAAATTTGTGCTAGTAATGTTGGAGTACCAAAAAAGGTATTTCCTGATAAAATCGTAATTTGCCTGGACTATAAGTATAAATTATATTTTTATCTATTGAATTCTAAAATTGATGAAATATTAAATTACGTATGTGTGAGAAATTTAAAGAAAATCGGTTTGATAGAAATTGGTCAAAATCCAATTACACGATTCTTCTAAGATATAAAAACAACTTAGTTAAGTATAAGAAAAATGAAGTAATTCCGATTACTAGATTTCTAGAGTACTGAGTATCTTTGACTTTAATATTTAAGCTGACTGTTAAGCCCCGAGATGTTATCTGTCAGAGCTCAGAGGAGAGAGAGAGTTGTCGCCTTTTGGCTTGGCCTTGCCTGTTTGCTAATGGAATAATTTTAATGTCCATTAGAGGGGCTGGAAATCTTGTTCTGAAATCAAAGGGAATAATATTAACAGATTATTTCTCTTGGGGATAAAAGCATCTGAGATTTGACAGCGGTTAGACAAAGACAGAGGACAACCTATCGTAAGATGGCTTTGGCTATTTATGGTATATAGTGGCGGTACAATTTCTATTAGGGAGGTTTTAATGGGGGGAAAATACTCTGGTCGGTGCACATTAGACCAAATATTAATTGGAGAAAAAATGAAACTTGTTCTAGACTCGATACGCAGTTTGCAGTTTCGGTTAATAAATAATTATATATCTGATATAGATGTTTACTTTTCCTCGATTAGATTCTAATAGTCTAAGCGGTTTTCGAACGCTGAGCACCCCTTCGCTGTCAAATTGGATAAAAATCGAACAAGCGCTTTCGCCAACTCTTTTATCCCTATGACCTCCAGAGACGGGAACTCGCTCCCTGTCACCATCTTTCACGCGACTTATAACCTTCAGCTATTTAAGACCCGTATCCACAGATACCTTCGACCCCCGACCAGCTCATAAAATTCTTTCTTCTTCTTTTCACGATGGAGGGGCCAACCCAGGTCTTTAGGAGTTGCACCTTTTTGCTGTAACTCCTTCTCTCATCATTTTTATAAAAAAAAGCTACTGACCATTTTGGAAGCTGATTTCAAAAACCAAATAACATATCCCATACTGTAGTGTGATCAGCAAACACCCCGAAAGTCAAATTCTTACTCGCCAAATCAAGTCATTTTTAGAAGTAATCGACCCCTGAAGATGTCAAAAATATCGTATGATTACATA
This sequence comes from Forficula auricularia, assembly GCA_024734495.1. Taxonomy (NCBI): domain Eukaryota; kingdom Metazoa; phylum Arthropoda; class Insecta; order Dermaptera; family Forficulidae; genus Forficula; species Forficula auricularia. The sequence continues at coordinate 17,594,747 of JALMQS010000083.1, read as the reverse complement.
TAACTCCTAAACTGTTTATTCTACGGACAATTCCATTAGAAGCAAAATTTTGGGTAATGTAATTTTTTACATTTTTGTTTAAAAAAAATTTAAAAATAACCAGTCAAACTGGGGAAGAGGGGGGGGGGGTCAAAAATGAAAATTCTAGCCCTTTCGAATAAACTAAACCAAATTCCGTATACATATTCTGTGGACCCCCAGAAGGCTATGAATGCAAAGACTAACCGCCCAAAATGGGGGGAGGGTCAAAAAATGAAAATCTAGGCCCTCGTTCAAACAATGGAAGAATAACGCCAAAAATCCACATATATCTGGGCACCTTTAACATCAACACACTCATCCGGCCAGGAAAATTACATAGCCTGACCATGGAACTCGATAATACGTTCCGGAAAAAGATAGAGGCGTGGATGGTCCAACCAGAAAGAAACATCAAGCTTTTGCGTGATCCCAAGGGTCCAAACGCAAAAAAAAAAAAAAATAAGCTTAAAAATAAATTTTATATTTTTGACTATATGAAAACAACGCCTTAAAATCTTAATAAAATCATTCCAAAAATTAGGTTCTATCCATTTTTGAACCAGAAGTTCTAAAGCTAGAAAGCACAAAATCTAATCAATTGGAATTGGATTGGAAGACACAGGCTTCCTGGGCGTACCAAGCAAAGAGAACATAATAATAATTGACCTGAGCAGTATTATGGGCAGAAAGCATCCATATTCAATACAGGTCTGTCCCGCAATACCGAGTAGGTAATAACATACTATATATAGGGAGGTTAAATTCTCAGCCTTCACTTACAGGGCTATTTGCCATATCGGCCCTGTTCTTCTAAATTGAGAGAGAGAGAGAGTCTATTTCGCTGACCTTTCTCAAAATTAAATTAACTCCGAAACAAACCGTCAATTATTAGACATAACATCGATGTATAAAATGTCTAAATTTAGCCCCCTCAGGGTATATTTACCCGGGTAGAGTCTACCCTGTGGTTGTGTGACGTGCTACATAAATTGGAATATGTTCCCGAGGGGCCTAAGGGCACAGTAGGGGGTGGGAGAGGGAATAGGATAAACGCCAAGGAAAAAGCGGAAGAGAGCAAAAACATTTCATGGCATTATCATATCCATTTTAGAGATTAGATAAAAATATAATATTTTACCATCCTTTTTAATCTCTCTCTCTCTCTAGCTCAGAGTTCCATCTTTTGCAGGCACAAGAGCAATAATAATAATAATAATAATAAAATAAAAATCTCCATGTTTTTTTTGGAAAGTTACCATCATATCAAGTTTAAGTTTTATATCATATATGCATAAATGTTAGAGTATAAATATATATCTCTCTATGCGTGAGTATAATGTCTAATGTAAGCCACATATATAAAAAAAAGGTTTATTTTATTTTTTAATAAAATTTATGATAAACTAAATTTTTTTTTATTTTAGTAAGTAAAATTTTTATTCGTTATTCTCAAAATTAAATTAACTCCGAAACAAACCGTCAATTATTAGACATAACATCGATGTAACAGGGATTTGCAGGGATTTTTATTTTTTTGATTTATTGAATATTTAATAATATAATAAAATTCACACTAGACAATTTGCAGGTGACGCAAGGGAAACTCGAGTATCTTGAGAGTATCTTAACTCAGTCGTCCACTGGAAGCGACAAATGGAGTAGAGTAATATTAGTAGTAGTATTTAGTAAATATTGATTCAATTGTTTTAAGGCGGCTCTCAGATCATTATTTACTGAGATAGAAACATTTAAAGATTTTAAAGATAAAAAATAATTTCTGAAATGTTATTAATTCGACTGTTTTTAGGCTCTCAGACCATTATTATTACAATTCTTATATCAGATACCATAGAGATAACTCCTGATGATGGACTAATAATCCGAAATATATTGAGTTTGTATAAACCTCTTTGAGTTTTATTTCATTCACTGTGAAACTACACACCCTTTACTCTATTAATTAACATCATGTTTCACCTAAAACCTACACCATAAGTAATACCATAGAGATATTTAAAGATTTTAAAGACAAAACATTTTTTTCCGAAAATTAAAAAAATAAATTATAAATTCAACTGTTTTAAGGCTTACAGACCATTATTTAGGGAAATAAAGACATTTAAAGGTTTAAAAGAGAAAAAAAAATTCGAGATATTTCAAAAAAAAATATATATTTTCAATTCTCTAGGACCATCTGATCCCAAATATAATAAAATTTCTATAATTTGGATATTTAAATTTTTTCGTGAAAATCATAATTATCCGTTTTAAAATGACGGACATTTAACATTTTTAAATAAAAATTACTCAAAAACGGTATCTTTTTATAATGGATGCTACTTTGAAACGAATAATTGGATCAAATTGATTTTTTTCAAACTAGATCTTTTTTGAGCAAAATTTCAACTCTGTTTCACAGATATCAATTATTTGGTAAAAAAAAATGGTGGATAGTTGCTAAAAGAACCGTTTCCGGATATATGTATATTTGAACTTTTTTCTTTATTTTGACCCATATAACCAGCACCTGAAGGCGGTTCTAGCATTCGAATCACTAAGATTGTTTTTGCTTATTTTGTTTGAAATTGTCTGAAGGTGAAAAAATTATTTTCAACCATGATTTTTTATTTTTTTCAAAAAATAAGTAAAATAAGGAAAAAAATTATAGATTGCAGAAAGCTTGGTATCGAACCAGAATAAATTTCTGAATAAATTAGGCACAGAGCTGGGCTTCCCAGCTAATAACACTGCTCGACAAAAATTAAACAAAAATTTCTCCACGTAAACCTAACAATAGAGTCCAGTAGAGTTTTCTCGCTGATGTATCATGCAATTTTCCGATTTCTTACAACACGTCAGAGTTTTGAGATATTATTGATCAAAATGACGGAAGAAAGGCCATTTTGACTTATTTTCGAGTCCCATTGGATACTAAATAACAATATTTGAAATCAAAATATTTTGTTGACCTAATAGAAAACAGCTTCTTCTTTTATTTTCAAATTACCACTTGTTTTTAGCTCAATTAGAACTCGAATTATAGCTAAAAGACTAAAAAATTATGTTTTTATCTATGTTTATCGTTTAAAATCACGTAGTTTTAGTTTTTTAGTTATAACTCGAGTTATAATTGAGCTAAAAACAAATGATAATTTCAAAATCAAAGAGGAAGCTGTTTTCTATTAGGCCAACAAAATATTTTGATTTCAAATATTGTTGTTTAATATCTAATGGGACTCGAAAATAGGTCAAAATGGCCTTTTTCGTTATTTTGACCGATAATATCTCAAAACTCTGACGTGTTGTAAAAAATTGGGAAATTGGATGATAATCAGCGTAGAAAACTCTACTGGAATCCATTGTTAGATTTACGAGGAGAAATTTGTTGTCGAACAGTGTAATTTTATTTATCTAAATCAGCAGTTTCTAACCTTTATGCTACAACCCCTCCCTAAAAAAATCCCCGCCTCCCCACCTTTATTTTTTAATAGATTTAAGTAATAATATAGAAAAGGTATGTATAAAAATGTAAAAAAAAATTAATAAAACATTATTTCAATAAATTTTTACTGTTAAGTTACGATATGAAGTTTTATTTATTTGTGCAATTCGCATTTGGTACTCAGTCACTCTAGTGACAGAATTGAGAACCAAATGCCAATTGCATTGATTCTATACTTGGTAACCTTAGGTCCGTTTGTATGTCGCAAAGTAAATGCTTTTTACCACTAACCAAGGTAGATGGTAAATGGGGATGGCCAATCAGATGACAGCCACTGAATGTACCTGTCATCCGATTGGCCATCCCAGTGGCTCCATTTACCATCTACCTTGGTTAGTGGTAAAAAGCATTTACTTTGCGACATACAACCGGGCCTTAGTCTACATGTGTTAATGAATACCGATATATTATAAAATAATAGAGATAACAAAGGACATATATTCTATTCACTTATTTCAGGCGAATAGCTAATTCTTGTAAATATTGTATATAATATTGTTTTATTTTATTTTAATAAAAAACACTTATTTCAGGAATCGATTTATGTCTAACCCAACCTCCAAAGTTACAAATAGAATATAGGTATGTCCTTTGGTATCTCTATTATTTTATAATATATATATCGGTATTCATCAACACATGTAGACCAAGGTTACGAAGTATAGAATGAATGCAATTGGCATTTGATTCTCACTTCTGTCACTAGAGTGACTGAGTACCAAATGCAATTACATTTGTATATATTTATAGTATGAAAATTAATTTTTCATTAAAAATTCTCGCGCCTCCCTGGTTTGAAAACACTGATCTAAATAAAGTTCTAGAAGACTCCCTGACGTTTCGGCACCTCTCTAAATATACCTATGCTGAGTGTGTTTAGAAGTTTTACACAGATATACGGGATCTACTTTTTAACGCCGGTTCCAAACGGCTAGTTTGGAGAGTTTGACTAGGCAATTATACTCTTGGTAGTTTGCCATTGCTTTCCAAGAGGAGGCGAGTGCAAATATCTGGCGAAACTCAGTCTCGAACCAGCATACTTCAGGACAGCGGCCTGACACTCTGACCACTGACCCACAGTTGCCCTCTAGAAGACTAAAATATTTAATTAAATTCGATATCTGTATCAAAATAACAATCAAGTCTTAAATTTTCCATTTCATTCATTATCATTCAAGTTATTATTAATAATAAAATATTACTTTATAGCTATGAATCTTCTGGTAATAAAATTATCTGTTAAAGATATATCGAATGCAGAAAAGGTTCCGCCCTGAATCTTCATTTAATTTTGGAAGGGTTAATTATAATTGATATATTAATTTAATCTATCCATCCATCTCTTTGGGGAATATTTTAATTAAATAAGAAGGCAATCATCTAGATAATTTCATTTCCATGTCAAGAGAGTCTAATGGAGAATAAATAAATAAATAAATTATACACTTATAGGTATTGGATTCTTAATACATCTAAGATGTTTAGAATTAAAACAAATACAAAATAATTAAGAGACAAGGAGGGTGAATAAAAATGATAATCAACTGGTGTGTTCATCACACGACTTTCACATTTTCATTTATTTGAAGTCATCGCGACACTACTAATTTACACCCACTTCCTTTATGTTTTTTTTTTGATTTTCTCAAAAACGGCTATAACGATTTTTTTAAAAATTATTGTATTTATCAAGTGTCATGAGTTAATAGTTGTGTCAAATTTTTAATCCGAATGAATTAAATGAAGGGGTTGTAAATTAGGAGTGTAGTAAAATAAATATTTTAATCGTTCATATCTCGTCTTTGAAAAGTCGCAGAGCCTTGAAATTTGAAACTTAAGCTATCTAGAGGCTACAAGAATTATAAAAAGATTTTGGCTAAAATAGAAAAACCGGAAGTTGATGTTTACTTAAGTAAGAATTTATCCCCCACCCCTGCGTTTCGCAACCAGAAGTCTCAAAGCTATGAAATTCGAAACTTAAGCTTGATATAGGCTAGAAGGAGAAGATCAAGCTTTTGGTTGAAATCGGAAGACCGGAAGTGGACATTTATATAAAACATTTTTTTTTCTCAAAAACGGCTCCAACAATTTTAGACCCCTTTTTGGCCTATGGGGACCACAATTTCCGGTTTTATGTCCTAAATTCGGTTTCCAAATATTAAGGGCATCGATTCCTTCCACCTAGAAGTTACAAAATGAAATTAACTTTTTTCATCTCGGAGATACAAGCTATCAAAGAGTCAGAACCCAGACTGGCCATCGCAATACCCTTCCATTATATTCTATAGAATATAAATATGAAAGTAAAAATGAAAGTAGAGAGATTTACTCACCGCTGGCAAATATGTAGCTACTCTTCATCTTTAAACAAAATATATAAACTACGCAAAAATAAATAGGAATATTACAATATTTTTAGCTTCTATTTGTCTAAGAATTTTAGAATATTTTTATTATTAAATAATTATAACTAAAATCAAGTCATTTAGATACCTTATTTATCATTTTTAGAGTAAAGTACAAAAACAAAATGCTATTTAACTATGAAACTTCTATGAGGCGCTCAGAGCTAAGTGGATCAAGTCCGTAAATGATAGTTTCGAGTTAATCAAGGTTAAAGTTTATTAACTTTAGGTGAATCCTAGTGATTTAGAGAATAATGCTTTTTTTTATTCTTATATTATGAAGACTAACTTCATCATCATTGAGTATACAGTCCTAAGACTGGTTTGACGCAACCACCCGTCTCCACTCGACTCTGTCCCCCGCCAGCTGTTTGACCTCTCTAAATGTCTCGCATCCCATACCCCAAATTATTTGGTTGAAATATTGTAATCTGGGCCTTCCCTTTTTCTTTCCCAGCTCCCCCTCCAAAATATCATCCCCTAATCAATCCCCCATGCCTCATCATCTGACCTCTTCTCTTCTTCAGACTCTTCCACAAAATCCCTAATCAATTTTGCGTAGTTTATAATATTTTATTTCTCGTATATAGTGAAAATAATTGTAGAAGACTGAGTTGAAACTTACCTGAAACAAAAAGAAAAAACAAAAAATTAATTATTTATCAAAGCAATACATAAAATGACAACAAATACAATTTCCCCGTATGGAAATAAATAGATTTTCGAAATATGTTTTTTATATATTTTTTGAAAATATATTAAAAATATAAAATTTTTGTGTTAAATTTATATAAAATTTATACTAGAGCGACATAAAAATAATTTTATTTTAAGAATATATAGAAAACATAAACTTTATATAAATTTAACACAAAAATTTTATATTTTTAATATATTTTCAAAAATATATAAAAAACATATTTCGAAAATCTATTTATTTCTATACTACTAGGAATCAAAATTACTTAAATAATGTTATACCGGGTGAGTTTTTTTTTTATCTTGAGACAATATTATAACTCAGAAACAATGCATTCAAAAATCTGAAAAAAAGTTTCAAATAAAAGTTTATTTATATCAAGGGGAAACTAAACTACGCTATTGTTTGTCGACCTAGAACAAGCTTTCAAGGGTATTTCGAGGTCATGTTCTGTTTTTTAAATGGAAACCTATGTTTTTAATCATAAGTTTCCTGTATTTGATTCAATCGCGAATCATATATCAAGACATAAAACATATAGTTTAAATAATTTTCTAATTAATATATTAAAGAATAATTAACATATTAAAGAGAATTGTTTTTTGATCACGTTTTTTAAACAAGATAGATATATATCGAGACTACTGCTGGTTGAGGCTATTGGAGTCTGCTGAATATTAAGTCTGGACCAAGAGAGAATGAAAAAGATGTGATCTATTTAGCTATGATCCAGAATCATTTCGCCATTAGCGATTGGTATAAAGGCGTCATGCGGGCTAATCGCGAAATGATACTGGATCATAGCTAAATGGATCAAATCTTTTTCATTCTCTCTTGGTCCAGACTTAAGACACAGCAGACTCCAATAGGCTCAACCAGCAGTAGTCTCGCATATATATATATCTTGTTTAAAAACGCGATCAAAAACAATTAATTATTCTTTGATATATTAATTAGAAAATTATTTAGACTATATGTTTCTGTACATATTCTTAATCTACAAAAAAAACTGAACAACTTTGATTAGAACTATTTTATTATACGACATCAAATAAAAAAAATATTAAATCAATTGGATCTCAAAAAAAATCTAATAATTATTTTTAACAATTATTTTACTTAATTATCAAATAATAATGATCAAATATTTAATTATTAAATAAATAATTTATTAATTTATGCAACTCTGTTCTGAGATATTCCAGAGTGTAGGTATATTGCAAGTCTTCTGGATGAATTCCAGTTCCAATTTCGTTATTTTGGCCTTTTAAGTTTCTTCGTAGCCTTTACATTTCCTGTTTATTTTTTTTTTCAAATGAAGATCCTGAGGGGAGAATTATTAAATCCTGAGGGGAGAATTATTAAATTATTAATTATTGTAATGAAAAGAGTCTCTATTTGAGAAAGAAAGATTGAATTTTTTCTCAAAATCAACTTGTGATATAAAATCAATTAATTTTACGAACATGAATTTAGATCATTTATCAAAGATTTTAATAGATATGTTTATATTGCATGTAGGAGGGGTATTGTCCCCTCGGGAGTCGAACCCAAGCACTAATACGTTTTCCGGGCACCTAGTCAGACCCTTGAGACCATCATCTCCAAACATTGGCTTTCGTTATATATTAAATGTTTGGAGGTGATGGTCTCAAGGGTCTGACTAGTTGCCCGGAAAACATATTAGTGCTTGGGTTCCACTCCCGAGGGGACAAGACCCTCCTACATGCAATTTAAACATATCTATTAAAATCTTTGATAAATGACCTAAATTCATGTTCGTATTATTAATTATTATTAAATTATTTATTTAATTATTAAATATGCTTTGAGGGAGGATCTGGTAGACTAGGGGTTAGCGTGTCAGCCTGCAAACTAAGTGGACCCGGGTTCGAATCCTACCGAAGGAATCCGGCTAAAACCTAACCCCGGGGGAGGGGGGGGGGGGGGGAATTTTTAAAAATAAAATAATTAGTATCGTAAATTGGCTGGCGGCTAGAAAGGCCGAAAAGCCAAAAAAAATATGCTTTGAAGAAATAAGATTTTAAAATATTTTAAGTAATTTTTTGTAATTTTTCCAAAACTTTTTCGAATAAACTTATAGCTAAATCTCACAAATTCTATTTGTCAAACATCTGAATAAATATTATTTTCTTAAATTTATTTAGTCATATTTACAAAATTATAAACTTTAACTCCTACATGGTAATATAGACATATCTATTAATATCTTTGATAACTGACCTAAATTCATTTTCATATAATATAAACTTTAAATTTTTCTTCATAATGGATTAAATTACCAAAATATTAAGCTCACAAAATGCTGTAATTACCCTTTTAATGGCTTAACAACTAAAAGACAAAGAAAAACATGTGCTTGGACCACAGTTTATTTATTTATTTATATATTTAATTCGAATTTATTCACTACATCCATACATAAAATTGTCAAATATTATTTCTAGTCGTAAAAAAAAAAAAAAAAAAGTGAACAATTCATGTAGTATAATAAAATAAACGGAAAAGGAAATTATTTAAGAGAATAATAGAAAATTTGGTCGAGCCCTTAAAAAATAGTCATTATTAACACAATCCGAGGGATCATATAAAAAAGTATTTTTATTTCTTTTACGTCTTTCCCCGGTTCATTCCCTTTTTTTTATATTCAACTCAAATCACACGCTCAAAAGAATTTTATATTTATTCTATAAAATTATATTCTATATACCTCTATATAAAATATATATATATATGTTTAATTCCAACTGTTCACAATCCAATAAATTTTTTAACGATTGCAATCAGACGCGATATACACTCCTATAAAATAAAAATTAAAGAAAGAGGTAAGATGAAATAAATGGAGTGAAGATCTAGGTAAATCCCTGTGTGTGGGTGTATGGGAGGGAGGATTTTTATAAAATAATATATATTTTACTACCCGTGAAGGGGAAATCATCGAACGAAGAGAGAGATTTTTATTTTTCATTAAGAAAAATTGAAAAAAAGCACTAAATTTTCTACCGCGTAAATGGACTGTTTTATTTTATGATTTAAGTTTTATATTATATACCTATAGGAGAATATATATCTGTATAATATGAAAAATAAAATAAGGGGATTTTTATTATAAAAAAATATAAAAGAGGGTTATTGATTTTTTTTCAAGGGACATCTGGAGCCAAGACTGAATGGAAATTTGTATGTTTGTTTAAAGAAGTACCTGGAGCCACAGAGCGATGCACGGTAACCAAATTAAAAAAAAATGTCATTATTCTTTACCCAATTAATGTGATTAGATACATGACCAAAATATACCAGCAATGGAAATAGTTTTAACATTTCGGTAACCATTGTTGAAGACATGGAGAAATTGATTTAAAATCGAAAATATCCATCGATTCTTAATTAATACTTGAGGATTAACCATTTTGCATGAATTTTTAGCGTTTCGATTACACTATTAAACAAAAATTTTTTCCCCTGTAAGCCTAACAATGGATTCCAACAGAGTTTTTTTATACGCTGATTATCATGGAATTTCCCGATTTTTTACAACACATCAGAGTTTCGTGATATTATCGGTCAAAATGACGAAAAAGGCCATTTTGACCTATTTTCGAGTCCCATTAGATATTAAACAGCAAAATTTGAAATCAAAATATTTTCTTGCCGTAATAGAAAACAGCTTCCTCTTTGATTTTCAAATTACCACTTATTATTAGCTCAATTAGAACTCGAGTTATAACTAAAAAACTTTATTAAGTGGGAGATAAATTTAACCTAATTTATCGAACGGGGAATTTACCACTGCTCGAAGCCCCTAAAAACTTAGTAAATTGGATTGCATCTAACTTTCTGGGATTTGACACGTGATCCCGGCTTCTTTCCTTCTACTCTGTTCTTTTCACGATGGAGGGGCGGAGCTATCCCATACTGGCCTTTAGGGATGCACCTTCTGGTGTATCTCCTTCTCACATCAATATAATTAAAAAAAAAACAAAAAAAACTAGGTGATTATAAAGCCTAATAAACATAGATAAAAACAAAAGGTCTTAGTTTTTAGTTATAACTCGAGTTATAATTGAGATAAAAACATGTGGTAATTTGAAAATCAAAGAGAAAGCTGTTTTCTATTAGGCCAATAAAATATTTTTATTTCAAATATTGCTGTTTAATATTTAATGGAACTCGAAAATAGGTCAAAATGGCCTTTTTCGTCATTTTGATCGATAATTTCTCTAAACTCTGACGTGTGGTAAAAAAAATCGGGAAATTGCATGATAATCAGCGTATAAAACTCTACTGGAATCCATTGTTAGGTTTAGGGGGAGAAATTTTTGTTTAATTTTTGTCGAGCAGTGTTATTATTGGCAACCATTACTGAAGACATGGAGGAATCATCTTAAAATCGAAAATAGCCATCGATTGTCATTAAATAAGTACTTTAGGATTAAATATTTTGCATTGAATTTTGAATGTTTCGATTATTAGTGGCCATCGAGGGGTGAACCACGATTGGAATTAGGTGTACACCGTCTTTGGAATTATTTGGAATTACTTTGGAATTCATTAGATAATATATTGTCATCTATTGTCTTCTACTTGGAAATAAAAGTGGAAGTGGAAGTAGGTGTTACATGATTTTAGGTCGCCATTCACCCTCGTTGGCAACCATTGCTGAAGACATTGAGGAATCGTCTTAAAATCTCAAATATCCATCAAATACTATAGGATTAAACATTTTGCATTTAATTTGTAACGTTTCGATTATTATTGGTAACTAATATTGAAGACATGCAGGAATTGATTTAAAATCCAAAGTATCCATCGATTTTCATCAAATACTTTGGAATTAACCATTTTGGATTGAATTTTTAACGTTTTGATTATTTTTTGATTAAATAAAAATGATAAAACACCTCAGCCGATATAATTAATAATATATTATAAGTAGAAGTAATAAAAAAATAGGGAAAATTGTTAGGGGGAGAGAGATATTGATTTTCTTTTTTTTTCTATTTGAGAATATTTGAGCTTGTTCTTTCTTTTAGCCAGCCAGCAGCCAATTCTAAAGATTATGATAAATTGCTTTTCATCCCCCATTTGACTTTTGAAGATTTCCACCCCATCAAAATTGAGTAACGCTCTCTACATACGAGTAGTGAGTTGTTCATGTTCTTTTTTTTTATTATTATTTTTTGACCAACCCCATCAAATGTTTCTGACATGTTGATTATAAATTTCTTTTATAAACAAATTTTCTATATGGAAAATAATAAATTACTCTACTCCTCATACCACCCAAGTATATAAAATATATATACACAGACCCACCCACACTCACACATATATAATATCCCACCCTGTATCTTTATAACCAAATTCTCTTATCCATATTTTCTTGCAATTTTTTCTTCCTTCCTAGTTTAACAATTTAATAATAAATGATCTCATTTTTATTGTTTAAAACTGATTTTTTTCAACTAAAAAAAATGTTGTCATGTTGGCAACATTTTATAAGAGTGAAATGATAAATTAGTGAACAGACAGACTGGTTTATTAGATGTAAGACCTTACAATTTGTTGCAGATTTAATAATTTGGTGATTTATTTATTTATCAAAAGATAAATTTCAGCTGAAGCCACCTGGAGTGTACATTTGTAATGTGAAAAATTCATAATCATTCGAGGGAAATCCCAAAACAGGTTGTATACTAGATTAGAAATGGAATGGAATAATCAAAATGTTCAAATTCAGATAATAATTGTATCTTAGAGTTTTCAAAAATTTTGATAGAGAAAATCGCCATAGATCTTCAGAATTTATTAATCAAGTAGCTATACTATATATGGTTAAACAATAAACAATTCTTTGTCTTGATAAAGATTAAAAATCGAATCGAATCGTCTACATAAGAAAAATTTAATTTTATATTCTTCTGCCTCTGTTTTTCTCATATCTACTTAAAAAAACAATCAGTCATTAGCTAAAATAATACAAAGTACCTGGAACACCGAGCGATGCTCGGTAATTTTTTGAATCAGTTAAAAGTGGTATATTAATATTATTTTTAATTTTAAATTCAGGTAAAAAGGTTGATTTTTAATCGCAGCCAAAATAAAACTTAATTTATATTTTTACCAACGTTTTGACCAGCTATAGGGCCATCATCAAGACGTATCACTGGCTATAAGTTTTGAATGTAATTGCAATTAAAAATAATATTAATTTACACGGAGGTTCTTTCGTTGGCCCTTTTAAATTCTGAAGAAGGTGGGACGATCCTTTGAATTGTCGGATTTTTTGAGAGAATGAAATTGATATTCTGATAAATTAATTTATTGAAAATAGAAAAATTAATTAATTAATTTAATACTAAATTTCTTCCAGAACTTAAGTGACTTGATTTAAATTTTTCGTTAAATTGAACCGAAACTGTATAGTTATCAATTAAATAATACAAATAGTTATTAAAATTATTGTTTTATTATATTTGTGACAAAACCAACCCTTCAATTTAACGATTAATTTAATACATAATAATATTTGTAGTGATCTATTAGTGGAATTTAAAATAAAAAAAACCAATTAATTTTATTAACAGAAAATTGAAAAAAATGTAATTATACATTTTTATTCAAACAACCACCTGTGAATAATTAGTTGAATTAACACCCATCAAAAACAATTTAGCCGAAGATGAGACCGTGACAGATCGAATTGTCAACCCAAAAACCCCCTAACCCGTGAATTTCATCTAAATCGTTAGAGCGGTTTTCGAGAAACCGATTCTATTTATATATATATACAATAATTGCTCTTTTAATATAATAAGATAAAACGCAGCTATGTGAAAAGATTGATATTTGAAGAGCAAGTACTTTACTTGAATCGATATTTGAATGGAAATTGAATCTCTCTCTCTCTCTGATCTAAATAGATAGATAGAAGGAGAGCTGAGCGTAATATGGGAAATTATAGGGTATAATCATGAGGGATTATGTTTGCTAATTGCGCTAATCTATCGTGTTAATCATTTGGTTAATACCAGATGACAATTTATTTGAAACCTTAAGCCCTTGCCAAGCAATCCCTTCACCCCCCCCCCCCCACTCTGCTCTTATATTAATCCGCCCTCCATTCTAAAATGACATACACATATGTATATAAGGACGTAAGATCTCATTTCTCATACATTTCAACAGTTGTCCACTATGGTAGATGAGGCTCAAGCCGTTTAACTACCCAACAATGACGTCATCAGATGACCTTTTTCTAATCCCATTTTCTTTCGAAATTGTCAAAGTTTAATTATAATATCCAATCATATTTTAATTTTTAAAATAAGGATTTTGATATATCAATCAGAACTTACAACTTAATTGTGAATCTTCGAGTTTTTAGCACATTTTCAGATTCTTAAAAATGTCATGGAATAATTTTTAAAAATCTATTCGAAAATCATCTCTCATTTTTTTCTCTGTTTTTATTAACGAAATATAAATTTTTTGATAAAGAGAAATCAATGCGGGTGTCCTCTGCTTGATGCAAATTAACATATACATATATGCTTTCAAATTAATTAACCCTCCTAAACATACATTTGTATCTACATAGGTACGTAGAATCCACTAATTTCTCATATATTTCATCAGTTGTCCAACTAGAGAATCAATGCCGTTTAACTACCTGATAATGACATCATCAGGTGATCTTTTCTAATATCACTTGATTTATTTCTTCTGAATACGAAATTATGAAAATACATTCATTACTCGGCTTGCTCGAGTTTTGCCTGCCTCCCGGGCGAGTCTAGTATTTGAATTTACTCCAAAAATTGTGGGAAAAATTGTTTTTGCTGATCGTGTTGAAAATGTGCGGAACGTGGAGATAAATCATTTTCAACCATGATTTTTTTCCACGTGTCTGGCCTGGATTTATACTACTATAGAGAACGAAAAGTCGTAGAAAGTTCTCACTTGTGCTAAAATGTTTGTATTTTCAATGAAGAGAACTAAATTCTAGCCACAAGTTAATTACGAGTTATATGTATTTACCATAATTTAACCGAAATAAAAAATCTTATGAATGAATGAATATTTTAGAAAGGAAGTTTTATTTTTGGAAAGTTTGTGAGGAATACCTGAAGTAAAAGCTGAATTATTTTAATTCTAACTTACACAATTTTTCTATTTAACGAGAATTTCAAATTACATTAACATAATATTTTGGAAAATGTAATGAATGGCATCATATCGGAGTCCTACTTGCACTTAGCCGATTGATTAAACAGTGTGCGTGTGACTTGGACACTCAGATCCTTGATTTATTAACCTCAAACTCCACACCTCAGTCTCCATTTCTTCGATTAAATTCCCTAAAATCCCACTCAGCTTATATAGATATTCTCGACATCAAAATCTTCACACTTTCACAGATCCTTAGCTGCTTTTCTATATTTGGCAAAATAAAGAGAGCTTATATTGGTAAGCAGCCAGCTAGTGGGTGGATGGTGGTAATGAATAGCTGTCTCTTTTCGCATTCAGCTATTATCCTCTGATATTTTGTTAAATCGCTTTCGAAACTTGAATAAATCTCGGAATATATTCACTTTTTCAGTTTGTCCGTTCATCCCTTGAGGAAAGCATTTCATTTGGGATTATTTTCTTTCCTTCCTGCTTTTCTTACTTTCCTTATACTTTCGCACACCCACCCACACACATACACACACACTCTCTTTTGATTCTTTTTATCACTTTCTCCCTTCTTTTTTCGTCTTGTTATTCAAATTGGAACGTCGCCTTTCCTTTCGAAAACGACTAGTCATTTTCGATAGTAATACCATCAAAAAGTCTTTATCCTTAGCCCCCCACACCTCCTTTCTATCTTTTTAAATTCTTCTTAGCTCTCGAGCTATCTTCTTCTTCTTCATTATTTAGCTACTAAACAAATTGCACCAAATCTCTCAGGTTCTTTTAAAAATGGAAGAAAAATGTTAAGCGTTTCGATACTTTGGACATTTTGTGACAGTATCAAAGTATATAGAGCAGGTGTGTCAAACTAGTGGTCCACGGGCCGCATTTTTGTGGGCCCTTAAGAAAATTGTAGATTATAAGATTTTGTTAAGGGAGAATGGTGTAGGTTCTTGTGGTGAAACATTTTAAATAAATCATTTTGATTAGTTATGTCCATCGATTAAATTATTAAATAACTGAAGGTTTTCTACATTTGATTCAATCGCGAATCTAATGTAGGGAATTTTTGTCAAATTTTGAGTGAAAAGAATATTTGAACTTATATATTTCTAACTTGAAATAATGATATTAAATACATTTTAATTTTCCTCATTAATATATCAAAGAATAATTGATACGTCAACGAGGATTATTTTGACCGCGCTGATTTGAAAAAAGATATTTTTATCTCGCGAGACTACTGCGGATTACGCTATTGGAGTCTGCTGAGTATTAAGTCTGGACCAAGAGAGAAAAAGATGTGATCCACTTAGCTACAATCCAACGTCATTTCGCGTATAGCCCGCTAGACATTCGGATGGATCACCAAGTGAATTTGAAATCTCAGATGTTATATATTCGATCTCCCAGTCCAGAGCGCTAGATCTATTAGCATGTATGTTAGATGCCTGCCATTAATTAACTAAGGGTTTTCTACATTTGATTCAATCGCGAATCTAATGTAGGGAATTTTGTCAAATATTGTGTGAAAATAATATTTGAACTTATATATTTCTAACTTCAAATAATGATATTAATCTTTAATTTAAAATAAATAAATAAAAAAAATAATAACTTATTGATTTTCTGCATTTATCCGTTCATTTTCTAAAAAAAAAAAACATTTTTAAAACACACACACACACACACATGCGGGGTACCTACAATTTATGATTATTTTCGTCTAAAGGGTTTGGAGAACATTATGTTAATTTAATAAAGGGGCAAATTTCTATGGCCCAGTAAATGTTACCTACACATAAATGGCCCGCAACATAAATGAGTTTGACACGCCTGGTATAGACAACCTGTAAAAGCGGTAGTAGCGTATCTACTGGAGACTTTATAAGTTACTAAAAAATATTTTTTCTTCTAAAATAATTATAAAATTTTGAATAAATAAAAACATATAATATCATAACCTTAAACTTTATTAAACTGAACCTTTAACCCTAATCTTTATTATTCGATTTAAATTAAAGAGGCAGAATTACTATAGAAATTATTTATTTATACATATAGGTACTTAGAGTATCTGATTTTATGAAAAAAAAATATATATTAAAAAATAAACATGTTTGAAAATGATCTCCATCCAAGTTTTAGGCATTTCTAAACACAAATAATTAAAAATAAAAAAATAATATTTAAAGGAAGATGAATGAAATTCAATTGATTCTTTTCAGTAATTTTTATTTCTACAAGTGGTTTATCCAAATAATTCGAGAGTACTGCGGCATCTCTTCCTCAGTGGAATATTGCAAGGCCAGAATAACAGCGAGTTGGTGGGTATTAGGGCGATAATTGTCTGATGATTACAGATGTTAAATTGTAAGATACTTACCCACCCACTCACCAATAAATCGACCCCATCAGCTAGCACAAACCAACGGAATTAACATATCCAGTACGCACCAAGCTTTTTAAATTTCTTATTAAAAAAATAATAAATTTATAATTTCTGGTATAAATTAGGATATAACACCAAAATTTTAATTAATTTTTAAAATTTGAAATTTCTAAATAAGTGAGGATATAATAATTTCAGCTACTATTGATCTTAAATAACGTGTGACGTAGTTAAAGATAAGTTTTTTCCTAGTAGCTTAGCTGGGGGTCAGGTTAACCGACTGGTTAGAGAGCTTGCCTTTGAACAAGCTAGCTCGGGTTCAAGCCCGGCTCGCTGCAAATATTTGACCGGCTATAAGCTGATTCCTATACCAATTTACACAAACACACTACTAAAATGGACTTTAGTTCCCAAAACTCAGTTAAATAATAATTAAAACTATTTGCCTAAAAAGATTTTTGGCAAATAGCTTTTGAAAAGAAAATAACATTTAATTTTAATAAAAAAACTCATTGAGTGAGAAGATTAGGTATCTGTAGAAAAAGATAAGTGAAAGAATAAAAATCCCATCCACTACACATTTCTTAAGTAAAGTGTAACGAAGCTGAAGTAACGTGTCGGAAGAAAAGAAACAAGCATTCTTTAAAGTAATTATTCGCTATTAAACAACGCAATTAACCCGCGATTTAAAAGAAAAATCACTGTTGCTTCTCTGACTCTACTCTCAAAGGAGAAGTTTACTCTAATGATATGAAACATTCGACAACGAGAAAGTTAAGTTTATTTTTGTTTTTTTTAGCATGTCGTTTGTTGTTGTTATTGTTGCTCTTGGTTAGTCGTTAAAAGGGATTGAGAACTCCCTTTTTAACATATATATAAATATGAGATTGCGAGAGGCTGTTTGTAAATTCAGCAAACGGCGTCCTTTTTACCTGGCTCAAGACTGTTCCGATAGACTTAGAGCAATTTTCACAAATAAGTTGGAAAAAGCTGTTCTGCTCTGCTCCGCTTCTTTAAGAGGATTTACAAGTAGACTGGGGAGGTGAATGTTCTGACAGAATTTTGATATTCCCAAACATTTCCCTCTCATCTTTGCTTCCACAAGTACCATGAATAACGAAACGTGATTTTCTTCAACTACTAATTGGTATTCATTACAGAGAGAGAGGACAGACAAACCACGAACATGAAATAAATAGAGAACATTTGCCCTGTGTGTGTGTGTGTGTGTGTGTGTGTG
Source organism: Forficula auricularia (assembly GCA_024734495.1). Classification (NCBI taxonomy): domain Eukaryota; kingdom Metazoa; phylum Arthropoda; class Insecta; order Dermaptera; family Forficulidae; genus Forficula; species Forficula auricularia. Next base: position 17,576,288 of record JALMQS010000083.1, on the reverse strand, counting down.
TGTGTGTCACACACACGACATTCGCTTAATTTGAAATCCAAAATTTTGATTGAGTTGTTTATCAGGAAAAAGATGTTTCCAATGAAACCACTTAGATTAAACATTTTAATGTAAATCAACTGGTGTGTTAACCACACCACTTTCACATTTCCATTTATTTGAAGTCATCGCGACACTACTAATTTACACCCCCTTCATTTATTTAGTTTTTTTTGATTTTCTCAAAAACGGCTCTAACGATTTACCCTGAAGAAGGAGAGAATAAATCTCCGAAACGTCGGTTTAACAAATAAATGTAAAATAATAAAACCTCTATAGTCTTATTTTTTTACAACCACCGTGGACTGCTTTCATCAACATCCAATTGCATATTCTAGTAAATTCAATTAAATGTCCTACACAAATATTTTAGTTCTAAGAAAATTCCCAGAATATCTACGAAGATTGAAAGATTATTCACAGGATATTCCAAAGTCCAGAAAAGATATTATCAGAATATTTATAGATTATTCTTGTGCTACCTGGGTGAGGACAACAATATCCGGTTTTATATCTTAAATACGGTTTACAACTATTAAGGGCATCGATTCCTTCCACCTGGAAGTTACAAAATGAAATTAACTATTTTCATCTCTGAGATACAAGCTCTCAATGGCAGGCGATCGCAATACTTCACAATATATTCTATAGAATACAAATTTGAAAGTAAAAATAAAAATATGTCGCCACTGGAAGTTTTGAATTAATATTGATAAAATTGATTAGAATTAAACAATTTCCCTAATGTGTTTATATCAGTGCGTATCCTGTTATAATCGACGAAAATACTGATTCCGCGACATTTCAGCCCCCGACAAAATATCCTTCAGACTAAATATCTCATGACAAAATAACCCTTCCCCTCGTGAATCTTATGAGCAATGCAAATCGACTCCGGTTCGGTTAATATATATTCAGTTCGGCTCGGTTGGGTTCGTATAGCTCCTTTTCGGGCTGGTTTTTAGACGGTTCGGTTGGCGTCAGCTATACGAACCCAACCGAGCCGAACTGAATATATATTAACCGAACCTCCGAAAGTTTAGTCCGGGCGGGGTGTGTTTCGGGCTTCCATTTTTTTTTTCTAATCAAACACACATTGAAAACCGAACGGGCGGGGTGTGTTTGGGCCGCCATATTTTCGCCCAATATTATAATAATAATTAATAACGATAATGATTAATAACACTTTTAACAAACAATCAATAATTGTGTAATGTAAACATAGACGATAAATAAGTAAATATAGATGATAAATACTATATTATAGATAGTAAAAGTAATAAATTGTTAGCTAGAAAATCAAACGACAGACAGCAGCACTTTCAAACGGCTAATTAGCCGCCAAAATATGAAAGTCTGTTTATATTATTCAATACTATGATTATAAGCTTCTCACTTAATCTCTTTTGTATTCTCCCTTATACTGGGGAATATTTTGTCAGAAGATCTTATGTCGGGGGATGTTTTGTCGGGGGCTGAAATGTCGCGGTACCGAAAAATGCTGTGCCTCTAGGGGAAAGGCTACCCCTTGACCATCAAGAGAAGAAGGCGGGCTTCGCAGTTGGCAATTATTGTATAAATTAATTAAATTTCAAGTATACTTTTTTCTTAAAAAGTAATTTATTCGCAAAATATCCTTTCTCTTGTTTATCTCATCAATTCCGATTGTCCTTATAACTATATTTATATATAATGAATGAATAATAATTTCGAAATAAGAAGCAAAAGGAGTTTTGAATTTCTCGCAAATGACTGACTGACGTACTTCATCCATCCCATCCAGCATCACGTCTTGTTTGTCACGATTTTAATCTAAAGATGTCTGTGTGTGTGTGTGTGGGTGGGTGGCGGGGGGCGTGAACTCTCAAGGGTGTTTATCTCTGAAAGGGTTGTCAACCGCAGGCAGAACAGAGCGAGCTCGTTGTCGCCATGGCAACCACACCATCCCAAAATTCAATTTTCCTCCAATTAACAAGCAAAATATATATTGCCTTCTTTTTCGTATATATCCATTTTCCATCTCTCGGTCTCTCTCTCTTTTCCGGATGTCTTTTTCTGAATGTAAGCTAACAAGCCTCTTCACTGATCAAATATCAAGAGAGTTGCCTTTTCAAAATTCAATTGGATATACCATCATGTATATATTTGTTCAGTTCAATTTTTTTTTATTTATTTAAATTACATTACTATGCAAGAGCAGGCAGGCAGGGGCTGTGTGGTCTAGTGGGGAAGGTAAAGTGCTCAGCTCCTTCGAGTGGGATTTCTGATTTTTCATGTATTATTATTTCACAAGCCGCTCAAAAAAATAAAAGTAAAGAGCGGGAGGTTAATCAAGCACAAACAGACCTCAATAATTAGTGTTGCGTCTCACATATATGTTTAAATATCACTTTCTGGTTTTGAAAATGAACATTTTATATATTTGAAATGATTTAGTTTGCCGAGAATAGTAGGATTCTAAGAAAATCACAAGAGATTGTCATCTATTAGATCGGGGATTATAGAAGGGTTGTTTTCACCCTCTCGGGGATCGAATCCGTGTACTACCTGTAATTAAAAATCCAGATCAATTGGCTAACCTGTGATGGGTAACTCCTCAGATTATGTATCGTACTATTAAATATTTCATTCAAATATTTAATTCTTCATTTGTAAAATTTTTCAGTTATTTAATTCTAAATATTAACATATAACCATGACATATAGTTTTAAAAAAAGGTGGTTGACTGTTTCAAATTTTGAATTTTCAGGGCAATGGAAAAACTTTTCTGAAATTGAATAGAAACCTGTTGTGATTTTCCTAGAAATTTAAAGTCCGATTCTATCGACAATTTAAACTCTTATACGTAGGTTCATAACAGGATATTATTAATTTTCTTTCTTATAGTTAGTTTTTCTAAATTTTTTACTGTTAATTTATTAGAAATTCACAATTTCATCTTGGTCCTGCCCTAATTCCCTCCTGTAACGAAAAAGTTTCATAGATATATTTATTTATTACTTCATTTAGTATTATTAGAAAGACGGATGTCCTTTGACACTATGGGGCCTCCCATAAATTACGTCACACGAATTTCAAAAATTTTATACCCCTCCCCCTTATCCGTATGTCACATTCTGTTACATTTTCATTGAGCTCCCCTCCTGTATTGAGACGTCACCCTATCCCTTTTATACCCTATAATTTAATAATTGTAGAATTCTTTTTTATAAATTTAACTCAACTAAAGCAATTTAATATAAGCATTTTAAGTTTAACTTTATTTTTATTCATATCATTAAACACATTATTCACTATTACTATTATTATTGCATTATTAATAAATTTAAAAAATATATTTTTTTCAATTTTTCAATTTGATTTTTGTGACATCAAATTTTTAAGATTCCAGGGCTCCCCTGTCAAATTTTCTCACAAATCTGCCCCCTCCCCTCACAATCCACGCCCTAAACATTATTTTTAATAGACAATTTGTTTTTTGTTTTTATCTCTATCCTTTTTTAACTTTCTTCGTTAATTATTAATAATTTAATACATTTACAATTAGCTGGTTATTGATTATTTCCTATATTGCTTTTTTATGTTGAAGCTATTGTGGTCAATTAAAATATTTGATTGTTTTTATTAATTCAACGTTAAATTTCAATCCACGTTCTTGGTATTTTCGATAATTATTTATAGTTTCTAGAACTATTTATTGATATAAAACTACTTGATAAGTTCATTTTTTTTTTATGATTTCAAAAATGTTCACCCAAACTCTTCAACTCATAAACATAATTTTCATTTAAATATTTGATAAAAAAACAACAAATTTGATCAAATCTAAATCCAAGTAAGCAATAAGAGAAAATAATGTAGAATTTTAAAATAAAAGTTTTAAAATAAGAGTATAGTTAATGAGATTTTAACACTATGCATAATAATAATAATATGCTTAGAATGATTTTCAAAATATAATACAATCTAATATATATAAAAGTTAGAAGATAGCTCTTAAATAAGGGATTTTAAGTACCTAGTAGTATACAAATACCTTTATGAATATCAACGCTTTGTATAATAGCAGATGAAATTAAGATTACTTATAAAGAACCTACAGCTTCTTAATATTGTCCATTTTGGTGGTAAATATTGTCTTTTTCCAAAAGATTGTCATATATGAAAATGTAGTAAATTTTTTGACCAAAATTCGAATTCATAACAAGTACTAACTAAAGTGGAAATAAGAATCTTTTTTTTTTAAAAATAATAAAACTAAATATTTTAATTTCATATACCTACTGAATCAATACACCTCAAAAATGAGCACAAATAAATATTTTTCGGAAATACCACCAAATGTATCTAAAAAAAACTAGAGCTGATAGATAATATTTATTAATAATGTAAAGTCTTTATTTTTGTGATTAATTTTGTTTAGAGTTGAATTTTCATTAAACTCGCACATAATTAATTATAATCATTTATTGTACAGGAATAATACAATAAACTACAAAGTTTCGATCAATTATAATAGGATCGTTCTCAAGTACCCACTCCGATTTTGAGAACCATCTGAATTATTTATTCCTGTTCAATAATAATTATAATTAATTATGTGGGATTTTAATAAAATTTCAACTCTTAGAGCTAATAGAGTACCTATACTATAAATAGTGCTATTTTTTAATCAGCATGTCAAATATTGAATATACCAGGTCTCACATTAAATTTTGAGCAACCAGCTCAGTGTGCAATTTTAAATCATTAACTATAATTTATTGGTTTCAAAATAAAATAGTGTTTTTCTCGCCCTAATTTTGTTGGTGAGGTTTTTTTTATTCAGTGATGTTGATTGTACAATCGCTTCATTTAAATATAAATTAAATATATAAATGTGCAAATTTTAAGTTCATTAGATTAAATAAATTTCCCTTAAAAAAACGTTAAAGTTAATTATGGTTCAAGTCAACCGGTCGCTAATCTTTAAATAAATAAACCTGTTTGTGTGTAGATTGTTTGCTTCAGAGCAGGGTGTGATGAACATACATACGTAGGTACATACGTTAATCTAAAACCAAAATCTCTTTTTAATTAATGTTATTTATATACCTACCTATAAATGAAAAAAATAGGGAAGAAAGTATAATAGTATATTTTTAGAAGTTGTTTTACGATAAACCACAAAAAGAACGTTATAAGCGATAAAAAGAAATGAAGCATTTTTAATTCTAAAGTAAAATCAATTTAATTATTTTTTTCTTTGAATATTTATCAAAATAAAATGTAAATTGATGACAAAAATTGAAGCGTGGTAGTACCAAAGGCACTAAGTGCCAAAAATGTATCAATATCAATATCATTATAAAAAAAAATCTACTAGACTTTTCACATTTTCAGATGGTCAACTTCTGAAATTACCGAGGGGTGAACCGCGACCTAATATGCTGTACACCTACTTCCACTTGTACTTCCAAATATTTCCAAGTAATTCCAAATATTCCCAAGTATTTCTAAATATTCCCAACTACTTTCAAATATTTCCAAGTACTTCCAAATATTCCCAAGTATTTCCAAATATTCCCAAGTATTTTCAAATATTTCCAAGTACTTCCAAATATTTCCAAGTACTTCCAAAATACTTCCAAAGAGGTGTACACGTACTTCCAATCACGGATCACCCCTCGGTAAAAAGCCACCTGGACAATGGGTCGAAAAACCTGAAATTCTTTTTTCGAAAACACTTTAGTCAGAAAAATTTGCTTATTGTAATAAGAATAAAAACGGCATAAAAAATTAAAATCGGAATCGTTAAAACTAATGAAAAAATTGCAAAATTCACGATATTTTTAAAAATTTTTTATGAGTTAAAATTGTTTAAATAATCACACTAGTTTTTTATGCTTGTTTTATGGTTTAATTAACATAAATAAATTAAAGTCTGATCAATAATATACTTTTTTACATTCGCGCAACATCTTAGAAACATTCTATTAAATTTTAGTTTTTTCGACCCACACTACTTGGCAAAGGCGAGATGTGGTAATAATTATTACAAAACATTAAGAGGAAAAGAAACAACAGAACAGAACGGAAAGAGAAGAAAGCAGGATTGAAAAACTGTGGAAGAATCTTGTAATTTTTAAGAAAAAAATAAAATCGACTTCAAAAAATTAAATGCAACAAATAAAATACACTAAAAGGTATAAAATAATTATTATCTTATTTAGTTACAACTAAACTAAGAAATATTAACATGAAATTACTTTTTGAAGTCGGTGCCAAACAAACTATACCTATAAGCGAGCGTACCAACCAAACGTACTAAGTAAGATCAGTCGAGTGCGATTCATAAAAGGTATATGTTTGGCACCGACTTCAAAAAGTAATTTCATGTTAATATTTCGTCGTTTAGTTGTAACTAAATAAGATAATAATTATTTTATAACTTTTAGTGTATTTTATTTGTTGCATTTAATTTTTTGATGTCGGTTTTATTTTTTTCTTAAAATTATTTTTCTTTTTTCTTTTTAGTGATGTTATTAATAGTGATCATATCATCAGAACTTGACCAAATTAATATGGCACCATCCCTAAGATATCCCCTTTCCAATAAAAAAGAATCATCGAAATCGGTTCATAAACAAAGAAGTTAGTCCTGAACAAACCTAACAAAAAAGGTCTAATACCTATAAAAAAAATGGGGCCAATCGGAAGGTGGATCCAATGCAAATTTTTTTTCAAAATCGGTTCACAATTGGCGGAGATATGAGGTAACATAGGCACAAAAAAAAATTCAGTAGAATAGAGAACCTCCTCCTTTTTTGAAGTCGGTTAAAAAGAGATCAGAAAGGTGAAGATGAAATAATAAAACTACTCAAGGATGAAGACGACCTAGAGAAGACAAGAAAGAAAAGAGTAGAAAAGATGACCAGGGGGAACAAGCGCGACACCAACCAACGAAGAAGATGAAGAAGAAAATACACATAGTTGAAATTAACCATATATAGAATCATGAAATGTAATTAAAAAGGTACCATTTAATGTATTAAACAAAAAGAAAGTACCGAAGCCCCATTCGGGCATGTAAGTTCTGTAAAATTTGAACCAATATATAAATAAATAAATTTTTATAACAGGAATAGCAGAGAATTGGATAAAAATTAAAAAGTTTTTATTAAATGGGCCAGACGTTTCATCAATTTATTTTGACTTCTTCAGTGGACCATTTAATCACTCTTTGTCAAAAAACAATTTCACTATTCGACAAAACATCATTAATCTTTTATTTAAATACATTCCTGGCTCCAATTAATCAAACATCTTGTACTTTTCTTTAACAACAAAAAAATAATTTTTTAATTGATGAAGTAAAGTACAAGATTGTTGATTAATTGGAGCCAGGAATGTATTTAAAAAGATTAATGATGTTTTGTCGAATAGTGAAATTGTTTTTTGACAAAGAGTGATTAAATGGGCAACTGAGGAAGTCACAATAAATTGACGAAACGTCTGGCTCGTTTAATAAAAATTATGTGATTTTAATTTTTATCCAATTCCCTGCTATTCATGTTATAAATTTATTATGGACGCGAATTATACAACATTATAAATTTTTAGTTGTGTTGAACTGCCTTGGTCAAATAATTTATTCACTAAGGCCCGGTTGTATGTCGCAAAGTAAATGCTTTTTATCACTAACCAAGGTAGATGGTAAATGGAGCCACTGGGATGGCCAATCAGATGACAGGCACATTCAGTGGCCAATGTGTGAATCATAAACCTAAATAACAAAATTGGACCATAGAAATAATAAATATTTTATTTTTAACGTAGAAAATTTAATTATTATTTATTTATTTAATTATTTATTGCAAATGGAATAAATGACAAATTTAATGAACAATATTGGAAAATTCAATTCATTACAGTTGACAAAAAAAAAACAATAATAACCTACCCTGCCAAATGGGGTGTAGATGTTTGGAAAATAGGTAAAAGTGGGTGGAGGAGGGGCGTATATACTGTATATAGGGGGTTAGAATGGTCAATGGATAGGGAAAGGGTCCGCCCCCCCACCCCCTGTACTACATATTGAATGTGAATAGGGAAAATAAATAAATGAAATTAAAAAATACATTTATACGAGAATGTAATTTTTTTTTGTAATTTTTCAGAACATTAATTCTCTATCAAATTTAATTTTACATTCGTTGTTGTTGTTGTTGTTTTTTATTTATTTATCTATTTATTTTTTTATTTTAATGAATCATAAAAATGAGAATAATTACTTTACTTTATATCGTTTTTTTTTTATGTTTGTTTAATGAATTTTTTTTTGATATTACGAATTCTTTCTAGAAGGGTTCTAGTTTTTTTTTTTTTTTTTTTAATTAAAACAATATTAAAAGTAAAAGCACAGGATGGTTTGGATAATAAAAAAACAATTTATGTTATTTATGTTCTTTTTTTGGAGAAAATAATTTTTTAAGAATGCTAGTGTGTGAAATTAACGTTACCAGTTTAGAAAAATAAAATCAACTTTATAGAAGAATTTTAATGAAATATAAATCTGAAGAAGAATTCATATATATAAATTTAAAAACAGCGTTTTGATATTTACTTTACGGATTATTAGACTATACATTTTGTAATCAAACACCCTGAATCTTAGCAACACGCAATACTGCAACTCCAAACCGCTACGAGCGCTGGTGTCGATATAACTAAAAGAAGTTTGTTCTTCTTACTATGCAAGTACCAATAAAAAAGGCTGATAATATTCTAAAAGCATTTAAGCTATTATACGGGGTGGGAATATCTACCACATTTTGAAGAGTTATAAAAAATGAAAAAATATAACTAGAAAAAAACTGAATATATTTTTGAGAAGAACATAAAATATATATATTTTTAATGTGTTTTAAACATTATATCAGATAAAAAAAAGGGGGGGGGGTCAAAAATGAAAATTCTAGCCCTTTCGACCAGACTTAACCAAATTTTGAATACATATTCTGTAGAATTCCAGCTAGAAATGCAAAAACTAACCACCCAAAATGTGAAGTGGGTTCAAAAATGAAAATTCTAGTCATTTCGACCAAATTATGTATACAAAATATAGGGGTACACAGAATTTATATAGGAAATTTGGTTGAGTTTGGTCGAAAAGGATAGAATTTTTATTTTGACCCCCCCCCCCCTCTTCCCACTTTTTTTGTCTGATAATGTTTAAAACATATTTAAAAAAATTATTTTATGTTCTTTTCCAAAATATATGCAGTTTTTTCTAGTTAAATTTTTTCATTTTTTATACATCTTCAATATGTGGTAGATCTTTATGCCCCAGCCTGTATTATAATTATTATCTTTATTTATTTATTAATGTGATGTTATAAAGTGTTACAATCAAGAATATTTTAATTTTGGATTTTATTTATTAATGTATAATGTACAGGTCTAATATATGTAGTTCCTCATGGTTTGACCGGGAGACTCCAGGTTTCAGTGAGTTTTATCTCCGGGATCCAAGTTTAATTATTATTTCTCCGGATTGTGTATGTAAAATTGAATTTGTACAAAATTATATGCAGAATATGTCTCGTGTATTTCGTGTACCTTGTACGGAATAGGAATTTCTTCTTATTTACCTGTTTTTATTTTATACACGTAAATTGTTAAGCTTGTTTTTTATTAGTTATTTGCATAGTAAATATTCTGTGATCGTTAGAATTATATTTAATTTGTAGGAATGTGAGTTTAGTTAATTTATATAGTAAATAAAAAAATTGCATATGTGTATGTTTTTTTGGCGGGGGGGGGGGGGGGTGGTTTAGTCATCATCTCCGGGCGAGACTTAGTTCTGAGGTGGCATGCCTATGTACAGTGTACACTGTTCACAAAAAAGAAAAAACCGATAAAAAATCAATATTTACAAAAATACGCAATAATATATCAATAAAATCAAATTATCATAATAATTAAAAAATAATTAGAAATTTGATATTTTATAAAACAATTAGATTTTAATAATAATGAATTATAATTATTTAATTTTCAAATCAATCTTTAATAACAATAATTATCAAATAATTGAACCACGTATATTTAATAAATTACTTTGGATTGAAATATGGGCCGTTCATTTATTTAATTATAAAAATTAAAAATTTATGTTTAAAGATAAATAAATTATATAGAGTATAGTTGGATAGTTGGACCATGTTTTTTTAAAATCATGTTCTCCAAAACCTTGCTATGTCTAGGATTTGGTATATATTTTTTTAATATCTATATATGACCTTGCACAATTGTATGCACTTCTTCAGCTGTTACACTGATTACACTTGAAGTATGATTTTTTTCTTTTTTTTTTACTCAGCGGTCCATCTATCCCGGAGTACTCGGGTTAGATGGACCAACTCCTAGGGATTGATGGACCTCTGGTATACGTTACTGAATTAGGGTGTAACACAAGAAATACAGGTTATCAAAGGTATAAACATTGTTTGTTTTCAAGTTTATAGGTAAAAACTGCTTAAAAAGTGATAAGTATATGGTAGATTCAGAACATTTAATCATTCTCCTTGTTCTCAACAGCTTTGACTGCATTTTTCAAATTCAGACCATTCTCCTCTTCCAGATGAGCCGTTTCTTTTATAAAAAGTAAGCATTTTGCTGTAACAGAATAAAGTCCCAACTTATCAGGATACACCTTTGTATTTAAAATAATTTTTTATAATTATTATTTCATTTATATAGAAAGTAAAGCCCTAATAGGAAAAATGGTCCGGATATCCCAGGTTTTTTTAAGTGGGCCAACTATCCCAAATTTCACTGGTTCATCTATCCCAATTGTCGGGGATAGATGGACCAGCTCCCCCAATCAGACATACAAGATTACCGCCACGCCATTTTATAGATTTTTTAAGATAGTACCCAAGTATACACTTAAAATTATAGCATTGATCTTACGTCGAAATCATTTAAACTAACTTAATCACATAACAAAGAAATGTAGTATTAATTAGTAATAATTTTTGGAAGCCTGATGAAGCCAGAATAAAGCTGGCGAAACGTCGCAAAAATAAATGACAATTTTTTGATTTACACCTTAAAAACCTGTCCAAGAACCTGCGAACTTACTTAATTAATTAATCATAGTATAAAATATTTTTCAACTCTCAAAAAGAAATAAACGAAGTTTTCTTCTAAAATATACATGAAACTAACGAGAAAAACTAAACGTGGGTCCTTCTACTCAAAATGTACAACTCCAGACGCCAATTGCATCGCTGCTGTGGCTGAACAGCGAAATATTCGACTGGCCAGTCTATACCGGTGGTCCATCTATCCAGGACTTACTCTATGTTTGTCATTTTTGAAGGTCATTAAGTCCTAACCCATTAAAGCAAATAGTTTGAAATACTGCTAAAAAAAGAAAGTTTCAATATATTTTTGATTAGTGCATTAAGTTTCTTCAATGATTATACACAAGTCCCAAAAAAACATTTCTTTGCGTTAAAGTTTTGGAAGAATCTTAGAATAAATAAATAAATCTTGATTTAGATATAAATTCTTCAACTTTCTATCCATATTATTTATTGATCTTAGAAACGGAAAGGTGTTTGTGTGTGGGAAAGAGAAACATGATAAATTTTGAGCTTAACTTCTCCAGATTGTTTCGATAGGGCATCAACATTGATTAGAACAACGCCTGTTTCTTCTTCAGCCCTTAACAACTCTGACTTTCCCTTTAACTTGTGTAACCAACCCTTAATCTCTTTCTCTCTCCCTCTACCCTATGTAATATAATCATTTTCCATATAAGCAAATCATTTTCTTACTCGTAACGATTTTGTAATTTGAAACTATTCTGTTTTGTGCTCATTATTATGTTAAAAGTTCTTAAGATATTAGATTTCACTTGCGATGTCCCTAGATGATGTTTTCATTGTCATTATATATTTGGCTGTAACTAATACGTTTTTCTGATGGATTAAACAAACAAAAAAAACCTACAAAACTTATTCTTAGAGAAAAGAAAAAAATATAAGTTTTTTTAAGTAAAAATATTAAGTGGTTAAATTATTGACAAGATAGAACAACTATAAAAAAAGCAACAAAACAATCTAATAATTATTTTGATTTGTTTTTTAATTAAATGATTATTAAAATTGAAAACAATTATTTAACAAAGTTTAGATATTAAATTTCTAATTATTTTGCAATTGTAATAATAATAAATAATCAAGAAAATGTAGATAATAAGTGAATATAAAAATTTGAATTTTCGATAATAGCACAGTTTAAGATTTTTTTAGAAAATTAAAAGAGGTTGACAACTATTAAATTGATAGAGGTATTTATTTATTTTATTTATTATAAAATTCCCATTTTAGAAGAGTTTAAAGATTTTTCAAGGTGGTGTTGCAATTAATAGACTGCAAAACAGGACGTATGATCACATTAGTAATACCACGAGTAACGTTATTTCATACAACATTATTCAAAATTTAAAAAAAATTTTATAATAAAAAATTAATGAAATTTTTTTTTCAGACTTATTAGGTTTCTTCTTTTTTAAGTGTTATATCAGGTCTTTCTGACGTTTTGGCTCCTCTCCACATATACCTGTGCTGAGAGTGTTTAGCTGTTTTTACACAGATTTACGGGACCTACTTTTTAACGGCGGTTCAGAACGGTTAGTTTGGAGAGGTTACTAGGCAATTATACTCTTGGTAGGTTGCCATTGCTTTCCAAGAGGAAGCGACTGCAATTATCTGCCGAGACTCGGTCTCGAACCAGCGGATTTCAGGCCAGCGGCCTGACACTCTAACCACTGACCCACAGTCGCCTCAATTATTATTATTAGGTTTAATTAATTTAATTTTCAAACCTTTGTATATATTATTACTTTACCATACAGGGTTTAGTCAAGTATTGTAATCGTACATGAAAAAAGTGTTTTTTTTTGTTTCATTTTTTCGAAATATCTCAAAAACGACTGAAACTATTTTGATTCAAAAAATTTGGCGAAACCATGACATTTCCCTCTACAAAAAAAGCCCTAATAAGTGAACATCGAAAAAATTATATTTATCGAGATAATAATTGTTTTATCAAAATGTATGTTAGGTTGTTATTCTGTTAGTCTGTTAGTCTGTGCGTTATCAAATTTTGTAGACGAGCTAACTCAAAAACTAGTGAGAATATCAAAACCAAATTACACACGTATTTTTGGAGCATTGAGATTAAGTGCTGATTATATTTTGATGCATATCGACCCGAAATTAAGGAGGGTGGATGGGGGGGGGGGTTAAAAATTAAAAATTATAATATTTTCAAACTAAAAAAAAAACAAGAAAAAATGAAATATACTATATATAAAATGAACCTATAACGAAAATATATTTTTTTCTGGAGCTAAAATTAGAGGTGGGGGGAGTCAAAAAATAAAAATCTAGGCCTTTGTACCAAACTCAACCAGAAGTGTATGGTAAAGTCAAGTAGATGGCCACATCAGAACGTCTCAATTTATTATTTATGTAATTCCATGATATATTAAATGAATTTTATAAAATATTTTATTTTCCCATATTTTTGCAAAGACTTACTCCGTTAACGTAATGAAAATTTATAAAGCATCTTTCACGTTAAGCGAGGTATTAATACTAGAAGTGATAAATCTCAAGTTTGTATGTTAATTAATTTTCGAGCTACAATGCTCAGGGAGATTGCAGCAACACCAACAGGGTTACGTTTTACTTTTGTTCACAACCCTGAATATGATTAAAAACAGGTTAAACAATTCAACCATCCCCGGGGCATCAAATTTCGACCTATTTTTTATTTTATTTATTTTAGTATACTATATAGTTAATCCCGATGGGTGAACCGTGACATAACATCGTGTACACCTACTTCCACCTCCACTTTCATTTCCAAGTAGAAGATCTAATGAAATAATAGATTATCTAATGAATTCCAAAGTAATTCCAAAGACGGTGTACACCTAATTCCAATCGCTGTTCACCCCTCTGTTAATCCGAATATAATAAAATCAAATAAAAATAACTCGCGGAGGCGGCTTCCCTGAAAACACGCTCTTTCCAGAAGGTGTCTTATTCAAGTCTTTAAGATCTTTTAAAGATATTTATGTATTTATTTATTTATTTATTACTGATTTTCTTTTATACTATATATAAACAATGTCAATTTTTTGGATATTTTTGGATATTTTGATGTTTATTAGACATCTCCTAGAGCAAGTGTGCTATCAGGGTTATTGCCACAATATTTTAATTTAAATAAAAACGAAAAATAGAGGGATAATTTAAAGAAGAAAATCACAAGAGGTTGTCATGGATTATTTTTAATTATAATCTAGAAGGGTAGTTTTTTACCCCCTAGCGAATATATACAATATACATATAATGAAAAATAATCCATTTCATCTCGGATCTAATCAATGACAACACTCGTGTGGATTTCCTTGGAAAATTTAAATCTATTTCTATCTGCAACTTGAACTCTCTCATAGTTAATTTAAATCTTAGATCTTGGTAGATATTAATGTTTTCTATTATATGGTATGTCAGAAGAGTTCTCCCTCTCTCAATAGTCGAATCTGAGCATCAAACCTGCTTTCCGGGCAGTTGACCTAACCCTATAGAGAAAATTCCCTCTAACATTAGTATATTATTATGATTACACTGCCCAATAATGAAAATGTTTCGGACTCAAAATAGCTGATTCTTATGTATTTCCACCTGCTGAATTCAAAGATCACCATAAAAATTACCGATTAGCTCTTATAGTGGGGATATTATCTGTCAAAACGACAAAAAAGGCCATTTTGACCTATTTTCGAGTCCCATTAGATATTAAACAGCAATATTTAAAATCAAAATATTGTTCATGTAATAGAAAACAGCTTCCTCTTTGATTTTCAAATTACTACTTGTTTTTAGCTCAATTAGAACTCGAGATATAACTAAAAAACTAAGACCATGTGTTTTTATCCTTTATGATCAGGTAATTTTAGTTTTTAGTTATAACTCGAGTTTTAATTGAGATAAACAAGTGGTAATTTGAAATTCACAGGGGAATCTGTTTTCTATTATGTTCAACAAAATATTTTGATTTCGAATATTGCCGTTTAATATCTAAGGTCAGAGTTTTGAGATATTATCGCTCAAAAATGCCATTTTGACCATATATTCGAGTCCCATTAAATATTAAATAGCAATATTTGAAATCAAATAGTATTTTGTTGACGTAATAGAAAACAGCTTCCTCTTTGATTTTCAAATTACTACTTGTTTGTAACTCAATTAGAGCTCGAATTATAACTAAAAAACTAAAACTACCTGATTATTAAGGATATTAAACATAGACAAAAACATAAGGTCTTAGTTATTTAATTATAACTCGAGTTTTAATTGAGCTAAAAACAAGTGGTAATTTGAAAATCAAAGAGGAAGCTATTTTCTATTACGTCAACGAAATATTTTGATTTCAAATATTGCTGTTTAATATCTAATGGGACTCGAAATTAAGGTCAAAATAGCCTTTTTCGTCGTGTTGACCGATGATAAGTCAAAACTCTGACATGTTGTAAAAAATCGGGAAATTGCATGATAATCAGCGTAGAAAACTCTACTGGAATTCATTGTTAGGTTTACGGCGAAATATTTTTGTTTAATTTTTGTTGAACAGTGTTATCTTATCTTTCTTATATTATTAAATGATCAATTCTTGTATATATAGAATCGGGTTCTCGAAAACGGCTCTAACGATTTCGCTAAAAATTGGTGTATTTATCAAGTGTCATGAGTTATTAGTCATGTATAAATTTTAATCCGATTGAAATAAAGGAAGGAGGTGTAAATTAGTCATGTCGCAAAATAAATATTTTAATTGTTCTAATCTCGACTTCGGTAAATCGCAGAGTCTTGAAATTTAAAACTTAAGCTATCTAGAGGCTATAAGAAGTACCACAAGATTATGGCTGAAATAGAAGAACCGGAAGTTGATGTTTACGTACGTAAGAATGCCACCCCCCCCTTGCGTTTCGCAACCATACCATGAATTCCACGCACACATTTTTTTTTATTTAATTCTGAATTCAAATAAAAATCGACCTTTTTATCAGAATTTTAAACTAAAGATAATATTAATATATAGCTTTTAACTTAAGCAAAATGTTGCCGCGCATCGCTCGGTGCTCCGGGTTATTAAAATAATGAGATAAAAGAAGAGAAATTTAAGGGTTTGTGCGTGGAGGGGAGGTCAGAAGGGGGCGTACTAGTAAAAGTAGGGTGTAAAATAAAGCAATTGAGGCCTATCTCAATGGAAAGCGCGTGAGATGCATTGGACAGGCAAAGGCGTAAGCGATGTAAGCCGATCTCTAACAAGGCAAGCAGGCAAGCAAGATCTGTGAAAAGTGAACAAACGAGCAAGCAGCCAAAGGAAGGAAGAAGACGAACAACTTATTGATTGGACCAACATCCATCTGAACAAGCATCTCATCATCATCCTCTTCTTCTTCTTCTTCTCCTCGGTTCGATATCCTATTTCTATCTGGCTGAACAACCACCCACCCAACCATCCACCCAGCAACCCTTCAGTTCACTTTCCAATAGCCCTTACCAATTCTCCAATGATCACTGGAGAGGAAAGATCAGAAAACGTCACCATCTACAAATTTTTACATTTTAATTTTAAGTTAGAAATATTTTTATTTAATTTTTGGCTGATGTGAATAAATCTATAAGTTTTCAAGTTGTCGATAGAAATAGACGAGGGGTGAACCGCGACTAATATGCTGTACACCTACTTCCATTTGTACTTCCAAATATTTCCAAGTACTTCCAAAATACTTCCAAAGCGGTGTACACCTACTTCCAATCGCGGATCACCCCTCGGAAATAGATTTTACCATAAATTTTCTAAAAAATCACAAAAGATCATCTACCAAGATTCGAGATATAATTGGATTATTTGTAACCAGCTGCGAAGCCCGCCTTCGCTAGGCATCTTGCTGTCCAGGAGGTTTCTTGATTTTTTTGACCCTGGGTCTTAAAATAATAATTTAAATTTTCAAATTTTAATAAATTTGACATAAATTATTTGTAAGTTTTAAATGAGTGACTCGCGACGGAAAGCATAAGCGGTTTATAATAGATGATTATATGTCAGAAGGATTGTCTGTGTTGACCCAGGAGCGAAAATTAGCGGTAATTTTTTTAGAAATTTTAAAGCGTTCTTCAATCCGCAAATTTGAACTCTTATATGTTCAATTTGGAAAATGTCATTCTAATTTCCTTCGATTGTTTTGTTATTCATTTCGAACCAAGTTGGGCATAGCCATGGGCGTATAAAAATTCGAAAATACCCAAAATCAGGGGCACCCTAATATATACCTAATACACATATTAGTTAATAGAGTAAAGGGTGTGTAGTTTCACAGTGAATGAAATAAAACTCAAAGAGGTTTATACAAACTCAATATATTTCCGGATTATTAGTCCATCATCAGGAGTTTACAAGTTAAGACTAATGTTTCACCTAAAACCTACACCACTTTCCATAAGTAAAATTAATACACATATATACTAGGCTGGTCATTCCGACGTCCCCTAAAAAGCTTCCTTTTGATGATAAAACGCAAGGTAGTTTTTTTATTATTATTATTAAAAACAACTCATGCCGCAAGACGATCTAAGTTCATTTTTTGGAAAAATCATGTTTTTTGGAAATATAATAAAAGATTATTAACAGAACTTGAAAAGGATGCTAACAACACTTTATAGACAATGATTTTGTGTACATTACAACTAAAAGAAATTTTGCGACATATTTTTTATAGAAACTATAGTCGTATGAAAGACTATGTAATTTAATCAATAAAGTAGACAATGATTGTACATTAACCTGCTAGCTAACTTACCGATAAGAAATTTACTTGGGAAATTAGTTCAAATTTATTGATGAAAATAATGATAATAATAATAATGTAACATTGTTAATAATATCCACATTAACATAAAATTATTATTATTGCATATTTAATGAGAAATTAAAAAAAAAAAACTTGATTTTACCAAAAACGAACTTGCCACACGTGTTGTTTTTAATAAAAAAAAAATTACCTATCGTTTCTTCATCAAAAGGAAGCTTTTTAGGGGCGTCGGAAAAAATTTAATTTTTAATGACCAGTCTAATATACATATATATATATACAAAAAATGATGTAGATGGAATTTACTAGAAATAAGAAAGAGATTAATTATTATTATTTTTAAAAATAATATTTTTACTTAACGTTTCTGGATTGCTTCGGATGAAATGAATTGAACCGAAACGCTTTAATGAAAACCTTCGGTAAAATTTATTTCGAAACATTTTAAACTAAAATGCAAGATAAAATATTGACTAGATGATTTGAAGTTAGAGTTGGGGAGAGAGACAATTTTCGAGTTGCATATTTGGCAATAGTGTTTAATTGAAAAACTTTCTGGCATGGAAAATAGCCCTGGCACAGGATATGAACTAGCTACCCCTGCTGAATATACACCTAGCACAATCCACCCTCCATGTCCACCCTCTTCCAATTCCAGAGCTGAATCTGAATTTTCCATTTGTTAACAAACTACGAAACAACGAATAACACGTCGGCCAATATTGGATAGGGTCTCCCACCCTCTGGGGGCTGACTATTTCCAAACTACTAATTTATTGATGCAACCAAAACAGTGGAAAGAATTCTGAACACTTTCATTTTTTAATATGTGAGCCAATTTTCAGCAACAAACATAAACTTAAAGAAAACAACAAGCTTTTAGACCAGACTTTTTTATGGTGCATAGTAGAGTGCTCCTTATTTTGGATATTTTCGAATATTTACGCTGACAGAGGCTCATATGGTTAGAAATAAATAAAAAAAAACAATATCCCCCAAGTTTCAAGTCTATCTAAATTTTAACTTAGCGATTAAGTTTCCCAGCTAAAAACATGAGTTTTTAGCATTGATCAATTTTTTATTCCGGCTAAAGTAATGGTCCAAAAAATTTGAAACTCTATCCTTACAATAGTAACTATCCCTCGGAATTCTTACAGATTTTTAGCTAATATAATTTTGAAGTCTATAACTTACCAATACTAAGATATAGCAGTATTTTATCTAGACGTAACTCCAAAATTGTAATAGCTAAAAATCTGAAAAAATTAGAAGGATAGCTACTATTTTAAGGCATTGGTCAGAATTAATCTAGAAAGCTGCACGGTCGTCTGGAATAGGAATAGAGCATGTACCACCAACTTGATTGAATCAGTTCAGAGGCGCTTTGTCCGGCATATGGCGTGGAAGTTTCCCCAGCGGATACGCGCAAGCGTGCGAGGTACTGCGACTTTCTTCCCTTGAAAGTAGAAGGGAAATTTTTGATCTCAGATTTTTCATGGGGCCCTCCACGGTAGTCTGGCGATCCCAGGGCTGGATATCTTTTACAGAGTACCTCGCCCTGGTTTGAGACGGTTCGAGAGTTTTTATTCGGAGCGACCCGGAGTGCTATCGCCGATTGCCAGATGTATCGTGACGGCTAATAATAATGACAATCTTATTGATTTCTTCTGGGGAGATGGCCCAGCCCAACGCTTTTTCCAGCGTTGATCTATTTATTTAATATTTTACCCAGTAGCCTATATTCCCAGTCAAATATTTATTTATTTTCCTTGACCATGGCGGTTTCCTGCCTATTTATTTATTTATTTTTTATTCATTGACTACGGCAACTTCCTGTCTACTTATTTATTTAAATGTTTTTTAAATTATTTATTTTTAAACAACAATTTCTTTAAACCCAGTGACATATTCTATTTATTTTTTGTTTTATTTAATTGATTATTTATTTATTTATTCTTCCCAGTGTATTTATTTATTTATTTTTATTGTTTGGACGACATGCGGTATTCCCTTTTTTATTGTTATTATTATTATTTTATTCTTGGTCGCAGCATACTAAGGTTTCACACCGTTCTGCTGTGGCCACACCCTGAGCCACTCAACCGGATCCTGAGTGGGAAGATCGGAGGGCTATAAGGGGAGATGTGGAGGCCCTTAAAAAAAAGTCTACAGAGTTTCAAATTTTTTGAACCATTACTTTGGCCGGAATAAAAAATTGATCGTTCAAAGTCAAAAACCGCATCTTATTATTTAGATGGGAAACTTATCGCTTTGTAGCACTAGGTTAAAATTGAAATAGATACTTGAAACTTGGGGGATATTTTTTTTTTATTTATTTACAACCATATGAGCCCCTGTCCGGGTAAATATTTGGAAATATCCAAAATAAGCCTAGTGCATAGTGTGATTTCAATATTGGTATACAAATGAACGAGTTTCTAGATTAGATATCTTTGATAGGATATTCCTAGCAGAATACACAACATTTCCACCCTTGATTCTAGAATCGTTTGCATAAGATGCTCATTTTGACAGGAGTATATACAAAGTTTTGATATTAAACAGACCTCGAAACAACTCCCAAGTGTCAATAAATTGTGTATTCTGCCCGGAACATTTCATCAAAGTTCCAAAAGATTTTCTTGAAACTTTGTGTTTATAGGTTGTAAAATGGAAAGACCACTAAACCGTCAGCCTAAAAGTAAATAAATAAATCCATCCGAAGAACCCAATAAACCCCTACAATGCTAATTTGATTTTACTTTTTTTTATAACTTAATACTGGGTGATTGATTTTGAATTGCCTATTAAAAGTTTTTGACCTGAGAATGGTTATTTTTCTTCATTAATATTTTTCTTAGCCTAACTCTTTTTGGGACCTATTTAAATAAAATTTTGTTGATTATCTGTCACTTCCGGTATTAATTGTCATTAACTTGTTTATTTCAATCAGAAGTCTATACTTTTGATTATAAAAACAGATTCTTTTGTTAAAAATAAAGACTGTTTTGTCTAAAACATGTAGTATTTGAGTTATTTCTACTTTTTCAACATATTTGAACTAAAAACAATTTGAGCCTCGAAAGTTAGATAATGTAATGAATTTAATTCTACATATTTAGAAAATTATTTTATTATTTTTTTAAAACAAAAAAATTAATTGATCACCCGACGGGATTCAAACCCATGTCTCTCTCCTTTAGCCGAAGAGCGCCTTTACCAACTAGGCCACGGATAATCTCGCCATGTAAGCTCTTTAGATTGAATGTCATTTTTCATTTTATTTGAACTATTTTAAGGATCTTTTCAAAAATTAATCTCCCTTAGAAGGCTAGTGATACAATGATGAAATTTGATAGATGATATGTAGGGCTACCTAAACTTATCATGAAATAATTTTAGGGGTTCCTAAAATTGCTTTCTTCTTAAAAAATTTGTTTTTCTTAAAAAAATCTTTTTTTTAAATGGAAAATACCTTAGATAAGAATTATTGCATCTTAAGAAGAAGAATTAAAAGCTTTTTTGATCTAACATCTTAATTTTTTAGTAAGTCATAGGAGTTGGAAAAGTGAAAAATAAGCAGAAATAAAATGAGCTTGTAAAGTCTAAATGCTTTATTTAAGAATTTTTTTAATTCATATCCATTTATTAGGATATTTTTGAATAATAATAGAAAAAATCTTAATTTTTGAATAAGTTTTGGGGCTTTGAAAAGTGAAAAACAATTAGAACTGGATTTTGGATTACAGCTTTTTTAAATATTTTTTTAAATTATATTTACTTATTAGAGCATTGAAGAATAATTAAAAAAAAAGGATAAATAAATCAAGATTTTAATGTTTGATTAAGTTGAATGAAAAAGTGAGAAAAGATTGACAATTTCAACGTGTACTAAAAAATTAGGATAAGATGGAATTTTTTTTTAGTTTACTAATTTTTACTGTATTAGGTGTAGGAATCAGAATAATTAGTCAATAATAACAACAACAACTTTTCAAAAAGTTCAATTTTGCAGAACTTTTGTAATTAAATATCGCAACCATTTAATTTAATTATTATTGAAATCTAATACTATAATTTAATTAAAAATGGGATATCAATTTTTTAATTATTTTAATTGTTACAATAATTATTATTATAAAAATAATTTAAGAAAATCACAAGAGTGTAGTCATCTATTAGATCCGAGATGGAATTAATTATTTTCAATTATAAGTCAGAAGGGTTGTTTTTACCCTCTCGGGAATCAAACCCAAGGAGCCAGAATTAGCAATCAGAGCCAATTGGCTACCCCGTGAGGTAAACTCATCTGATAAATGTAAACGCGCTAAATATTTATTTCATTCAAAGATTTAGATGATAATTTCGCCGTCTATGATTCTAAATTTATACACAGAGTCATGACAATATAGTCCATGCAAATTACGTGAAAAACAGGAAATAATTCCTGGTAAAGATTTTATTTCTGGAATACCATTATTGGCACTCCAATATTACTACCCTAAGTTTTCCCCCAAATCTGTGTTGTGGAAATTTTTCTACGCGCCTGAAAATGAGAGAATTTCGGAGTTTTTTCAGTTTTTCTTGAATAACTCTGAAACGGCTTATCAAATCAAAAAAATATCCATTAGATAAATTAAATCTCTTTAAATTACGCGTAAAATAATAACAAGTTCATCTATTTAGGTTCAGTAGAACCGGTACTAGCACAAAAAACAGCCCTCGTGATTACATTTGAATATACGTAAAACTCGTACTTTTTCGATTTTTCCCCATTTTGACCATGAAGGATCACGTTTTCGACAAAGAGGACTCTATTTATTTTTAAACTAGATTAAATTTGCTACAATTAAAATAAAGCAATAGATATCTTTTTAATTTGATAAGCCGTTTTAGATTTATTGAAGAAAAACTGAAAAAACTCAGAAATTCTCTCATTTTGAGGCGCGTAGAAAAATTTCCACAAACAGATTTAGGGAAAACTTAGGATAATAATATTGGAGTGCCAATAAAGGTATTCCAGCAATAAAATCTTTAACGGGATTTATTTTCTGTTAAAATGGTAATTTGCCTGTACTAATAGGTATACCATATAGTTTATAAAAAGGTGGTTGATTGTTTCGAGTTTTAATTAAATTTCAGAAGAGTTTTTTTTTTAAATCTATAAAAAATCATTAATCATCCTCGATCAGAACGATGGAGAATCTTTTAGAACTTTAATGCATATTAATGCACTATTTCCTTCCAACTATTGTAATTGTAAATTTTGTACAAATATTATTACTGGCATGTGTATTTAATCGGACTGGCTGTTTTTTCAAACTATAATAGAAATCTAGTTGGAAAACTAACTGATCAATAGACAGACGTTCTAATAGTACTATTTTGGTTGCAAATATATGCGTAGCTTAATTTATGACAAAGCTACCACAGTGTTTGTTATGTTTGATCGATTGAATTGTTAAATCAGTTGTATTTTGCAGCCCATAATTAGAATTTAATATCATAGGTGTCCTTTTTTTGTCAATTTTCTAGTGCTTTGCAAAAAGTATATATGTTGAATTAAGCCTCGGATTTTTTCAATATTATTAACTTGATTGAAATTAATTAAAAAACAAAATTAAAATTGGTATAGGATATAAACAGCACCCCTCCCTTTGAATGATCAAAAACATCATAATACAATAAACCTACAGTAAACATCAAGACAACAAATTTTCACCATTTATGAAACTTATTATAACCTCTTTAAAAAATATAGCCCCAACTTAAACCTGGGCTAGAAACTTTTTAAAAAAATATACATATATAGAATTTGAAAAAAAAAGTATATGAAAAGAGGCCCATATAGAAAATTCGTTTTGTTTTTAAGAATACTTATATGAAAAAAAATAATAATACTATTTTGTTTTCAAATTGGACTATTTTTTATTTATTATTTTTTTTATGAATAGCCCCAAAGAAATAATCGACATGTATTTGGGTTATTTCGATAGTCTGATTTTTAAGGTTTTAAGGCTTGTTGAATTTTTAAATTTTTCCAATTTCTGCTTTCTTTCCATCGCAATAACTCGAAGAATACTTTAAAATTAAGTAAAAAAAAAATACTCATATGGAAACTATAAAAAAATGATATGAGTAATTTTTTTTACTTGAATTTTAAAGTATTCTTCGAGTTATTGGGATGGAAAGAAACCAAAAATTTGCAAAAAATTTAAAACTCAACAAGCCGTAAAAACTACAAAAATCAGGCTACGGAAATAACACAAATACATGTCGATTATTTCTTTGGGGCTATTCATAAAATACGCCACTCAAAATTTCGCCTTTTTAGTGCCCCCACCCTCGTCACACTGGATCACATTTTCTGCGACCCTCCTAACAAATATAAAGTCACAAAAGCTAGACCCACTCACCTATAAACAGTTTGGTGCTGACAAGTTGAGAAAAAATTTAAAATAAAATTAATTATGTGCGAATATCACGTTTCATTAGACCCTATTGTTTAGAAAAAAGTCACAATTGCAAGAAAAATCAAAATTGAACGGCGAAAAAATTAATAATTTCACTTGAAATACCCCATAGTTTAAAGGCATCAAGCAGAGGCCAACCTCATTGATTTCCCTTATGTACTATCAAGGAGTTAGAGCTACAAGTTACAAACTATATCATCTTTCGTGTGCATAAAATAATCTCATAGTCAAGTGCTATAATCATGTCATAATAGTCTAAAAGAGTTGTTTAATTAATATAGTCTGATTTTGGTCCATAAGATTGATCTCAAACAAAGACCAGGGTAAAGCATAAGGTGAAGTGTTTTGATCATGTTTTTGTGTTTGTCGCTATAGGTTTCAAACCACACCTAATTTATGTAATCTTTGAGGTCTCCCTAATTCCCTTAGGTTAGAAGAATCAAGTAGAACAGATACATTAAGCGGGGTTGTAAGTATTTAGTGTTGAACAAGCTGCTTTGTTGATGAGCAAAACCACGTTGTTAAGTGTTTTTAAAGAGATGTTACATTAAAACACACTATGTTTCGATTCCTATTATTAAGTACTTTTTGATGTATTTCGAGCCTTGTCGTGTTCAAGTATTAAAGCATTACTTGATTTTTGTTGTTGACAGATTTTATTTTATTATACTTTAGAATTTTATGAATAATACCTGGCAGGGGAGCGTTGCTAGGTAATTGTTTGCTTTAGTTAAAAGCATTATAATAATATTATAGGTAAAAAGGTCGATTTTTTGCATCCAGAATTAAATTAAATTAAATTTATTTTTTCGCCAACGTTTTGATCAGCTCGAAACTTAATTACAAATTAAAATAATATTAACCCTTTGCATGATATGTCGCCGCTCCGCGGCATAAGAAAATTCCGAGTTGGTTGGCGTGGTAGCCTTCTCAAAAATAAATACGACTGCAAAGGGTTAATATACACTGAGGTAACTCCGTTGACCGTTTTAACCCATTAAGAAGGCATTAAAGGACGATCTTCCAAATAGACGGGTTTTTTAAAATAATGAAAATGACTTAATTTTTTTAAATAATTAAAGCTAACGTTGAAAAGTTAATTTGTCTAAAACATAAGTAACTATACTTTAATAGAAAAAGACGCGAAAAGGAAAAATGACATTCAATCTAAAGAGCTTTCCCGGCCTTAAAGGCCTTCTTCGGCTAAAGGAGAGAGACACGGATTCGAATCCCGTCGGGTGCTCAATTCATTTTTGGCTTTTCAAAAAATAACAAAATAATTTTTAAATAAGTAGAACTAACTTTTATGTTAAAGGATAAATAAATTGAATTGCTTCTTTCCAGTAATCCATTTTATTATTCAAATGGTTAATCCAAACATTTCAAGAGCGCTCTCGGCATCTCTTCCTCAGTGGAAACCACTCCCCCCACCAATGTGCCGACCACTGAGGAAGAGATGCCGAGAGCGCTCTCGAAATATTTGGATTAACCATTTGAATAATAAAATAAATTACTGGAAGAAGCAATTCAATTTATTTATCATTTAACAATAAAGCAATTAATATATCCAGTACACACCAAGCCAGCAAAATTCTTATGTAGAATTAACACAAGAAATTATTGATTACATTATTTAACATTGCCGCTCAAATTGCTTTAATGAGAATGATGTTCTAATAAATTATTTTATTTTGGATTTGTGATTTTCATTATCATTGTGCTGACTTTGCATCAATTTAGCAGTGATTCCTATCCTCCGTCTTTAATAGAAAACACCACTCATTAATTAAATTTCTTAGTTTTAATATTTGTAATATCTGGGTTTTTGAAGGTTTCATAAATGATTGCTATAAATATATAGTTTTTATTAAAATAACATATTTACAATATAATCAGTTGACAAATTAAATACTTTACCTATAAAAATATAGAATAGAATTTACAAGTCCTTATTCTAATGGTTTTATCGTAACACATATATAATTAATAAAATAGGATATTCTATTAAGATAAACATGAGACAAATGTCGAACAGTTAAAATGCAAAAAGTAAACATCAATGAAAAGTGAATATCCTAATTACATAAAAGTCCCTAAACCAAAGAGCCAAATTTACATATACAGGGTGGTGACTTGGCCGACGCAGCATAGCGATTACAATGTTAATTTTTGAATGTGGATTTATTTGCTCCCCTAATTATTTTAGAGTTAAAGTTCTTATAGGTTTTGTGAGAAAAACATACTGAATCACGAACATATTTTTGTTTTTAAATTTTGAAATTTCAGAACCGTAATAATCAACAATAATTGAATTTTTACAAAAATCACTGAGGACATGGAACTATTAAAACAAACAAGGCATTTTCATTTGTTGTTTCTAAAGTGACGTTTGTTATATTTGAACTTTTTAAAATCCGTTCTTATTAGAATATTTTGATTAGAATAATGAGAAACTTCTCGTCTTAATAGCAGGTTCTAAAATAGAATTAACAGAAATGATTAACAGGAAATAAACACTGAAAGGTAAAAAATATGGTCTGGAAATAAATTATAGCAAATCCACATTTATGGCCTCCAGAACTCAAACAAACATAAAAAATTAAAGGACAACAAATCTTCTTATATAGAATACAATCCAACAGTAACATATTTAGGACAGATAATAAGTTTCAAAGATAAAATGAACAAAGAAATAACAAGAAGAATTAATTTGGGATGGAACAAATACTGGTCACTAAAATTCATTTTAAAAATGTAAATATTGATTTAATTTCAAAAATAAAAATCTTTAAGCAATGCGTTATTCCTGTTATGTTATATGGTGCTCAGACTTGGACATTAACAGAAAAGACAATTAACAAATTAGAAACAACTCAAAGAGCCATGTTAAGAAGCATCTTATACATAAAAAGAAAAGATAAAATAAAAAACGAATACATTTACAAAAAAACGCAGATAAAAAATATTAAAAATACAATTTTAAAACTAAAATGGAACTGGGCAGGCCATATAATAAGACTCAAAGATGAAAGATGGACCAAAATACTAACGGAATGGTGGCCTATAGAACGAAAAAGGAAAAGAGGAAGACAATTCAAAAAGGTGGAACGACGAGTTCAAGAAAATAGCGGGCAATGAGTGGACTAGAATCGCCAAAAGAAGAACAGAATGGAAGAAATTAGAGAGGCCTATGCCCAAACTGGGCCTGGTACAACTTAAGTTATATTATTTATTTTATTGTAAATACTTATATATATATATATATATATATATATATATATATATATATATAAATATGTAATCAGTACCTCCTAACTTATACACAAATTATGTATCTTTTAAAGGCTTAAATAAATAAATAAATAAATAAATGAGAAACTCGTTAAATTTGAATGGGCTGAGGTTTGTATTCGTCATTGATAAATAAAAATAGTAGATTCACGTAGATGAAGTTTAGAACGAGCTTTTAAAATTTCACAAGAATAATCAACGAAATTATAAGTAATATTTTTAAAAGTAATTAAAACAATAAAAGGTAAACAGAAATTAATCTACTATTAACATGAATTAGCAAATGCATAAATTGAGTAATAACAAAAAATAACAATCGTAGCAAATGTTTCGAATTAAACTACCATTTCCACTAAAATGGTTTTTTGGTATTCTAATTATGCTCTAAAATAATCAACTAAAGACATCACTATTAAACAACAAATGAAAACGCCTCTGTTTGTTTTAATAATTCCGTATGGCTCTCAGGTGATTTTTGTAAAAATACACTTTCTGTTTATAATGTTGATTATTACGGTTCCGAAATTTCAAAATTTGAAAACAAAAATATGTTCGGATTCAGACTATTTTTTCTCTACAAAAAACCTAAAGAACTTAACTCTAAAATAATTAGGGAGCAAATAAATGCACATTCAAAAATTAACATTGTAATCGCTATGCTGCGTCGGCCAAGTCACCACCCTGTATAATAATATTTGAAATGAACTATTTATTAGTGGATTTTAAAATAAAAATAAAAAATAAAAACAATTAATCAAATAAAGGAAATTAAAAAAAATAATAATAATTAAGATAAAAACCATTCAAACTAAAAATACCTTACGATGAAACTCTGACAGATAGATTTGTCAATCTAAAAACTCATTAATCCGTGATTTTCATCGAAATCGTTAGAGTGGTTTTCCAGAAACAGATTCTATAGAAATATATACATGAATTCCACATTTAATAGTAACAAGATAAGCAAATAGAACAAAAAAAAAGGATCAAAATCAATTTGATCTCTAACAAATGCTTGTTGGAACAAAACAGACTTTTTGGAAAATTCATATTTTACAGAGAGATCTAGTTTAAACAAATGGGGTTCGGAAAGCTGCAAGAAAAGGGGAAAAAAGAGTGTGTGTGTGTGTTGAGAGATTAAAAGGGGAGGGGGGAAATAAAATGGGGAAAAAAGTTGAATTTCTAACCCCCTCCATCCCCCCTTTTTTTTATTTATTGATGTGGCTCAATGAAATTCGTCCCCTTCTGTGAAATTCAACTAAACTTATGTAAAAGCGCCGTTGGTCATAAATTTACAATTGTGGTATATCAAAGGAGGGAGAGAGAGAGAGTTTTTGTTCGATATACATATATATATGAAATTAAATAGGAAAATCCTTTGAATCAAGCCAGACAGACAGACAGAAACCGACCGACAACTGACCCCTTTATTTAAAAAATAAATAAATACGAAACAAAAAAATTAACCGGAAACAATTTCCGTAATTTTCAGGAGGTAAATAAAATAAAAATACCTATCTATATATGGAAATAATAATAGCAGTATTCAAGATACAAAAACCACTGGCACAGAAGTATTTAAAATTTTTCAAAGGGCTTTGGAATTGTCAAATATCAAAGGTGGAATCAATTTTATATTCATAGAGAGAAGTACTTGGAGGCACCGAGCGATGCTCGGTAACTTCTTCCTTCAGTTAAAACCTTTATTTTAATATTATTTTTAATTTAAAATTCTGATAAAAAGGTCGATTTTTATTTGAGAGCCGTTTTCAAATTAAAAAAAATACAAATATATATAGTATTCGCCCACTGTACCCCCACCCCGCTTGACCCCACCCCCGAAACCTCGCCCTACCCCCGGATCCCCCACCACTGCACCCCACCTCCTGCACCTGTTTTGATTCAACCATATGATTCATTTTTATTCATCAATTGTTAATAAATAAAACCTATCAAAATGTGTTGTTTTTTCAGAAAATTGAGACCTGCTTATGCGAAATATATTTTTAAATAAATTCTTGATTATTTTTTATTCTATTAAATAAATAAAGTTCTTTATAAAAACAATTATAAAACGTTTATTAATATTTCTAACGTTTATGTTGAACAAAATATGTTAAAATCCACAATCACAATACTTCTTCAAGGCCTTTTAGAACAATGAATTAAGGCAACCCATTGTCTGCCTGGGTAAAAGGAAAAGGGTAACCTTTTTAAAACCCTAAGAATGGGATTTGTCTACCTGAGAATAATTAATTTGATTACGAAAAAACCCATCAAAAACAATTTTGTCGAAGGTGAGACTGTGACAGATCGAATTGTCACCCCGAAAACCCCCTAACCAGTGAATTTCATCAAAATCGGTAGAGTCGTTTTCAAAAATAGAACCAAGATACAAATATATAAACAAATATATATATATATCAAATAAATATACAATTTTTGCTCGTTTAATAAGAGTAGATTCAATGACCTTGTCCTCTTCTTAATGATAAATATATATACATATATATTTGGGTGGTCCTTATTTTGGGTATTTTTGAATTTTTACGCGGACAAGGGCTCATATGGTTCGAAATAAATAAAAAAAAATATCCCTTAAGTTTCAAGTCCCTATCTCAATTATAACCTGTGCTCCCAGCGATGTAAGTTTCTCATCTAAATAACATGGGGTTTTTGGTATTGAATGATCAATTTTTTATTCTGGCCAAAGTAATGGGTCAAAAAATTTGAAACTCTGTAGACTTTAATATATATAAATATTTATACAATTTTTGCTCGTTTAATAAGAGTAGATACTATATCTATACTCTGAGTTTTATTTTTTTTTTCTTATAGGTAAAATTTTCTTTGTCAATTCAATTTTAGAAATTCATTGAAACGCTCTTATGAGAGAATTATAGAAATATAGAAAAAGACTTTCGGTTGTAGATAGTGAGCTGAAATTCGCCATATAAATTTATATTAATGAGCAATCCCACCAAGACCAAAAAAAAATCTACCCTTTCAATTAAACTTTTCATCTCGCCAAAGCCGAGTAATGATTGTGTGATTTTCGATTTTTTCTTTTTTAGGGACATCAAAAGAATCTCAAATACGGTTGCTTAAAATACCATAAGCTCGCCGATTTATTAGTAGGGGAAGATTTATTTATTCAAATTTTCTAAATACTTGTACTTTTATGTTTATTTTTTTAAAAAAAAGCCACTTCAACCACTTTATTTGTAAACAACACCTGTTTTGTTATGAATCCACCTGTAATGTTAAGATATAGAGATCGGTTAATTAATTTTTTTTTTAATATAATATAATAATATTTGTTAAAACCTATTACTGAGTTATAAAATTAAAAAACCAATTAATAAATAAAAGATAATTGAAAAAATTTAAACAAATTTTTTCATTGAGATTTTCATCTATAAATAATTACTTTAATTAAGAAAAGATCAATTAAGATGAAATTTGTCGAGGTCCAGACCTAGCCAGATCACTGAAAATATAGAAAAGAGCTATATTGGTTCTAGATAGTGAGCTGAAATTCGGTATATAAATTTATATTAATGAGTAATCCCACCAAGATCAAAAAAATCTACCCTTTCATTTAAACTTTTGATCTCGCCAAAACCGAGTAATGATTGTGTGATTTTCGATTTTTTTTCTTTTTTTTAGGGACATCAAAAGAATCTCAAATACGGTTGCTTAAAATACCACAAGCTCGCCAACTAATAGGGGAAGATTTATTTATTCAAATTTTCTAAATACTTGTACTTTTATGTTTTTAAAAAAAAAGAAGGGATCAAAGAAAGCCTCTCTCCTGTGGGTGTATATGAATATGTATGTGTGTACTCTTGGAGAGAGAAAGAGAGAGAGAGTCGAATTTGAACAACATCTAAGAAAACGAGAAAAATGGAAATTCCTTAGTAAATAATTCCTAAGCCTCCGTTCTTGTGTATTTAAAAAGAGAAACCCAAAAAAGAAAAAAAACGTAGCGATTAATTATTTATTCAAAAGAAATTACCGCAACTGAATACCTACACGTCGTATTTTGAAGTTAAATTAAACACAAAAAAGCATATTAATAAAGAAAAAGAAAAAAAAATCTACATCCTTCTTTATAATATATTATTAAACATTTGTAAATAGGATTTTTAATTCATATTCTAATGTAAAAGTATAATAGAAATTAAATTAATCTCAATGTTAAACATTAAATCTGATATCAAATTACTTTTTTATTACGTAACAAAATGAACTGGATTATCGGATTAACTTTATTATGGGCATTTTTTTCATATAAATTAAGTTTCACGGTGAAAACACGGGAATTACTTTTTAATGTTACATTTATGGAAGATAATAGTTTTCTTAATCATTTAAGAAATCTAAATAAAATATCAAAAATTTTCATTTCATTAAAAAAAATCCTTTTTAATACCTATATATTTCATTATTCTAAATAACTCTACTTATTCTATATACCTACAATCCCACTTTTATATTCTTAATGGGGTTCGGAACTGTTTAAGTATAATTTTTAGGAGAAAATTCTCAAATTTTTACCATCATTGATGTATTCAATATTTATTCCCGAAATTTGAAGTTGATGATCTGTCCCATTACCGAGAAATACATGATTGAAAATTGTCCTTTTAACATGGAAGTAAATGGACCGAGATTTTAAAAGTGCTCTAACTTCTATACAAATTACACTATTTTCAACAAATTTATACAAATCAATAATTCAACTTTTATGAATCGAATGATACATTTTTCAATAGATTTGACAGTCTAGTTAATTAGTTATTCATAAATGTAAAAATAAAAAGTTATTTGCATCCAACAGAATATAATAAAAGCACTAGTGTAGAATTAAATAATTTTATTCTAAATTAACTTTAATATTACTGCTAACCAAGTGGACACGGGTTTGAATCCGACTCTATGCATCCGGCTAAAATCTGACCCCGGGGGTAGAGACAAATTTGAAAAAATAAATAGTATCTTAAGTTGGCTTATGGCTAGAAAGGCCGAAAAGCCAAAAAAACTTCAATATTAACAATTTTTTTTTATTAAAACATTTAGTAGGCAGGCGTTGTCACTCTGCAGAAATAGAAAAGATTTTCTCGAAGATCGACCAGATAGATAAGCTGTCCCGAACTCCCTTAATTGTTTGAATTCGTATATACAGTGGGTGGCCAAATTATTATACTCAAATGATTTTTATCAAGTAAATTTATTTTATTCAAACTTTTCAAAAAATCTAGTAGTGATCTAGTTTAATGACCCTTTTGTGGACTGGCCTGGCAACTCACCAGACCTCAACCCGATCGAAAATGTATGGGCGGTCTTTAAATAGGAAATTTGCAAAGATAAAATAATGGACTTGATGGAAAATATTATTTAAGCATGGGGCACAATACACCTGTAGTTGAAGAAATAGGCAAAAAATGCATTGCCAGCCAGCATTGCTAAAGCGCATACAAAATGGGATTGATCGAAAGGGAGGATTCACGAAATATTGAAATTTTATTTGGAATTGTATTTGTATTATTGAATTTGTATTGTCCTAAGCTAATAAACCTATAAAGATAACAATTAAAACGATATTATGAGTTTACTAGTAAGCTAAACCCTTAAAAACGTATGAAAGATATACTTTTTCAAATGAGTATAATAATTTGACCACCCACTGTATATAATCTCAACAAAAACACTGAAGTGAAATTGCCATTCTATTACATGTATTATATTAATTTATTGATATAATGAAGAACTGAGCACCCCGTGAAGTTATGCAACCGATTCGGAAGATCGGTTCGCCTTTACCCTAATCCAAGGCGTTATCAACATTTTAAACAAAAATTAAGAAATACTAGCCTATAAAATGAGACTCGAAAAATTTTCCAAAGAACATATTCCTATTAACACTCCTACATTCTATTTCCTACATATACATTTATTTGTTGGTTTATCTAATTACATACAAATATATATAATACAGTTGCGTACCCAGGTATGGCCAGAAAGAAACAGCTGCCACCTCTAGACCGAATAAGTGAATATTAAAAAATAGAAGGCTAGGGGTTAGCGTACCAGCCTGCTAACCAAGTGGACCCGGGTTCGAATCCGACTCAATGCATCCGGTTAAAATCTGATCCCTGGGTAGAGACAAATTAAAAAAAAAAATAATAATAAGTATCGTAAATTGGCTTATGGCTATAAATTCCGAAAATACAAAAAAAAAAACTTAAAAAAACAATTAATAAAAAGAAAATAGATATTATTAATTTTCTTACTTAAAGTTGATTTAGGTTTTCGAAATTTCTTATAGTTAATTTATTTGTAATCCATAGTTTTCCTTTTGATCCTGGCCCCTCCGAACCAAAAAGCTGGATACGCCCTTAATATATATACTAGGTATGTGTTTATAGTTGTTTTTCGTGTTTCTCCGCGTGGATTTGTGAGGTTTTCTCGATGTTTCGGCATCTTTTTGGAGCCATTTTCAAGAGAGGGGGGGGTTGTTTCTGTGGTCTCTGCCTGGCAGATTTCGTTTTCAGGATAGTTTTCAGATTGAATTTCTTCATTCTGAAGACAGGATTGAGATAAGTTTGGAGATTTAGGAGGTTTTGGTTGGGAGAAAATAACCTCTCTCAACCTACTGTTTTCCCAAAACCAAAACCTCCTAAATCTCCAAACTTATCTCAATCCTGTCTTCAGAATGAAGAAATTCAACCTAAAAACTATCCTGAAAACGAAGTCTGTATAACCAAACTGAGACTACGGAAACAACCCACCCCCTCTCTTGAAAAGGGCTTCAAAAAGGAGCCGAAACATCAAAAAAACTTTACAAATCCACGCGGAGAAACCCGAAAAACAACTAATAACTTGGAGTCCATACGCAGAAACCTCAATGAACATATGTTGCTGTTGCTCAGAATATTTGTTATTAGGATTATACTGAAAAAGCATCCAAGATTTGCCACACTGGCGTTATATGATGAGTTTAGGGTACTGAATTTAAGACAATTATTCCTATTGAATGCTTGTATTCATTTATATAGAATAAATTGTAAAAATTACAATTTGCATTATTACCCCACACGTATATCTAGCAGAACAAATATAATTTTGACCAGGATTAAAACTGAATTATACTCGAGACATGCTCAAATTGTTGGCCTGAGAATGGCACTAAAGTATAGATATAATTATGATCAATTTAGAAATGTTAGACATATAAAGAGTTTTTTAATTAATTCTGGCTTTCTAAGAATGTGAATTTGTATGACGTTTTTATTTTATTTTATTTTGATTTACTTTATTTTATGTTGTTTTACTTTTTAATTTGTCTTTGTTCTTTTATGTCTTTAATTTAAAGTAATTTATTAAATTTATGTTTTTGAATTTTTCTGTTAATTTTTCTTAAAATTTAACACTCGACTCAAGATTAAT
Source organism: Forficula auricularia (assembly GCA_024734495.1). NCBI lineage: Eukaryota > Metazoa > Arthropoda > Insecta > Dermaptera > Forficulidae > Forficula > Forficula auricularia. The sequence continues at coordinate 17,541,085 of JALMQS010000083.1, read as the reverse complement.
CTTACAGAGGGTTAAATTTTATTTTATTTCATTTTAATATAATACATATAGTTGGGTTCATGATTTGAATTTTGATTCTAATTTTAATTGATAAATATTGTTAAGGTTCAATATGTATTAATATATATGTAAACTGTGTATGTAAACTGAGCCAAATAAATAAATAAATAAAAATAAATAAATAAATCAGTGGTGGGCGGTGTCATTTCAACCAGAAGATGCTGTCCAAAAAAACCTTCAATTTTTTAAAGTTTAATTTTATTTTTGGCTCTTTTTTATAAAATTTATCGATAAACAAAAAATTTTTCGGTGAAATTTCGGTTCTCTATTGGAAATGTGTTTGAGGTTTCAAATTGTTACAAGCCTTTTTCTGGCTATGAACTAGGTTGCCCATATTGATTATGCCTCTGCTAGTGTAGTATATATCTGCCGTGACGTAAAATACGGTTGACTTTTACGCACCCTCCATGCCAATGGAGCCCACGGAACCCTCCTGCTTATTCGTGTTAACTTTTTTCAGTAAACTCTTCTTTTAATCTTAGATTACTAGAGAAATAATTTAATAAATTATTTCTAATAAAACCCTTGTTAAATAAGCCCCCAGAGGAAGGGTTAAATCCAACTATTTTTTTTCTCCCTGATCTAATTTAAAAATTCATAATTTATAATAATGAAATTATTATTGAACTACAAATAACGTAATTGATTCATTATTGTTTTATTATATAATTTATAGTGTATTTATAGGTTATGAAAATATTTCAGAAAGATTTTAACATTAAATTTTTTATGAGATGGTCTGAAAAAGTACGTTTTGTAAACTTAGGGATAAGCAGCATCCACAATTTCTATGGACCGCACTTTACTGATATTTATATATTTTGTGTAAAAAAAGGCCAAGTTCGATTAATTGAAATATCTTGAAATAAAACATTATTTTTAAATATTATAATAAGAGTTTTTAATTATCCTTGTAAAAATTAGCCCTGCGGCAAAACTTGGCCCCGAGTCCCGCATTTTCTCGGATTGACCCTGCGCCGAATTATTACTAGGTTTGGCGGTTAATAATGTCCTTTTTTTCTAACAGATGGCATTTCGGTATTTTTCCACCAAACTCATCCAAATATTTTTTTGGTTTTATAGTGTTGGTAATCACCTTTCAAACGGCATATAACATGTCAACATTCGGTTCATTTGTGTATGAGATATTGGCTTGTAAACATGGCGGATTTTGTGCCGAAAAAAGAGCATTTGCGGGAGGTGATGTTGCACTATTTTTTAATGAAGAAATCGGCTGCGGAAACGGCTCGTATTCTCGGGGGAGTTTATGGGGACCATGCTCCATCTGAAAAAATCTGCCAACGTTGGTTTGGACGGTTTCGAAGTGGTGATTTTGATGTGAACGACAAGGAGCGGCCTGGACAGCCGAAAAAGTTTGAGGATGCTGACCTGGAGGACTTGCTGGCAGAAGATCCGCGCCAATCGCAAGGAATGCTTGCAGAGAGACTCGGAGTAGGCCGCAGAACAGTTGGTGACCGGCTGAAAGCATTGGGAAAGATCCACAAGGAAGGCAGATGGGTACCACATGACTTGAACGACCGGCAAATGGAGAAGCGAAAAATGATGGCTGAAATGTTGCTGGTTCGTCAAGAAAGGAAGTCGATTCTGTATCGTATCGTCACGGGAGATGAAAAGTGGATCTATTTCGACAATCCCAAGCGCAAAAAGTCATGACTTTCACCTGGAGAAGCGGCACCATCGACCCCACGGAAGAATCGGTTCGGAAAGAAAACGATGCTGTGCATCTGGTGGGAGTAAATTTCAACGGAAGTATTTCAATTTATTTTTCATGAGTTTTGACTGTAAAATGGAATAATATAAACGAAGACATAATATTATGAATTTGATTGATTAAATATTTTTCATAAATTATATAGAAGCATTGGTTTTTTTATTATGATTTCCTTGAAAATTTAGCACTCTCTTACTCAAATATAATATTTATAAAATTGTAATGTTTACAAGAATCTTTTATTTTTTTATTATCTTTTCTGTTCCATTTTTTTATTTTTTTTTTTTTTTATATTTCATCTCTCATCAAATTCCACCCACCATATCTGTGTTATTAGAAAGAAAGAAAAAGAAATAAAAATATCTTCAGAAACAAAAAACTAAATCAAAAAATTACCCACAGAATAATTTCACGTCACGTTTTATGGAATAGAACAAAAAAATAAAAGAAAAAAAAATTGGGACAGAGAGTGGGAGATGAATTATTTATCTAAATTTACAAAACGTCTCTTCATTTCGTTTCTCTCCATGTTTGGGATAATAGAGGTCGGGTTGTTTACTTTGTGCTATTAGAAAATAAAGTAAAAAAACAATACCATATACAGAATAAATAATAAACAGACAACGAAGAGAAAATTGGAATTAATTAATCAATTAGAAGAATAAGGATAATCTAATATTTCAAAATGAATTCTTTTTCATTGTTTTATTGTATAAAATATACAATGTCCCGTATCACAACGATAAACCGGGATAACGGGATAGGCCAATTTCTGACGGTCCAGAATCTAAAATTTTTTTTAAATAAAAGTCTCATAATTTTCGAGTTATATTTATTTTTTGAAAATGGTGAAAATCGCTACCCTGCCCTAAATATCGCGATGCTGTGGCAACAAATTTACATATTTTATTATTCTAATTTTTGTTACGCAATCCTGAATAATCCTGCTATTGATTAAAATTCACAATAAAATAATAAGTACCTACTATACTTTTGGAAAAAAAAATATTTTTTCCGGACTTATGTTTTAAAAAGTTTTCATAAGCTAACTTTTAATGATCTTTAATGTAAAAAAAGTCTAGTATCCTAACATGGAAATTTATTTAAAAAATTGCTCCATTTAGTCAAGATTTCAAAATGATACAGCACTTTGTGCTTACGTCTTAGAACAAAAAAAATATTGATGTTTTGTAGGCAAAACCGGCTAATTTAATATCATATTTTGATAGTGTTTTTTACTTTATCCAATGCGAAACATGGGGAAAGTATTGTAATCGACAACCTCGACTTCAAAGGGTCCTCAGGTAAAGACTACGGAACCCATGGACTAATTAAGGTCACAAATTGAAGTATTCAATTAGATTGAATTTTAGCACGTGACGGTTTTGCCAAAATTACCTGGAATCTCGTCGAGAGGCCAAAAAGTGCCATTTTTTTGGAAGTGCGTGGGGATGGATGGATGGATGGATGTATGTTATCGTTTTCGTCCACGAATTTTTCCACACCGTTGCACCGATTGAATTGAAATTGAAAACCTACCATTATTTTAACAAAATGAAGCGCTGATTAGTTTTTGGTACATATCGGTCCACAAACATTAGTACTTTATTTCAGTACTTTTTAGTTTTTTCTAAATATCTTGAAAATGACTTAACCAATTTTGATGAAATTTAATATCCTAATTAAGTACCTTGGGGACCACAAAAAGATTAAATAAAGTTTTTAGTAAAATTATATTTTAAAGTACTTTACACTAGAATATATTAATATTTCAAATCAAATTTGGATAAAGTTTAGCCACGATCCGTTGCAGTTTATTTTTTTATTTAATATATTAATCAATTATATCTCATCTTAATTGAACTAATCTTTTGGCTATTAATGGCATTATTATTACCTATTATAGCATTAATGTCTATAATAGCCAAAGATTAGATCAATAAAGATGAAAAATAATTGATTAACATATTAAATAAAAAACACTATCAAAATACACTACGGTGGAAAAAAATCGACCCAGTAATAAAAACTTTATTAAATATCAAATTATTTTAAAAATTTTTACAAATATTCATATAATTTGTTCCATTAACTCTTAAACTAACAGTATTCAATAAATATTGTTGATAGTTTTTGAATTTTATAAAAAAAAATAAGGGAAATTAAATTAAAAGATACAATTACAAATTATCCTACTTTCTCAATATTACTTTAATTTAAATAAAGTTTTAATAAAAGATCAAATTCCATTTGAAATATCAATAAAATGAATAATTTTGAATTAAGCATCATTGATAGAAAAATCAAATATACAAAATGAATATTTCTGAAGTTCAAGAAGTTCAAATTGTGTGCCTAATTAATCAAGGGCTAAGCTAACGACAAGTGGCAAGTACACTTGAAATAAGTAATAATTTCAATAATGTATGGTTCCTTGTAAAAAAAAATTAAAAATGATTTAGTATTTAATAAAGTTTTTATTGGTGGATCAATTTTTTTGCACTTCAGTGTAATTATGATATTAAATTAGCTAATGTTGCCAAAAAAACATTAATATTTTTTTTATAAAGAAGGAAATACAAAGTGCTGTACCATTTTGAAATCTTGACTAAATGGGCCAATTTGTTTAAATAACTTGCCATGCTTGTTTACTGGACTTTTTTACATTAAAGATGATTCAAAGTTAGCTGATGAAAATTTTTTAAAACATAAGTCCGGCAAAAATATTTTTTTTCTACAAAAGTATAGTACTTATTGTTATATTTTAAATTCTGGTCAATAGCAGGATTATTCAGAATTAACAAAAATTAGAATAATAAAATATGTAAATTTGTACCCATAGCATTTTGATATTTAGGACAGGGTAGGGATTTTCACCATTTTCAAAAAATTACTATAACTCGAAAACTATGAGACTTTTATTTAAAAGAAATGTGTATGTTCAGGACGGTCGTAAATTGTCCTATCTCCTGTTCACAGTTTATCGTTCTGATACGGGACACCCTATATATAAACGCAATGCGTAGTGCAATGAGTTTGGGCACCTAGTAGTTATTCTATAGAACATTATCTCGAGTGTTATAATATCCCACAATCGTTTGAAAAGACAACATAACGGCGGTTATATATAAAAAAATTGGTTAAGTCATTTTCAAGATATTTAGAAAAAACTAAAAAAGTACTGAAATAAAGTACTAATGTTTGTGGGCCGATATGTACCAAAAACTAATCAGCGCTTTATTTTGTTAAAGTAATGGTAGGTTTTCAATTTCATTTCATTCGGTGTAACGATGTGGAAAAAATCGTGGACCAAAAAAAGATAACATACATCCAGCCATACATCCATATATACATCCATCCATCCATCCATACATACATCCATACATCCATACATCCATCTATCCGCACGCACTAAATGAAAAAATCGCACTTTTTGGCCTCTCGACGAGACCCCATCTAATTTTTGGAAAAACCGTCACGTGCTAAAATTCAACCTAATTGAATACTACAATTTGTGACTTTAATTGAGTCCATGGGTTCCGTAGTCTTTACTTGAGGACCTTTTAAAGTCGCGCTTGCCGCAAGACCGATTACAATACTTTCCCCATGGATAAAGTAAAAAAAAAATTTAAAAAAGTATAAATTTCCCTTTCTAATTAATTAACCGGTAAGTGTTCAAGATATGTATTTCTAATTTTAATTTTTCTTTGTCTGATTTTCATCTTGCGATCTCAGAGATCTAAGGGCCCGAACAATCTTTATTATTTTTAGAAATGGCCTTCTCTCATCATAAATATAATCAATCACGAAGAAATTCTTTTGTTTTAATTTGCAGACAAATTATTTTCTAAAACAAAACGGTAATCTACTTCTCATTAAAAAAAAAACTATTAAAGTCCGACCTCTCAGATCTAGTGCGTCCGAAGAAGTTTCAAAAACTCCAACGGAGGATTAAAAACATATTAAAACTAATGTTTAAAAGTATATTTATCCATATAACAATTTATTATTTAAAAATAAATAATCCTTTAAAAGACGTAAGTACCCTTTTATAGTACTTTTGAATATTATAATAATATATAAAAAATTCTATCGTGAAATAAAAATTTTACCGTGAACTTTCTAAAATATAAACTAAAAAAAAAAAAAACAGGTATATATCGAGAGAAATATCCACAATACATATAGCAATACATCTAGTCAGTCACTCGATTGTTAATAAAGTTATAAATATATTATTTCCCACAAAGAGTAAGTTTGAAATTCCAAACTTTATTAAGAGTTTTTCATTTTTTATATTAAAAAAAAATTAATTTAATAATATATTCCTTCTCTCTCTCTCTTTCAAATTTCAAACTCAAATAAAAATAAACTACAACAGATCGCTTCTAGACTTTGTTCATAGCCATTTGAAATATTAATATATGTTTATTCCTTTATTATTAATCAGATAAAAAGAATTTGGTCTTTTTGTCAAGTACTTACTTACTATAGAGTAAAGTACTTTCAAATATAATTTTTCTAAAAACTTGATACTTATATCCTTTTTTAAGGCGCTTAGATATAAAATATTAAGTTCAATAAAAATTGGTTAAGCTATATTCAAGATATTTAGAAAAAAACTAAAAAAGTACTAGAATAAAGTACCTACTAATGTTTCTCGGCCGATTTGTAACAAACACTAATAAGTGCTTCATTTTATGAAAGTAACTAGCTTCAAGGCCCGCCTTCGGCCCCTGGACCCACATGTGGAAAATATTCGTTAATGTAGATTATATGTTGAAGTGGTGTAAGTAGTTAACGACAGATTTAGATAGACTTATTTTCATATTTATAAGAGCACAGGTCACTGGAGTACACTACCCTCATGAATTTGAAAAAATGCATGTAATGTGTTTTATTAAATTTCCAAACGAATTTTTCAATAAATCAGGTAAAAATCGTCATATTTAGAGAATTTGAAAAGTTTTAGATAAACAGCTGAAATTTGCTCCATGAGTGTGAATTAGAAAATAATTATCATATTGTATTTATCAGTTTGGAAAAAATAAATATTTAGAATTTGAGAAAATAAAATAATCTATACAATAAGAATGTACCTAATTACTTTTGTAAAAATAAAAGAATTAAATTCTTCTTCAACGATAATGTGGTTAGAACTCTTTTATCTATGCTATTAAGAATGAATGACACTCGAAAATCTTACAAACAGGGCCGCCAACACATGTTTAGTTTGCTAGTTTAGTTCTTTTATTGTTTGGCAAGCTATGTTGGCTAACCGGAATTTTTTTTAGTTTTTCCTGAATTTTCCAATTTTCCTGGCAACTTTTCCAATTTTTTTTACGTATTAACCTGAATTGGACTATTACGAACATTAAAAAAAAATTAGCCAAATCGGTCCAGGCATTTAAGAGATCTGCGCTTACAAAGAAACAGAAATTCATTTTTATTATATACCTAGATATAGTTGTTCACTTTTAATAAAGTTATAAATATATCACTTTCCGCAAAAAGTAAGTTGAGAATTCTGAATTTAATCAAGCGGATTTATTTTTTATTAAAAAAAGTAAAAATTTAATTTAATAATATTTTCTCTCTCTCTCTTTTACTCTAATTTACATTATTAATCAAATTTCAAACTCAAAAAAAAGTTCGAAAATGATTTCATTAAAGTTTAAAAAAATACCTCTTGCTATCTATCTTTTTTGTCACGTGGCGTTTAATTCAATTTTCAAAAATTTAACAAAATATAAAATTAAATTAAATAAAAATATATATACCTAGGTAAATGAAATATGAGTAAATCATTTTATATTTCATGTCGCGTGGCTTTTTATTCTCTATATTTAGTTATAAGAATATTATCAAAATATATATGGGGCATTCAAGGGCGGATCCAGGGGGCGGAGGGGCGACCGCCCCTCCCCCATAGAGGCCCGTGCCTGGCAAAAAAATTTGTAAAAAAAAACATTTATTTTTTTAAAAAATTTTAAAATTGAAAATAAAGTTCTATGTGTGTGTGTGTGCGGCTCGACACCCCCCCCCCCCCCCGCTTGGACAATTCGATCGCAACACACTTTCGAGATAAAAAGTAGATCTTATATACATCGGGCACCTTATATACATTCTCCCCACCCCCCCATAAAAAATTCCTGGATCCGCCCTTGGGGGCATTCCACGCCAAATCGGGCGGTTTGAAAAATTTTAATTTTTGATTTCCTTCATTTTTTGAAATTTTTTAATTACCTACCCATAAAAACTCTTCCTGGTAAATTTTGAAATTTTTTTGATCACCGGTTTAAAAGATATCGAATTTCGGTTTTTCACTTAGAGCTTCTTCAAAAATTGTTTTTGTTTTTTTAAATACTTTTTAGAAAAAAATACAAAAACATTATTTACAGGACAAGTACTTAATTGTTTCCTATATTATTATATAAGATCAGGAACGAGGCTTAATGAATCCGGTGGAAGATGGAATCCTTTGAGAATGATGGTTATTTTTCAAAATAAAAAAATAAAAAAATCTTCATCATGGTTGCTAATTTATTCTGATCATGAAACGTTTCGGCTTCAACTCAACGCCATCTTCAGTCTGCAATTGCATTCAACATTACCTTACATACAATTGCAGACTGAAGATGGCGTCGAGTTGAAGCCGAAACGTTTCATGATCAAAATAAATTAACAACCATGATGAAGTTTTTTATTTTTTTATTATGAAAAATAACCATCATTCTCAAAGGATTCCATCTTCCACCAGATTCATTAAGCCTCGTTCCTGATCTTATAAAATTATTTACAGGGTTTTTATATGCGATTTTTGAGTTTGAAAATGTTAATCTTGTTTTTGAAACTGTATGTACTCTTTGATTTTTTTGATATTTTTATTTTTAAACTTCTATTCATTCTACAAATTTTAAGACCGGGTTGATAATGGTCATATGATAATTAGTATTTTTTTTTTGATTTTTGAAATTTCGAAAAAATTTTATTCGCTATTAACCATTATTAAAACCACTTTTTGGTATTGAGTTCTCTTTTTTTAGTTATTTTGAATTATTGATTTTTATACATTTTTATCGTTAACAGGGGTTTGAAATAAATAATTAGTATTTTACTTTGTTGAAAGAAAGTAATAACAAATGCTTTTATTTATTTAGTCCCACTATCAACCCGGTCATAAAATTTGTAGAATGAATAGAAGTTTAAATTTAAAAATTATCAAAAAAATCAAAGAGTACATATGTATAGTTTCAAAAACAGGATTAAAATTCTCAAACTCAAAAATCGCATATAAAAATATTTTAAATAATAAATTCAAATTTAGGGAACGAAGAAAAGATTATTTTTATTACAGACAAAAGGATCAGCCGGGGCTCGAACCCGGGATCTTTGCATATGTACTGCAATGCTTTGTCATAAGAGGTTTACCTCCTATATCCACTAAGCTACTGATCCCCGAACTCAAACTAATACCTTTTGTCTATATGAATTATGGAATTTCTTTTTTAATCCTCTCCTCGTTCATTTTTCGCAGCGTAGGCCTTGATTCATTAATTAAACAATTAATTATTCCAGCGCCTCCCAATCGATCGCAGACCCCAAAGATCGAAAATAATTTTCTCTTCACCCGGGGCGCGACCACAACGAGGCCGTGTAAAGACAATTAATAACAAATTCAAATTTAGGGAACGAAGAAAAGATTATTTTTATTACAGACAAAAGGATCAGCCGGGGCTCGAAATTTTAAATAATTTTTTTGTATTTTTTTCCAAAAAAGTATGTAAAAAAACAAAAATTTCAAAAAAAAAAAATGAATTGGAACATTTTTCCTTCCATCAACTCTTCCTAGTAGAATTTTGAAATTTATTTGATCACCGGTTTAAAAGATTTCGAATTCTCGGTTTTTTGCTCATAACTTCTTCAAAAATGACTTTTAAAGAGATAGGTGTTGGTTCTAGGTGAATCATTTTTATATAATAATAAAAATTGGGTAAAATTGCGAGATAGGTTTCACAAAAAAAAAAGAAATAAAACAAAAATGAGTTTTGAATTAGACATATTTCGGGTTGTCAGCCCACCTTCAGGGGATCAGAGAAAACTGAATGTAAATTGGGAAACTGTTTCTCAGACTCCTGAAGATGGGCTCGATATTCAAAACTCATTTTTGTTTTATTGAGCTCACTGTAATTTATTATTTTCTATTGTGACTTAACCATATCGTGCAAGCAATCTATTACCCAATTTTTCATTAATAAAGCAAAAATTGCAAGCTGCTCCACAACCTCATACGTATCTCTGTTTATAGTCAAGTTTGAAGAAGTGTTGAAGGCACGCAACCTCGAGCTCGTTTTAAACCGGTGATCAAATAAATTTCAAAATTGGCTAAGGAAGAGTTTGTCGATGGTAGGTTTTACAAAAAAATGAAATCAAACAAAAATGAAGTTTTTGAAATTCGATATATTTCGGGTTGCCAGCCCGATCTTCAGGCGACAGAGAAAACGGAATGCCTCATATAATATTCCATACATGCTGAAATTATTAAATAAAAAAAAAATAATCGAACCTAAAATAAAATTAATTCAAAATTACCTAAAAAAATACTAATTATACTGCTTGACAAAAATTAAACAAAAATTTTTCCCCTTAAACCTAGCAATGGATTCCAGTAGAGTTTTCTACACTGATTATCATGAAATTTCCCAATTTTTTACAACACTTCAGAGTTTTGAGATATTATCGCTCAAAATGACGTAATAGTTCGTAATAGTCCAATTCAAGTTAATACGTAAAAAAAAATTGGAAAAGTTGCCCGGAAAATTGGAAAATTCAGGAAAAACAAAAAAAATTCAGGTTAGCCAACATAGCTTGCCAAACAATAAAAGAACTAAACTAGGAAACTAAACATGTGTTGGCGGCCCTGTTTGTCAGATTTTTGAGTGTCATTCATTCTCAATAGTTCCAACTACATTATCGTAGAAAAAGAATTTAATATTGCAAGAAAGATTTAAAAAACTATCTATTTTTTTAAGTAAATTTAAAAAAAAAGTCATGATAACTAAATTTATGAAAAAGTTATGGTTATTAAAAAAAGCTATTTTTTCAAAATTCCTAACTTCATTTGGGTTGGGTGAAAATTTTTTAAAAAATTCAGAAAACCGTCTTTAATAGGGTAGAAAAAATAAAAAAAGTTTCAGCCAAGCTTTTGATTATATATATAGATGAAAAATATTTAATTTAAAATAAAATATGTTATTTAAAAATCATTTTTCTTAAAAATACTCTCGGAATCTCACCTCATCCTTTTTCTATTGTATTTAAGACCCTCAGCCATTTCAAAAGAACTAAGCCTTTTGGCTTTTGTATTCGAGCTCATTCATTCATTTCAATATTATTTATTTATTTCAAAGTTAATTATAAAGGATTATTGAAATTATACTAACTAAACTAACTGAAAGGAATTCATTAGCTTTTGGAATTTATTTAAAAATATATTTTATAGATTAAAAATAATATATATATATATATATATATGTATATTCTCTGTAACTAATAAAACATCAATAAAGTAGCCACGTGGGGTTCCAGGGGGGAGCCCAGTGGCTAGCCTAAGCGGCGGGAGTTATACAAAATAAATTATAAATATTTTTTAACTCACTATCCCTAAATGTACGCAATGTTTTCGCTCATGTGAACTTCATTAAAATTTTGCATGTGTCCATAATATATCGAGTGAGGGCTGAGGGCTCAAGGGCTGGCTGTCTGGCTGTCTGGTTTCTAAACTAACAACCGAACACCAAGGAACGGGCGTTGCGCTGTAGTTAGACGGATGATAGATAATCGCGACTACGAAGGGATTTGCGCAAGCAAAAGTTTTAATGGGTGTTGTCTAATGGGCAGACCAGCAATGTCATTCCAGCCAGCTTCCTCTTTCTTCAGCCACGCATTGGGGGTTCCTCCAGTCTATCTCCATGCAAAGCGGGGAACATTCTCGCTAAGCACTTAGCCAGAAAGCCCTTAAGGTAGAGAGGGAGGACAGACACATATAGAACAGGCCATCATTGTCTAATAGTTGAACTCATCATCAAAGTTTTCATATCCAATTCATTCATTCAGTTTAAACGGAAATTTATTTATTTATTTTTTTGGAAAAAGTTTGATTCATTAAAATGCCAATCAGGTGCGCAGGTTCTATTTTAATAGACACGGAAGAGCAAACTTAGAATACTTGACGATTTTTTTTAATATTGCTAGCTATTATTATTAGTTCATATTTGAATATCAACGAATTAAAGTGTAGAATTAAATGAACAAACTTTTATATGAGGTGAGAAAGAGAGAGCTGTATCATCAAACGAAATAACTGTCTCTATATTACGTCACTAATTTGGAAATCAGTGGAAACGACATTTTCATCTTAAAAAACAAAGAACTAATATTCAACTAGTAAAGCGTTTTTTTAATAATAAATATATTAAAAAAAAAAAAAAAAAAATGATAAATGAATCTAAAACGTAAACTCAAATTTATTCAAAGTTCCGAAGATTTGATTTTCGAAACACTACTAAAAATTTTATTATTATCATTTTCGTCCACAATGTCTATTAATTCGAAGGTTTCGAATGGGAATTAAAGACAAGTTTTTTGTGTGATATTTTTATTTTTCAATCAACGTTTCGACGACTTTGCTGACTTATTTAAGGTTTCAAATAGTTGAATAACACATTCGTCTAAAATACATTATTTACTCTATATATTACGCAAGGATGTTGAAGTTTTGAAAAACTGTAATTTTTTGCAAAAAACCGCAGTTTTTCCTTCATAAAATGAAAATCACTCATCCTAGAAACATGATTTCTGTCTCATTCTCTAGAAAATGTTATTGTCTTGAACGTTTACTTGGACTACTTTTTTGATAAAAGTCTTAGATTTATAGATATCTAGAATTTTCCATGATCCTTATGAGGATTTGGATCATACACTGTCATGGAAAATGGTGGATATCTTTAAATCTAAGAGTTTTATAAAAAAAAAAATGGTCCAAGTAAACATTTAAGCCAATAGAATTTCCTAGAAAATGAAACAAAAATCAAGTTTCTAGGATCAGTGGTTTTTATTTTATGAAGGAAAAACAAAAATCTAAAATTTGCAGTTTTTCAAAACTTCAACCTCCTTGGGGCACGGATTACAATTATCCAATTAAGATGAAACTTTGTTTTAATTGTAGGAAATTTAATCTAGTTTTAAAAATGTATAGAGGGGGTCGGGTAGGCTAGACGGTAGCATGTCAGCCAAGCTAACTAAGAGGACCCGAGTTCGAATCCGACTCGAGGCATCCGGCTAAAATCTGACCCCCGAGGTAGAGACAAATTTAAATAAAATAATTAGTATCGTAAATGGCTTATGGCTAGAAAGGCCGAAAAGCAAAAAAAAAAAAAAAATGTATAGAATGGTCTTTGTCGAAAACGTGCTCTTTTATGGTCAAAATGGGAAAATATCGAAAAAAGTACGAGTTTTTCGGTTATCCGGGGTTGCCGAGGTCAAAAAATTGGACTTTGGGCTTGAGCCCGAACGGAGAAAAAAACCTAAAAAAAAAATTTGTATCAAATTTTATGAAGTTTCATTTTGAATAGTTGGTAGTTTCCGAATTATAAGCGAAAACCCGACAAAAAATTGAAATTTTCACATCTTTTTGAATTTTCTACAATGTTGCGTCACGAAATTTTGGTGGGAGACCTCAGATTTGGATTCAGCGCCCCAAAAAACATATATAGGCAAACAATCAGAACTACCACAAAACTTTCCCCATAGGGGCCCATTTGAGCAGAATTTGACTGGACTATAGCAGTTAAATTAGATAAACAGTTTTAGAATGAATATAAACATGAGGACCAATCGGCTATAAATGGTTCGACTTAAAATTAGATTTTTTGGTAATAAAAATAGTTTTTATTTTTTTTTAACTATGGCGTACCATTAAGAAATTTTCATTACAGGTCTTATAAGAAATGTAAAAATGATAGAATCATAATTTTCCCCAAAAAGGATCATAATAAAAATTGAAAAAGTAAGTGAAAATAATTTTTTTGATCATCAATTTATTAAGATAAAAATTAGTCCATGGAGTCCGTAAAAACTCTCTATCGCCTGCATAACATACTCAATTTTCAAAGAAATCGGTTCATTCAATCCAAAGAAAAAAAATTATTTATCAATTTTTACTTTTTGAAGAGACCGATATAGATTAAGATCTGAAATTTTCAGAATCTTTATATTTCTATAGTATCTACATATCCATAGAACATCATTAGATATTTACAAAAGGAATTTTTACCCTGCTTATTACCCTATGGCTTTTAAGGAGCGACAATCCACACAAAAAGTTTTAGCCTGCTAACCTCTCTATAAATATGAACGGTGTTAAAATTTTAGGTTATGTTTTTTTAACGTGACTATACTTTTCACGCTACTATTTATGAATGGATTGTTTCCAAGCCATTGATATTTTATCCCCTCCACTAAAAATAATCGCCGAAATATGTTTTTTTTTATCAAAACTACGTGGTAAATAATTTCAATTTTTTTTTATAGTTACTCTGAATATATGATTCTAACAAATATTAGTTTTTCATCAAGATGGTGAAAGTCTTTCAATGATAAAAATTTTTAAGAAAAAAATAACACCGACTTCAAAAAAATTAAATCCAACAAATAAAATACACTAAAAGGTATAAAATAATTATTATCTCATTTAGTTACAACTAAACGATGAAATATTAACATGAAATTACTTTTTGAAGTCGGTGCCAAACAAACTATACCTATAAGCGAGCGTACCCACCAAACGTAATAAGTAAGATCCGTCGAGTGCGATTCATAAAAGGTGTATGTTTGGCACCGACTTAAAAAAGTAATTTAATTAAAAAGTAATTCTTGTTAATATTTCGTCGTTTAGTTGTAACTAAATAAGATAATAATTATTTTATACCTTTTAGTGTATTTTATTTGTTGCATTTAATTTTTTGAAGTCGGTTTTTATTTTTTCTTAAAAAATTATTTTTATTTTTCTCTTTTTTAGTGATGTTATTAATAGTGATCATCATCATCAGAACTTGACCAAATTAATATGACACCATCCCTAAGACACCCCCTTTCGGATAAAAAAAGAACCATCGAAATCGGTTCATAAACAAAGAGGTTAGGTCTAAACAAACCTAATAAAAAAGGTCTAATACCTATGAAAAAAATGGGACCAATCGAAATATTAACATGAAATTACTTTTTGAAGTCGGTGCCAAACAAACTATATCTATAAGCGAGCGTACCCACCAAACGTAATAAGTAAGATCCGTCGAGTGCGATTCATAAAAGGTATATGTTTGGCACCGACTTAAAAAAGTAATTTAATTAAAAAGTAATTCTTGTTAATATTTCGTCGTTTAGTTGTAACTAAATAAGATAATAATTATTTTATACCTTTTAGTGTATTTTATTTGTTGCATTTAATTTTTTTGAAGTCGGTTTTTATTTTTTCTTAAAAATTATTTTTATTTTTCTCTTTTTAGTGATGTTATTAATAGTGATCCTATCATCAGAACTTGACCAAATTAATATTGCACCATCCCTAAGATACCCCCTTTCGGATAAAAAAAGAATCATCGAAATCGGTTATTAAACAAAGAAGTTAGTCCTGAACAAACCTAACAAAAAAGGTCTAATACCTACGGAAAAAAAATGGGACCAATCGGAATGTAGACTGGACCCAATGCAAAATTTTTTTTCAAAATCGGTTCACAATTGGCGGAGATATTAGGTAACATATAGGCACAAAAAAAATTAAAAAAAAAAAAAAAAAAAATCAGTCGAATAGAGAACCTCCTCCTTTTTTTGAAGTCGGTTAAAAAAAAAATAATGAACATATCGCCTTTCCCTATCTACCCTATGTTAAAAATGTCATTTTTAATTGCAATTATTTCATGTTTGTTGTGGTAAATCGTCTTCAAATTTTAACAGTATGTGTATTATGCTTTTAATAACTTATACCTATTCAAGTTTCAAAGACTTCTTGAATTTTTGCATTTGTGAAAGAACTACCTTAAAATAAAATAATAATACAAAATAATTAAAACGATAAAATTTTCAAACAAAAGTACTGAAATTTGATATTTCTATGTTTGAAAATGGATTTAAATTTGATACTATATTTCTACATAAATGAAGATGGATAGGTAAAATAATTCGGTTCTATTGTTTCTAAAACTGTGTTGTCTGGTCCTGTTTATATTCTTTCTAAAACTGTTTATCTAATTTAACTGTTAGTGAAAAAAGAAAAGAGAAAAATTTGTTAATGTGAATGCGCCGAATTTTTTGAATTTTTAAGTTTCTGATGGTTCTTTATTGGTAACGGAGATAAAGAAAAATAATATAACTATTTGAAACCCCGAAGAAGTCGGCAAAGTCGACGAAACATTGGTTGAAAATAAAAAAAATAATCAAACAAATATCTTGTCATTAATTCTCATTATAAACCTTCGAACTAAAAATATTAATGATGAACAAAAAATCAAAATCAAATGTTCTATTGAAGTGCCTAGGCCTTTAATAATTTCTCCCATGGGGAAATGTATATCTACTCGAAACCCTTCCCCAGAGAAATAATCATTATCATTAGTGAGTTTTAATCAGCTTATATCATTATCCACTCGTCTCCAATTACTAAGCCCATTATAAAATGATTAATATGACCATACAGTACACAGAGAGTACACTCATACTTACTAACACTCACACACACATCATAGGTAGGTATACAGAGAGGGTATTATATACGAAAAACCCTTCAAAATAAATTATTAATATAAATAGTAATTGCTTTCTCTATTCAATCAAATAAATGGAGTTCTCAATGAGAGAGATATCCTCCTCTTCAAGTATAGAGAGAGCTTAACGAGCCAATTAAGGTAACGAGACAAATCCCCGATCAACTACATCGGCCAAATCAATGTTTTTCTTTCTCAAAAATATATGGTATTTTCTTTTTAATTTAATTTTTTCAACAAAGATGTCGAATAGAAAAAATAAAATTAAAAAAAAAAAAAAAACTGAGCAAATTACGTTTGTTTGTGCCTTGGGGGTCAGGAATATGAAAATAATTCACTTTTTTATTTATTTATATATAATTCTATTAGTCTTGCGACTGATTTCTTTAAAATTATTATTATTATTATTATTTTTTTACTTTATCCAATGCAAGCGCGACTTCATAGGGTTCTCAGGTAAAGGCTACGGAACCCATGGACTCAATTTAAGTCACAAATTGTAGTATTCAATTAGGTTGAATTTTAGCACGAGACGGTTTTGCCAAAAATTACATGGGGTCTCAAGCTTGATTTGTTTACCATAAAAGAATTTAGTCTTTTTGATTTTAAGTCGATTCTTCCACGTTTTCAATAGAAGTTGCCATTAATAGTCAAAACATCAAAAATGGAATGCAATAAGGTTATTCCTCTAGTATTAGATAAGAATCGGTCGTTAATTTTGACTATAAGTCGATTCCTCCATGTTCTTCAACACTGGTTACCAATAATAATCGAAACGTCAAAAACCCAATGTAGAATTGTTATTCCTCAAGTATTAGATGAGAATCGATGGCTATTTTTGATTTTAAGTCGATTCCTCCTTGCCTTCAGCAATGGTTACTAATAATAACCGAAACGTCAAAAATCTAATGTAGAATGGTTATTCCTCGACTATTAAATGAGAATCGATCATTATTTTTGAATTAAAGTCAACATGAACTGCAAATTGCAAGTGATATCTGATTAATAATAAAGGAATACGAGTATACATATTAATATTTCAAATGAATTTGGATAAAGTTTTGCAACGATCCGTTGCAGCTTATTTTTTTAATTATTCAAAAGCCTCTTAATTACTCCAATATGAGTTAAATCAATTAAAAATAGTCCTAGGGTGGTTTATTCTTAGTTATCATGTTTAACTAACCATGTCTGCTAAGCAGTGGCGTAGTCAGAAAATTTTCGTGAGGGGGGAGGGTCAACCAACAAAGCAGAATATTTAGTGGAAATTTTTTTTATTAAAACAAATAGATTCTTCAAGAAATTAAAATAGATAATAATTCTTGATTAAACATATGAAATGAAATGAAGCCAGAATAAAGCTGGCGAAACGTCGCAAAAATCAATGACAATTTTTTTGAATTACACCTTAAAAACCTGTCCAAGTATCTGCGAACTTACTTAATTAATTAAATAATATGGACGCTATGGACTTTAATAATATGAAATATATTCAATTATGGTTAGTTTGCCATAAGAAACGGTTTGTCGTTACCGTTACTCATCTCTGCCCTTGGTAGGAGAGGGAGAAGTTCTGACCCCCCCCTCCCGTGGCTATGCCCCTGCTGCTAAGTACTAATTAAAATAATCAAAGTATAGTCTGAATTTGAACTTGATTTATCAAGTTGGTGCGCCTGTATTTAGGCAACAAATTAGGGCGCAGAAGAATGAAAGCTGCGTAAGAGCTAGGCGAGTCCAGTCAAATCTTTTAAAGAATAAAATTTAAAAACGTTTAGTTAAAAAATTCAAACGTTTCATGTGAAATTCTCTCTTTATTAGTCAAAATTTGAAATTTTGAAAAACTAGCTGCTTTATCTCATTTCTTTTTTTAAAGTAACTATTTTTTCAAATTTCCACATTAATAAAGGAAGAATTTCACCTGAAACGTCTAAATTTTGAACTAAACGCTTTTAGATTATATTTCAAGCCTCGTTCTTCAATAATTGATAAATTTTAGTACGTCTCGTGGTCAATTTACTATCACAAAAAACATTATAATTTTTCAATTCTCTAGAACGAAGCTTCATATAATTATAATACAATCGAACTTCACTTACAGGTAAGCTCGTTTGATTTACAATTGTGTTCTGTAAAAGATTCATATTTATTTATATACTTATTTGCATCAAGCAGAGTACAATCTTTATTAATTTCACATTATTAAGATATACAGGGTGGGGCATAAAGATCTCCCACATTTTGAAAAGATATAAAAAATGAAATATGTTAACTAGAAAAAAACTGAATATATTTTTGAAAAGAACATAAAATAATTTTTTTTAAATGTGTTTTAAACATTACCACACAAAAAAATTGGGGGGGGGAGGGGGAGGGTTCAAAAATGAAAATTCTAACACTTTAGACCAACTCAATCAAATTTTGTATACATATTCTGTGGGCCCCAAAAAAGCTAGAAATGCAAAACTAACCACCCAAAATAGGAGGAAGGGTCAAAAATGAAAATTCTAGCCCTTTTGACTAAAAACTAACCAAATTCTGTATACTATATAGTTTGGTCGAAAGGATAATTTTTATTTTTGATCATCCCCCCATTTTGGGTGGTTAGTTTTTGCATGTCTAGCCTTTTGGGGGTCCACATATTATGTATACAAAATTTGGTTGAGTTTTGTCGAAAGGGCTAGAATTTCTTTTTGACCCCCCCCCCGCCTTATTCGTCTAATATAATGTTTAAAAGACATTAAAAAAAATGTATGCTCTTTTCGAAAATATGTCCAGTTTTTTTTCTAGTTAAATTTTTTTATACCTCTTCAAACTGTGGGAAATCTTTATGCCCCACCCTGTATTTTAACTGCTTCGAATTATAACTTATTATTATAAATAAATTGGCGTTGTTATCGTCCATGTTGAACATTGGGTGGTTATTGTGTACTTGGACTTGATATAAATTAAAAGTTAAATTTTCAAAATGTTGCTACGTTTCGCAGTATATTTTTTCTGTTTCCTCAGGGAATTTTTAAACTTAACCTCTTCATAATAAGTAATATATAATTCATTACACCATATACCGATCAGAATTAAAACAATTGTCACAGCAAAACAATGACCTGCTGCGTGAGGAAACAGAAAAATATACTTCGAAAGGTACGCAACATTTTGAAAATTTAACTTCTAATTTATTTCAAGTCCAAGTACCCAATAACCAGCCACATAAAATATTCATTAGCTATAATTTATTTCAATTTTCTTATTGTGGTGTTAAGACTACGGATGTTTCGGAGCTTCGACTACGAAAGATCGGAACTTCCGAATGATTTTACACCTCCTACTCCAACTTCGGCTCCGATAATTTTGAATCGGAGGTTATAACGATGATCGAAAGATTCGACAAAGGTTGAGAGCCTCTGAATTAGACTTTTATTTTGATCGACTTTTTCTATACAGAAAATATTTTGAATTAATTTAAGGAAGCCAGCCAGCCCAAAGGATAATGAAAAATAAAATTTCAAATAAAAGAAATTTATTGGAATGCCATTTTCATCCTCAACCGAAAGGTCAGTTTTTAAAAGGATGAAAATGTCATTCCAATAAATTTCTTTTATTTGAAATTTTATTTTTCATTATCCTTTGGGCTGGCTGGCTTCCTTCAATTGATTCTATAAAGTCTTTCTCAAAAAGAAAATACTTCTAATATAACTATTTGGAAAATGTGCATAATGTGGTTCTAATAAACTGTTCAATTGCCAAAGTTTTAATAAATTAACCTTTAAGGAGATAGGTTTTTATTCTAGGTGTAACATATACTATATATAAGAGCCTAGATTAATTTGCAACAACGCTGAGAGAATTTTCTTTAAAAAAATTACCCTCTTGCCTAGAATCGAACCGACGAACTCTTGAACTAAGGGCATCAGCTCTAGCCATTACACCAATGCAGCATTAATATTTATATCTTGATTTCTGTTACTAAAACTAAATATTTTTGATTTAGACTTTGTGTCGAGATAATATTGTATTCATTTGAACTCGAATGAAAATGAAAAAACACCAATTGATTTTAAATTAAAAAACATTAAATATATATTAATTAACGAGGTAAATTTGAAATATAATTGTCAGCTCGGATTTTAAACTGATGGGTCCAATCGATTTTCATTAACCAGGCAAATTTGAAATATAATTGTAATTTGGACTCGAATTTTGAAATGAAAGACTCCAATTCATTTTAAATTAAGAAACATTAAATATATTGATAATTATTCTTCCCCCACCCCCCTCGCCACTCAAAAATTAAAGAGGCGAAACTTTTAAGAGACGATGTATTTCCGGTAGTTTACGGGTATACATTTGGAGTGTGGTTTTTTAAGAGGAATAAAATTTTTGGACCGAGACGACGCCCGAGGCACAGCCCGGAGGGACGAGCTCGAGCGGCGTAGCCCGGCACGCCCTCGAAGCTCGTTTTTATATAATAATAAAAATTGGCTAAAATTGCGAGGTAGGTTTTACAAAAAAAGAAATAAAACAAAAATGAGTTTTGAATTCGATATATTTCGGGTTGTCAGCCCATCTTCAGGGGATAGAGAAAACTGAATATAAATTGGAAAATTGTTTTCTCTGACTCCTGAAGATGGGCTGACAACCCGAAATATATCGAATTCAAAACTCATTTTTGTTTTATTTCTTTTTTTTGTGAAACCTACCTCGCAATTTTAGCCAATTTTTATTATTACTTTAATAATTTTGTGAAAGGAATCTATTTTCCAATTTTTCATTAATAAAGGGAAAATTGCACGAAGCTGTGGACAACCTCATTGATTTCTGTTTATAAAAAAGTTTAATAAATGTTGTTGTTTTTATATAAATAAGCTGTATTAATTATATACAGAGAGTGACATATTTATTTTGTGACGTCTAAGTCCTGATTGATTGATTGATTGATCGATCCATTTTCCTGTGCAGTTTCCTCTTCCTGTGTGTTTTTTTGTCAAATTCTCGATCAATTGATTGGTTTCGACTGTTGCTGTTATGGCTCACTCTTCTGGCTCAGTGGGCTGCGTCTGACGAGAGATCAACTTAATAAAACCCAACTACCCACTCTGCTATGCCGCATTTACCAAGTTAAATCAATGACACGAAAAAGCAAAGCACCATTGCATCCTCTACTATCGAGAATGCTATTGAAACGAGAGATATTATAACAATAGTTTCATCTCGAGTTATATACTCAAGAAAGAGAACTAAGATTTTGGTATTATCTTTCAAATTATTCAATATAAAAGAAATTTATTGGTAATTTAAATTTTCGAATTAACTTAACAAAAATTAAAGAATAATAAATAAATAACTTTATAAAAATATAAAAATCCAATACTATAAAAAAATCGAGCCACCTACTCACTTTTTCTAAAACTTGACTAATTTCAGATTCTAGGCATCGGATTGGAATAAAAAGGGGTCATAAGTTAGGGAATTTATTACAGTTCAATAAGAAATAAATTGTTACATTTTGTACACACATTATTTGATATAGTATGGAAAAAAAGAACATAAGCAAACTTTGTAATTTTAAGATGTTGGAAATAAAGTGTAGGTATCTAATGTTTAAATCTAAATTTCCGTAATAAATTAAATTAAATTAAATTTATTGAGAAAAATAAAAATAAAATGTAAGGTAAATTTAAAAAATAATGAAATTATTCTTTATCTTAAAATTACAAAGTTTGCTTATGTTCGTATTTTTTTTCAATAATATATCAAAAAATGTGTGTCCAAAATGTAACAATCTATTTCTTATTAAACTGTAATAAATTCCCTAACTTATGACACCTTTTTTATTCCAATCCGATGCCTAGAACCTGAAATAACTCTAGTTTTAGAAAAAGAGAGTATAGGTGCCTCGATTTTTTTGTCCTCAAGTGATTTATTTTTAATTAAATGATTAGAAGGGGACCAAAATAGTAGGTCTCTTTCTTGAGTATATATATCTATATCTATACTTATTATAATCGGCTTGCGTGACGACGCCGACGTGATATTTTTAATTTTAAAACCCATTCATTAATAGTTAATGACAAATAAAATTTATTGAAATTAGGAAATTTAAATTATTATTTTAAAACTCATTAATAAATCATGACATATAAAATTTATTAAAATTAGAAAATTTAAATTATTATTTTAAAACCTCCTACGGAGGCGGGCTTTGCTGATTGTATACTATAAGCCGATGAAACTACTAATAACTAATAAATTTAAAAATTAAACCTAATAATTCTATTTAAGGTAGTACTTTCACAAATGCAAAAATTCAAAAAGTCTTTGAAACTTGGAATATAAGTCATTAAAAGCATAATACACATACTGTTAAAATTTGAAGACGATTTACCACACCAAACATGAAATAATTGCGATTAAAAATGAAATTTTTTACATATGGTAGATAGGGAAAGGGTGGGAAAATGATCATATTATATTTTTTTTCAATGAAGGACTTTCACCATCTTGATGAAAAACTAATATTTGTTAGAATAATATATTCGGAGTAACTTAAAAAAAAATTGATATTATTTACCTCTTAGTTTTGATAAAAAAATTAAAAAAAAACATATTTGGGAGATTATTTTTAGTGGAGGGGATAAAATATCAATGGCTTGGAAAGGATCCATTCATAAAGAGGATATAGTAGTGTGAAAAGTACAGTCACGTTAAAAAAACATAACCTAAAATTTTAACACCGTCTATATTTATAGAATAGTTACGAGGCTAAAACTTTTTGTGTGGATTGTCTCGAAAGAACCTCCTTAAATAGCTCTTTACAAAAACAGCTTCTTCACTTTATATGATAACAAAATATTTATCATTGTGACTTCAGATAAAATTTGACTCTCCCCAAAATAATTATTCGTTTAAAATATTAATACGATTTTTGATTTGTGGGAAAATAAATAGAAATAATTTTTAAATTTCAATTTCAATTCTATTTAGTATACGAGCTACAATATTTTGTTAGATAGTGTAGTTACACTAATAGGGTGCCGTTTGATTTTTTAAACGAAACCCTAAAAAGTAAACGCACAGCACTCTGTACACAATGTTATGAACAAGCTTAACGTATAATCCAAGCATATTTAATTTCAGAACTATATACTTGCTTTTCACTTGATTTTGTTTTCATTTATATAAATCAAGAATTTAGTTTTCGTTCAGTTAGCAGAAAATAACAATCACTTTAATTATGACCTTTTTCATAATTTTCTTAAAAATATGATTTTAAAAATTTAAAAACATATACCTATATAGTATATTTAAGTATTTTGCACCATTTAAAATACAAGTATATACCTATAATTTAAATTGAAAGTTTTTTGACGAGAGTAGCAGAATTTTTATAAATTGAAGGTGACAATAAAAGAGTGTGTCTTCTGCTGATTTATTACGAAACTATAGTTTCGTTATAAATAAATTAAAAATTTATAATTTCAGCAGAAGACACACTCTTTTATTGTCTCCTTCAATCTAGTTATACTTTGACTAAAATGTAAAAATTGTTTTTAGAAGTATACTGAAATAAAATTTTTCAATTTTGACATTGGAAAGTAGAATATTTTTCTCCACATTAAAAAAAGAATAATTTCTTTATTTTCGATAGCTTAAGGAATGTTAAATTTAATAAAAAAAAAATTCAAACATCAATACCTATAAATACCTAATATTATTCCAAAAATTATAAGATTCAATACATACTACTTGTTGTACCAATCAAGTTAAAATGGTGTTAAGCAGAGAGGTAGAGATCAAAAGAACACTTACCTGAAAAAGAAAAAATAATAGAAATTAATAAAGGAATAATAATATAATAGAAAATTAATGAATAAATATAATGGTGAAGAGAGCCAGTAGACCTTTGCATCATACAACGATATTTTCAAGATAATTAAATAAATTATTATAATAGATAATAATAGTACTTAACAAGCTGTCTAAAATGATAATTGACATTGCTAGATAAATTTGACCATTGAAAAAAAAATTATAGATTGTTTTTAGTGATGAGAAAAGCAAGACCAAGACCAAGACCAATTCTGCTCATCACTAATTAATATAGGCTGAGGGTGTTTTTGTGAAGTCTTCTATAGGGTGTTTAGAAAGTCCTGATCACTTTTAAGAAAAATATTATTATTGATTATTAATATTAGTGATAAGCAAAGCAAGTCTTGGTCTTGCAGTCTTGGTCTTGGTTTTGATTTGGTCATCATTAATTGTTTTTTTTTTTGAATAAAATAAAATTTTAATTATTTATTAAATTGAATTAAATTATTTATTTAATTATTTCAATTCATGGATAAAGGAACAATATCTCCCGAAACGTTTGGAAATAAAGGTTTTATGATATTGTTTTCTAAAAAAATGTATATCTCCAAAAATAATAATTGGATTTAAATTTTAATACGATTTGTGATATTTTACGGGAAATTTAATTAAAATAACCAGAGGTCTATTAAGACAGGTATTCGCAGCCGCCATCTTTGATTGTTTACAGATGTATGTTCTATAGTGGTCCTAATTAATATTCGTATAATATTATTATCAATTTTTTTTTTCTCTCTCCTCTTAATAGCCTCGTAATGAATTTCATTGTAGCCAGTCTACCATGAGTCTAACTATGTGCAATCGATAAACAATAATAATCAAACAATCAACGACAATTAATTCAACAACAGCAATAATAAAATAATATTACAGATAATGAAGCAGATGAAATGTCACAGATAATAAAATTTTCACAGCTAAATATAAATTAGGCATAACAATGATAAAATTGTGTACAATCAAATAAGTTCAGGTGGGGTAACTGGGCCAGCTTCTTTGTTTTCCCAACGATAGTATTCCATATTTTTGGCTATAACTAAGCTTCCTCACAATTTATAGATCTCGTGACTATATTAATTGAAAGATGAAATTTTCTTCAAATAATCATGATACTTTCAACTTTTGATTATTCAAAATTTTGGAATTATCTTAAGTTGAATGTAAAGTTTTGCGGTTGGCCCAGTTAAACGCGCTTGTGGGGTAATTGGACCAGCCCAGCCTATTTGCTGTTTTTTAAATTTTTAACATCTTTTGAGCAGTTGGACATGTTCCCCTATCCCTCAAGGCCCTGGCCGTAGGTAGAATTAGTCTCATTTGTATATGGATTAAAAATAATCAAAGATGTAAGCGATTCGGGGTAATTGGGCCCTGACTAGGCTGGCCCAGTTGCACCAAGACCTCTATTTTTTTTATTCTATTGGATTTTTTAAGGTAGATAAGTTTAAACGCCAAGTATAATTTTTAAAATCGATTTTTATTACAGAAAATACAAAAAAAGTATCATAAATCAAACAACTAAACAAAATAATTTCATTTTACCCATTGAAATAAAGTTAAATAAGTTAACTTTTAAAGGAGTTCGGTGTTGGTTCTAAGTGAAACATTTTAATATAATAATAAAACTAGGATACGAGGTAGGTTTCATAAAAGAAATAAAACAAAATTGAGTTTTGAATTCGATATATTTCGGGGTTAGCCCATCATCAGGAGTCTAAGAAAACTGATTACATATTGGAAAAATAGTTTTACAAGTAAGAATTTAAATTTTTTTTTTTTTTTTGAATATACTAGGGTAATTGCACTCTCTTATATACCTTTCAAGTTGTACCTTCTCAGCTACTTGTCCATTCGCTATTATAATAGCAGGTATAGATCCCTTACCCAGCTCAAATCTCAATAGAAAATATTAAGTCTTAGAACAACTACTCCCCCTCTACCCCTACATTCTCCCCACCACATACCATTTAAAAAAAAAAATTTAAATTCTTACTTGTAAAACTATTTTTCCAATATGTAATCAGTTTTCTTAGACTCCTGATGATGGGCTAACCCACGAAATATATCGAATTCAAAACTCAATTTTGTTTTATTTCTTTTTTGTGAAACCTACCTCGTATCCTAGTTTTATTATTATGTTAAATAAGTTCCTTATGCTTAAGAAAGCCTTAATTAAGTACTTACACAAGTCTCAATATTTTCAAGGAACTGGGTAGGCAACTAGGTAAGAAGTAAGCTACATAACTAGGCAAATAAGTAAATAAGTAATTAACTTAACTAAGTACTTAAGTATAAAATAAACTTAAAGAAATTTCTCAATTCAGGAACACTGAAAATTTCCCACCAATATGAAAAAGTGAATTGCGCTAAAAAAATGTGGTAAAATTAAAAAGCTCTGGGGTTACAGGACCCCTGGCCCAGTTGCCCCCGGCCCCAGTTACCCCACCTGACCTATATAGTAAATAAATAAATAATTACAAACAATTAAACAGTATCACAGAAAATGAAACAATGTCATTATGAAAATAATAAATAAAGAACAAAAACAATAAATAAACAAATAAATAATAAATAAACAAATAAATAATAAATAAAACAAATAAAACAATAAAATAATAAAAAATAAATAAATAAAACAATAAAATAATAAATAAATAAATATTAAAAAATTAAAAAGTGCCTATTGTGTGGTTTGTGAATTATAAACATTATTTTATATACAGTGTTAATGCAACATCATCGATTATAGTTTTCAAACAGATACGAAATTAATGTGATTACAATTAGCTGGATTGATATATAATTTAAAATTCTGTAGACTATTCGGATTTTTTCTTATAATAATCAAATATACATACTTTGAATACATTTACAACGCCATATTACAACTATTAGTTTGGATCAAATATGGCGGCTGCGAATATACTCCCCTTTATAGAGCCTTGATATAACTTCTAATTTTAAAATGTCCATCATATTTATTATAGTTAACGAGTTTTGAGAAACAAATATATGTACAGACAATGCAGACATATTAATAGGATCAAATTTTCCTCTTTAAAACTGAACGTAGAAAAGTTTTTAATCAAATTAAAAAAAAAAAAAAACTGCCACGATAGCAAAATACAACAATTATAGTTTAAATTCAAAAATAATAATATTCATTTCTAAAAATGAAAAGACAGTGTAAAAGTTATGAAAGGGGTGGTTCACCCAACAAGTTATTTTAAAAAAGTTCATTATTAAACCCCTCCTCCCCCACCCAAAAAAAAGTTGAAAAATTTCATTTTTTTATATTCTTTTTGTTTCGTTATATTTTATTATACTCCTAAATATTCAATTCATTCTCTAGAGAATTTGAGTTTAGTTTAACTTTTTCAATTATATTACGTATATATTTATAGGGGATGTATATATTAGATAGAAAAGTGGGGGTTGGGTGTCGTAGAAAGGAAGAGAAAGTGGAGTTAAATGAAAGTTTAACAAAATATCTACCTTAATGAAAGCCCTTCCGGAACCAATTAAAAAGCCCAACTGAAACAGCCCCCAAATTGGGGGAGGTTTACTCTCGTCCTTTTGTTTCTGGTTTTATGTCTTGGAATCTCGGGTAGTAAAAACCTTGATTGCCTTTTGGGAGCAATCGAGACCCCCCCCCCCCCTAGGGGGGACATTTGTTTTCTCCTTATTTTAGAAGAATAGTTGAAATAGTTGCTGCTATTGCTGCTTTAGGTCCCCACCAGACACTTTAGAATCGGCGTCTTTCAATTTCTCACTCTGGCACATCAATCAGTCGACTCGAATTTCTTCGCGTTTAATTGAGAACTCAGAGACGCGATTAGAAGGGTAAAGAGGTGGGACACGTCACAACCACATACCGCCCTAAGACAAAATAATTACCCATCCTGTCCCCGCGCACAAGAAGACGAAAGAAAAAGAGAAAAAAAGACTTAATTCCTGTCTTTTGGGCACGTGGGGGGGGGGGGGGGGAATCCCCGATTGAGGAATTGGGACAAAAGTTAATTCCAATGAAATCTTCTAAAACTCTCTCTCTGTTCGATTCTTTAATTCAATATCGTTTTAATATCGTAAATGTTCTCATTAATCATGAACGGAGATTGGAAAACCTAACAAAAAAAATTTAACCTTGCTTGATTTGTTTGTACACTCTACAAAGTTAAATAATTATAACTTATTTAAAATTTAATCAAAAATAAAATCCATTAACAAGATTATTTAATTAATAAAGTAAAGGGAGTGTAGTTTCACACTGAATGAAATTAAACTCAAAGAGGTTTATACAGACAAGGGCGGATCCAGGGGGGAGGGGGGCGACCGCCCCCCCCCATAGAGGCCCGTGCCTGGCGGGAGTGCAACACGTGCGTCGCACGCAGAGGCCAAAAAACGGCGGCCAAATCGACAGGGAATTTATAACATTTTTTTTTTTTTTTTTAAATGAACTTAAAATATGAGATATGAAATTTGTAAAAAAAAAAACATTAATTTTTTTAAAAATTTTAAAATTGAAAATAAAGTTCTATATGTGTGTGTGGGGGGCGTCTCTGACTCCCCCCCCCCCCCCACTTGGACAATTCGACCGCGACACACTTTCGAGATAAAAAGTAGATCTTATATACATCGGGCACCTTATATATATTCTCCCCCCCCCCCATAAAAAATTCCTGGATACAGACACAATATATTTTGGGTTATTAGTCCATCTTTTTCAGTTTTTAATCTGTAAACAATATATTGATTTATTAAAACCATCATCAGTATTTCAGAATTTAACATTTTCATTCATTATAGAATAGTAAATATCTACGAGATGAAATTGATTGAAATTTAAAATATATAGGTACGTATATTCTTGAAAATGTTATTTCAATCCTGTAAATATGGTATATAGATTATCCCGAGGGTGAACCGCGACCTAATATGCTGTACACCTACTTCCACTTGTACTCTCGAAATATTTCCAAGTAGTTCAAAATATTTTCAAGTACTTTCAAATGTTTCCAAGCAATTCCAAATATTTCCAAGTACTTCCAAATATTTCCAAGTACTTTCAAATATTTCCAAGTACTTTCAAATATTTCCAAGTACTTCTAAATATTTCCAAGTACTTTCAAATATTTCAAGTACTTCCAAATACTTCCAAGTAATTCCAAATATTTCCAAGTACTTCTAAATATTTCCAAGTACTTTCAAATATTTCCAAGTACTTCTAAATATTTCCAAGTACTTTCAAATATTTCCAAGTACTTCTAAATATTTCCAAGTACTTTCAAATATTTCCAAGTACTTCTAAATATTTCCAAGTACTTCCAAATACTTCCAAGTAATTCCAAATATTTCCAAGTACTTCTAAATATTTCCAAGTACTTTCAAATATTTCCAAGTACTTCTAAATATTTCCAAGTACTTTCAAATATTTCCAAGTACTTCTAAATATTTCCAAGTACTTTCAAATATTTCCAAGTACTTCTAAATATTTCCAAGTACTTTCAAATATTTCCAAGTACTTCCAAATACTTCCAAGTAATTCCAAATATTTCCAAGTACCTACTTCCAAAATACTTCCAAAGAGGTGTACACCTACTTCCAATTGCGGATCACCCCTCGGTTTATCCTTAATGATAAATTTTTGAAAAAGGATCATCTTTTTGCTTAAAAAAAGTGAATTTACCAATATACCTGCTCATGAGTTCAAATTCAGTTTAAAGGTCAATTGCTTGTCAAACAAGAAAACAGTAATTTAATGTTTAAAATATTTAGACATCAAAATAATTTTGTTAAGAATCATAAATTTAGATTTTATATAGGTAAATAATAATGAACAAATTTGCTTTTAAAATAAATTTTGAGTTCAAATGGGTAGGTATTCTGTTTTGTGGAGTATTTTAGAATTTTTAAAGTAAAAAATTCTTCGGTATTGGGGCAAGGATCAAGTCATTTTTGTTCTTTTTCCAACGATTTTTCGTAACACTTTTTAGAGGCGGTATTTTTTCATGTTAAATGATTATCCTTTTTCAAAAATGTTAATTTCGAACAAAGCAAAAATTTGTTTGCTTTGCCAAAATGTTTGTTTTTATCAAATGTAAAAGTGACACGATTTTGATATTTCTTTTGCTTCAAAATATCTAGATATACAATTGGAATTGAATCTCTTTATGTGAAGTTTTTAAATAGTATAGTAGCTAATGAGCTCAGGTCAGGAATATAAATTTGGATTAATAAACTACACATCTGTTAATTCAAAGATAATTTTTTTTCTGTCTGTAGTTATTTGAATTATTGGATAAACATTACTTAGTAGATTATGTTGATTAATGTCCATTATAATTAGTAGATTAAAAATTCAGTTTATTGGACAAAGTTTTTTTATTGAAGTTCTTCTTCAATTTTTGTACAACGTTTCGTCTCTCTCGAAAAAGTCTCGAAAGTTTTTGGCGAGAGTAGCAGAATTTTTATAAATTGAAGGAGACAATAAAAGTGTGTCTTCTGTTGATTTATTACGAAACTATAGTTTCGTTATAAATAAATTAAAAATTTATAATTTCAGCAGAAGACACACTCTTTTATTGTCTCCTTCAATCTAGTTATACTTTGACTAAAATGTAACAATTGTTTTTAGAAGTATACTGAAATAAAATTTTTCAATTTTGACATTGGAAAGTAGAATATTTTTCTCCACATTAAAAAAAGAATAATTTCTTTATTTTCGATAGCCTAAGGCTTAAGGAATGTTAAATTTAATAAAAAAAAATTCAAACATCAATACCTATAAATACCTAATATTATTCCAAAAATTATAAGATTCAATACATACTACTTGTTGTACCAATCAAGTTACAATGGTGTTAAGCAGAGAGGTAGAGATCAAAAGAACACTTACCTGAAAAAGAAAAATAATAGAAATTAATAAAGGAATAATAATATAATAGAAAATTAATGAATAAATATAATGGTGAAGAGAGCCAGTAGACCTTTGCATCATACAACGATATTTTCAAGATAATTAAATAAATTATTATAATAGATAATAATAGTACTTAACAAGCTGTCTAAAATGATAATTGACATTGCTAGATAAATTTGACCATTAAAAAAAAAATTATAGATTGTTTTTAGTGATGAGAAAAGCAAGACCAAGACCAAGACCAATTCTGTTCATCACTAATTAATATAGGCTAAGGGTGTTTTGTGAAGTCTTCTATAGGGTGTTTAGAAAGTCCTGATCACTTTTAAGAAAAATATTATTATTGATTATTAATATTAGTGATTTTTTTTAATAAAATAAAATTTTAATTATTTATTAAATTGAATTAAATTATTTATTTAATTATTTCAATTCATGGATAAAGGAACAATATCTCCCGAAACGTTTGGAAATAAAGGTTTTATGATATTGTTTTCTAAAAAATGTATATCTCCAAAAATAATAATTGGATTTAAATTTTAATACGATTTGAGATATTTTACGGGAAATTTAATTAAAATAACCAGAGGTCTATTAAGACAGGTATTCGCAGCCGCCATCTTTGATTGTTTACAGATGTATGTACTATAGTGGTCCTAATTAATATTCTTATAATATTATTATCAATTTTTTTCTCCTCTTAATAGCCTCGTAATGAATTTCATTGTAGCCAGTCTACCATGAGTCTAACTATGTGCAATCGATAAACAATAATAATCAAACAATCAACGACAATTAATTCAACAACAGCAATAATAAAATAATATTACAGATAATGAAGCAGATGAAATGTCACAGATAATAAAATTTTCACAGCTAAATATAAATTAGGCATAACAATGATAAAATTGTGTACAATCAAATAAGTTCAGGTGGGGTAACTGGGCCAGCTTCTTTTGTTTTCCCAACGATAGTATTCCATATTTTTGGCTATAACTAAGCTTCCTCACAATTTATAGATCTCGTGACTATATTAATTGAAAGATGAAATTTTCTTCAAATAATCATGATACTTTCAACTTTTGATTATTCAAAATTTTGGAATTATCTTAAGTTGAATGTAAAGTTTTGCGGTTGGCCCAGTTAAACGCCTTGTGGGGTAATTGGACCAGCCCAGCCTATTTGCTGTTTTTTAAAT
This sequence comes from Forficula auricularia, assembly GCA_024734495.1. Taxonomy (NCBI): domain Eukaryota; kingdom Metazoa; phylum Arthropoda; class Insecta; order Dermaptera; family Forficulidae; genus Forficula; species Forficula auricularia. Next base: position 17,508,494 of record JALMQS010000083.1, on the reverse strand, counting down.
TTTTAACATCTTTTGAGCAGTTGGACATGTTCCCCTATCCCTCAAGGCCCTGGCCGTAGGTAGAATTAGTCTCATTTGTATATGGATTAAAAATAATCAAAGATGTAAGCGATTCGGGGTAATTGGGCCCTGACTAGGCTGGCCCAGTTGCACCAAGACCTCTATTTTTTTTATTCTATTGGATTTTTTAAGGTAGATAAGTTTAAACGCCAAGTATAATTTTTAAAATCGATTTTTATTACAGAAAATACAAAAAAAGTATCATAAATCAAACAACTAAACAAAATAATTTCATTTTACCCATTGAAATAAAGTTAAATAAGTTAACTTTTAAGGAGTTCGGTGTTGGTTCTAGGTGAAACATTTTAATATAATAATAAAACTAGGATACGAGGTGGGTTTCACAAAAAAGAAATAAAACAAAATTGAGTTTTGAATTCGATATATTTCGGGGGTTAGCCCATCATCAGGAGTCTAAGAAAACTGATTACATATTGGAAAAATAGTTTTACAAGTAAGAATTTAAATTTTTTTTTTTTTTTTTGGATATACTAGGGTAATTGCACTCTCTTATATACCTTTCAAGTTATACCTTCTCATCTACTTGTCCATTCGCTATTATAATAGCAGGTATAGATCCCTTTCAACAATAGAAAATATTAAGTCTTAGAACAACTACCCCCCCCCCTCTACCCCTACATTCTCCCCACCACATACATTTAAAAAAAAAAAATTTAAATTCTTACTTGTAAAACTATTTTTCCAATATGTAATCAGTTTTCTTAGACTCCTGATGATGGGCTAACCCCCGAAATATATCGAATTCAAAACTCAATTTTGTTTTATTTCTTTTTTGTGAAACCCACCTCGTATCCTAGTTTTATTATTATGTTAAATAAGTTCCTTATGCTTAAGAAAGCCTTAATTAAGTACTTACACAAGTCTCAATATTTTCAAGGAACTGGGTAAGGCAACTAGGTAAGAAGTAAGCACATAACTAGGCAAATAAGTAAATAAGTAATTAACTTAACTAAGTACTTAAGTATAAAATAAACTTAAAGAAATTTCTCTAATTCAGGAACACTGAAAATTTCCCACCAATATGAAAAAGTGAATTGCGCTAAAAAAATGTGGTAAAATTAAAAAGCTCTGGGGTTACAGGACCCCTGGCCCAGTTGCCCCCGGCCCCAGTTACCCCACCTGACCTATATAGTAAATAAATAAATAATTACAAACAATTAAACAGTATCACAGAAAATGAAACAATGTCATTATGAAAATAATAAATAAAGAACAAAAACAATAAATAAACAAATAAATAATAAATAAACAAATAAATAATAAATAAACAAATAAAACAATAAAATAATAAAAAATAAATAAATAAAACAATAAAATAATAAATAAATAAATATTAAAAAATTAAAAAGTGCCTATTGTGTGGTTTGTGAATTATAAACATTGTTTTATATACAGTGTTAGTGCAAAATTATCGATTATAGTTTTCAAACAGATACGAAATTAATGTGATTACAATTAGCTGGATTGATATATAATTTAAAATTCTGTAGACTATTCGGATTTTTTCTTATAATAATCAAATATACATACTTTGAATACATTTACAACGCCATATTACAACTATTAGTTTGGATCAAATATGGCGGCTGCGAATATACTTTCCTTTATAGAGCCTTGATATAACTTCTAATTTTAAAATGTCCATCATATTTATTATAGTTAACGAGTTTTGAGAAACAAATATATGTACAGACAATGCAGACATATTAATAGGATCAAATTTTCCTCTTTAAAACTGAACGTAGAAAAGTTTTTAATCAAATTAAAAAAAAAAAAAAACTGCCACGATAGCAAAATACAACAATTATAGTTTAAATTCAAAAATAATAATATTCATTTCTAAAAATGAAAAGACAGTGTAAAAGTTATGAAAGGGGTGGTTCACCCAACAAGTTATTTTAAAAAAGTTCATTATTAAACCCCTCCTCCCCCACCCAAAAAAAAGTTGAAAAATTTCATTTTTTTATATTCTTTTTGTTTCGTTATATTTTATTATACTCCTAAATATTCAATTCATTCTCTAGAGAATTTGAGTTTAGTTTAACTTTTTCAATTATATTACGTATATATTTATAGGGGATGTATATATTAGATAGAAAAGTGGGGGGTTGGGTGTCGTAGAAAGGAAGAGAAAGTGGAGTTAAATGAAAGTTTAACAAAATATCTACCTTAATGAAAGCCCTTCCGGAACCAATTAAAAAGCCCAACTGAAACAGCCCCCAAATTGGGGGAGGTTTACTCTCGTCCTTTTGTTTCTGGTTTTATGTCTTGGAATCTCGGGTAGTAAAAACCTTGATTGCCTTTTGGGAGCAATCGAGACCCCCCCCCCCCTAGGGGGGACATTTGTTTTCTCCTTATTTTAGAAGAATAGTTGAAATAGTTGCTGCTATTGCTGCTTTAGGTCCCCACCAGACACTTTAGAATCGGCGTCTTTCAATTTCTCACTCTGGCACATCAATCAGTCGACTCGAATTTCTTCGCGTTTAATTGAGAACTCAGAGACGCGATTAGAAGGGTAAAGAGGTGGGACACGTCACAACCACATACCGCCCTAAGACAAAATAATTACCCATCCTGTCCCCGCGCACAAGAAGACGAAAGAAAAAGAGAAAAAAAGACTTAATTCCTGTCTTTTGGGCACGTGGGGGGGGGGGGGGGGAATCCCCGATTGAGGAATTGGGACAAAAGTTAATTCCAATGAAATCTTCTAAAACCTCTCTCTGTTCGATTCTTTAATTCAATATCGTTTTAATATCGTAAATGTTCTCATTAATCATGAACGGAGATTGGAAAACCTAACAAAAAAAATTTAACCTTGCTTGATTTGTTTGTACACTCTACAAAGTTAAATAATTATAACTTATTTAAAATTTAATCAAAAATAAAATCCATTAACAAGATTATTTAATTAATAAAGTAAAGGGAGTGTAGTTTCACACTGAATGAAATTAAACTCAAAGAGGTTTATACAGACAAGGGCGGATCCAGGGGGGAGGGGGCGACCGCCCCCCCCCCCATAGAGGCCCGTGCCTGGCGGGAGTGCAACACGTGCGTCGCACGCAGAGGCCAAAAAACGGCGGCCAAATCGACAGGGAATTTATAACATTTTTTTTTTTTTTTTTTAAATGAACTTAAAATATGAGATATGAAATTTGTAAAAAAAAAAAAAATAATTTTTTTATAAAATTTTAAAATTGAAAATAAAGTTCTATATGTGTGTGTGGGGGGCGTCTCTGACCCCCCCCCCCCCCCCACTTGGACAATTCGATCGCGACACACTTTCGAGATAAAAAGTAGATCTTATATACATCGGGCACCTTATATATATTCTCCCCCCCCCCATAAAAAATTCCTGGATACAGACACAATATATTTTGGGTTATTAGTCCATCTTTTTCAGTTTTTAATCTGTAAACAATATATTGATTTATTAAAACCATCATCAGTATTTCAGAATTTAACATTTTCATTCATTATAGAATAGTAAATATCTACGAGATGAAATTGATTGAAATTTTAAAATATATAGGTACGTATATTCTTGAAAATGTTATTTCAATCCTGTAAATATGGTATATAGATTATCCCGAGGGGTGAACCGCGACCTAATATGCTGTACACCTACTTCCACTTGTACCTCGAAATATTTCCAAGTAGTTCAAAATATTTTCAAGTACTTTCAAATGTTTCCAAGCAATTCCAAATATTTCCAAGTACTTCCAAATATTTCCAAGTACTTCCAAATATTTCCAAGTACTTTCAAATATTTCCAAGTACTTCTAAATATTTCCAAGTACTTTCAAATATTTCCAAGTACTTCCAAATACTTCCAAGTAATTCCAAATATTTCCAAGTACTTCTAAATATTTCCAAGTACTTTCAAATATTTCCAAGTACTTCTAAATATTTCCAAGTACTTTCAAATATTTCCAAGTACTTCTAAATATTTCCAAGTACTTTCAAATATTTCCAAGTACTTCTAAATATTTCCAAGTACTTCCAAATACTTCCAAGTAATTCCAAATATTTCCAAGTACTTCTAAATATTTCCAAGTACTTTCAAATATTTCCAAGTACTTCTAAATATTTCCAAGTACTTTCAAATATTTCCAAGTACTTCTAAATATTTCCAAGTACTTTCAAATATTTCCAAGTACTTCTAAATATTTCCAAGTACTTTCAAATATTTCCAAGTACTTCCAAATACTTCCAAGTAATTCCAAATATTTCCAAGTACCTACTTCCAAAATACTTCCAAAGAGGTGTACACCTACTTCCAATTGCGGATCACCCCTCGGTTTATCCTTAATGATAAATTTTTGAAAAAGGATCATCTTTTTGCTTAAAAAAAGTGAATTTACCAATATACCTGCTCATGAGTTCAAATTCAGTTTAAAGGTCAATTGCTTGTCAAACAAGAAAACAGTAATTTAATGTTTAAAATATTTAGACATCAAAATAATTTTGTTAAGAATCATAAATTTAGATTTTATATAGGTAAATAATAATGAACAAATTTGCTTTTAAAATAAATTTTGAGTTCAAATGGGTAGGTATTCTGTTTTGTGGAGTATTTTAGAATTTTTAAAGTAAAAATTCTTCGGTATTGGGGCAAGGATCAAGTCATTTTTGTTCTTTTTCCAACGATTTTTCGTAACACTTTTTAGAGGCGGTATTTTTTCATGTTAAATGATTATCCTTTTTCAAAAAATTTTAATTTCGAACAAAGCAAAAATTTGTTTGCACTGTGCTTTGCCAAAATGTTTGTTTTTATAAAATGTAAAAGTGACACGATTTTGATATTTCTTTTGCTTCAAAATATCTAGATATACAATTGGAATTGAATCTCTTTATGTGAAGTTTTTAAATAGTATAGTAGCTAATGAGCTCAGGTCAGGAATATAAATTTGGATTAATAAACTACACATCTGTTAATTCAAAGATAATTTTTTTCTGTCTGTAGTTATTTGAATTATTGGATAAACATTACTTAGTAGATTATGTTGATTAATGTCCATTATAATTAGTAGATTAAAAATTCAGTTTATTGGACAAAGTTTTTTTATTGAAGTTCTTCTTCAATTTTTGTACAACGTTTCGTCTCTCTCGAAAAAGTCTCGAGAGAGACGAAACGTTGTACAAAAATTGAAGAAGAACTTTCAATAAAAAAACTTTGTCCAATAAACTGAATTTTTAATCTATTACTTAGTAGGTTTCACATTATGATATTAAAATAAAACGAATTTATTTTTGGAGAGACTTTAATCTCAATATAAATACTTCGAAGGAGACAATAAAAGAGTGTGTCTTCTGCTGGAATTATAAATTTTATTTATTTATAACGAGACTATAGTTTCAAGGGCTTTGTCTATTACAATGGATTCACAGGAATTAATTTATGAATGAAAGGTTAAATTCTTTCATGTGGTTAGGTTAAGAAATTTTTCAGTGTGGGCAAGTTAAGAATTTATAATTCCAGCAGACACACTCTTTTATTGTCTCCTTCAATATATAAAAATTCTGCTACTCTCGGCAAAAAAACTTTCAATTTAATATATACTTATTATCATTTCCGTCCATAGTTTAGTTTATAATTTAATATATACTTCGGGTGGCTAATCCATCGTCAGGAGCAACAAAAAAGTAGCTTTTATAGTTAGGCACCCGAAATATGTATATAATTATATCGAGATTAATGTCTCTCCAAAATAAATTCGTTTTATTTTAATATCTTAATGTGAAACCTACCAAGTATTTTTTATTCAATAATTTAAAAAATGTTCCACCAAGTACCAAAACCAAATTCCTTAAAAACTATTGTAGTTATTTGGCTTGATTACGATATTAATAATTACAAAAAGTGAAGCTCATAGAAAGTTATTTCTGAATTATCAAGATGTTTACAAAACGTGGAAATGATCAATTTTGATATTTCTACTTTCAAAATTTCCACATAAAAAAAAATTCAGAATCCCATGTAGGTATACCTGGAGCTTTAAAATAGTTTTCTTTGACTCCTGAAGATGGGCTGACAACCCGAAATACATCTAATCCAAAACTCATTTTTGTTTTATTTCCTTTTTTTGTGAAACCTACCTCGCAATTTTACCCAATTTTTATTATTATATATATAAAAATGTTTCACCTAGAACCAAAACCTATCTTCTTAAAAGTTACTTTAAAACAGTATTAAGTAATGACCTGGAATATGGCATATCAATTTGGATTAATAAATAAATAAAAAAAATAATAATTTTTCGAACTTGAATTTAGGTCATTTATCAAAGATTATATGAGATATGTTTATATTGCATGTAGGAGGGTCTTGTCCCCTCGGGAGTCGAACCCAAGCACTAGTACGCTTTCCGGGCAACTATAGTCCTGACCCTTGAGACCATCACCTCCAAACATTCAATATATAACTAAAGCTAAGTAGTTGCCCGGAAAGCGTACTAGTGCTTGGGTTCAAATCCCGAGGGGACAAGACCCTCCTATATGTAATATAAACATATCTATTAAAATCTTTGATAAATATTCTAAATTCAAGTTCGTAAAATTAATTGATTTCATATCACAAGTTGATTTTGAGAAAAAATTCAATCTTTCTTTCTCAAATAGATACTCATTTCTTTACAAAAAATAATGTTTTATCAAATATATTTTTTTATTTGCAGGTACCTATTTATTTCTATTTTCCTGTAATACGATATCCACAATAATGCAAAAAGTGCGACTTATTTCTGCTACCAAGATATTTGTACCGATGTATTCGCAAAACGAAGAACTGATCAGAGATTATGGCCTTTCTTGTATAAAAATTTCCAATTGAAAAATGCAGAAAATCATAAAAAGATCGAATCGTTTTTTGGGATGCTCTTGAATTGTTGTACCTATGGTAATAAGCAGATAAGTTTGTATTAATAAAATACAATTCTGTGGCAAATTTGAACTTTGTTTCTCCAACCATTCGCTGACAAAACAATTACCATATCAATAAAAGTTTTTACTTTATGGTTCAATTTCCTATAAAAGTCAAATTACTGTATATTTGAACACTAACATCCTTGGCTCTGCGGCTACATGTCTATGCCATGTCCATGAACATTTGATAAATATACGAGTGGAAGGAAGGAAGGAAGGAAGGAAATTGGTAGAGAGAGAGAAAATGTCGTATAGGCGTAAATTCGGGGCAATAAATTCTAGAAACATTTTCTATTTTGTAGGTTAGCTGCTAGTTAGCTGGAGACGACGCCATTGCTCTGTTTAAGTGAGACCACGTGACCCTCTCGAGTCAACCAATGAGGGTGGGGGTGGGCGTGCCCTTCCCTCTTCCCACCACCACCCACCCTCACTTATTCACTCAATTCCAGCCAGCTCTGACTGGAGAAAATAAATCATTCAAAGTCAACTTAAATGGCCTATAAATGGATTTGAAAGCCAATAAACAAACAAACACTCGGCAGTTACTTAAACACCCAAAATCCCCCTCTCTACCTCCCTCCCTTTTTAAATCCCCTCCCCCCTTCTCTTCTATCATTCGTTATAGAAAAACAGAAGATTCAACGATTTGTTATTTTATATAAAATAACAAATATTATTTAAATTGAGTAGATATTGATAAGGCAGTCCAAAAGAAGAGAATAATTTAGACTATCTTTTTATCCATAAACCGACGTTTAGGAGGCTTATTCTCTCCTTCTTCGGGTTTTGAAAAGTTACTGAAAGAAATCGATTGCGACATTCCCTCTGTCTTCTCTTTCAGTGGCAGTAACAATAATATATCGTATTTCCACTATAATTCTGCTGCGAATGAAATACGATATATGTATTATTGTTACTGCCACTGAAAGAGGAGATATGACGCAATGGATTTCCTTCAGTGACTTTTCAAAACCCTGAAGAAGGAGTCAACAAGCCTCCGAAACGTCGGTTTATGAATAAAAAGATAGTATAAATTATCTTATTTCTTTTGGACTGGCTCATCAATATCCACTCAATTCACTTATCAGTCCGTCTCCAAAAATTACTTCAATCTTAAATTATTTGAATTCTTTACTCATTGATTTTTTGTTTTAATGATATTGATACCAAAAAGGTACAACCGCTGTAGTCCGGGCCCTTGTATCGTGAAAAGAAGTAGAGATTTCAGGGATTAGGTCTAAGTTGAAAATATCTGTGGATGGAGGTCTTGAAAGACTGATTGTATATAGCTGGGAAGACTGACGGGGGAAGAGAGTTCCAGTCTCTAGTAGTCATAGGGATAAACGAATTGGCGAATACAATAGTTCGGCAAGTACCCAATTGAAGTATTGAATCTGAGAAAATCTTCCAAATGAAGCTTTTGGAGGGGTTATTGATTTTATCTCGTTAGAACAAAGGCCATGGTAATATCTATCAAAAAAGGAAAGGGCGGATATCTCCGTGTTCTACAATAGACTATAGGGAGTCCAGAGTGTCAGTTAATGCCTGATCTCTTATTAGTTGGATAGCTCGCCTCTGAATTACATCCAAGGAGCAAAGGAGATGCTTGGATGCTCCTCTCCACAGATGCGAGATATTTTCGAGACAGGGGCGAATTTGAGTCTTGTATACATAGTCTAGAGCAGTGTTTCTAAAACTTTTTCGAATCCGGAATCCTTTTCCGTTTGGAGGGTAAGCGTGGAACCCGACAATCTTGTGATTCGAGTTGAAGCGTTGTTATGGGAATGGGATTCACACAACTAATCCAAAACTACACCTTCTTTTTGAACGCTAAAATTTTCTCACCTGCCGTGACCCTTGGCGAGTTTTCATGGAAACCCAGGGTTCTGGGGACCACACTTTGAGAAGCACTGGTCTAGAGCTGAGACATATTATATATATATAGGTATTAAATGCAATTTTCTAAATTTAAAATGTTTTATTAAAAAATAAAGAAAAAGTATTTTGTAATTCAAAAAATTATTTTCAAGAATGGAAACAGTCAAAAGAATTTTATCGCAATAGAAATTACCAAATACCTACTTTTTTAAAAAACAACGCATTACAAAAAACAAAATATTAAAAGTATTGGAAATACTTGTATTTGCGATACTCCACAGGTCTGCTATTATCTAAGGTGATTTTATGTGATGATAAATTTTTTTTATTTCTGAATAAATTCAATTTCAAGTTAATTTCTTTTTGACTCTGTTACAGCTCAAATAGTAGAATTCAATAAACACCGTTTACGTTTAACAAGGTTTCAATTTCCCCTTAGTCAAATTTGATCCTTTTTTTCAACTCAATTTCAAATTCTCCATTGCAAATTGTTTTTGATTAGCTCAAATATAAATGAAGTAACGTCATCTAATTGGAAAAGTATCTTTCTCGGTGTGTATACCTAATAATAATAGCCGGCGTGCACATTAAAAGGGTTCGTTATTAATATTGTTTAGTCCAGTTTGTTGTCCGGATAATCAAAATTAGGGAGGCGAACTTGAAATTAGAAATTGAATTGAACCAACGAGGCGAGAGTTAACGTAACGGACCCCTACACAAGAGATAGGGGGGTAATTAAGTCAACTACGGGGGTGTATTATTCTATCCAATTATGTATATAGAATATCCACTCGACCATCAGTGCATCTGTAACTTTTCATTAGGGGGCAGGGTAAGAGGGTTTCGATAGGGGAGAAGTGGAGGGGAGGGGGTGCGAAATAGCATAATCAATTAATTGTGTAAAAGGGACTGAAAAGGTAGAGGGTGAAATGAAAATTAACAAAACAATTTTATTATGTTCAAGCGCCCGTATTGTTTTTCCGACCTTTTAATTGAAAATCGAGGTGGAAAAAATTCAATTTACTAAACAACAACATTAGGTAATGATAAAAAAACAAACAAAAAATTATCCTATTTGTTATAATAAAGCGTTTCTATTGGTAAACACCTGGAATGGTTTACTTGAGAGCCAACCACCTGTGTGATACCACAATCTAAGACTTTAATATTTCGTTTAAATGATAAGATTGTATGAATCTGGAAAACCTTCATGAATGGCGAACCTTTTCAATTGACTGAATCAAATTTGATACCTAAATTTAGAAAAAAAACAGAATTAGATTACAAATTTACTTATAGTCCAAGAGCTGGTGACACATTTTGACTACGTATTTGACCCAAATAGAAATAATGCGTAATAGTACCGTCTATGATAGTTGTACAGGGAATGGCCAGTCTGGCTGGTCTAAGCAGGTGGACCAGGTACTGCGCATGGTGGGAGTGCGGTAAAAAATACGTATGTGTGAAAAAATATTTTTGACCCACAATGAAATTATAAAAATTATAATTTATAGTCAATTATAAACATAATATATTCACCCCAGACCATTTGAGTGGTGGAACGTGGAACCAGACCACCCAAAGTGTATTTTTATAACATGAAAATAAATAGCATCAAATATTTTTTTTCATGTTGTAAAAATATATATGTATTTCGGGCTATCAACCCATCTTCAGGAAGTACAGAAAATAAATAATTTAACTTATTGAATGCTAGGGTGTATATATATCTACTCTTATTAAACGAGCAAAAATTGTATATTATTTATTTGTTTATATATTTGTATCTTGGTTCTATTTTGAAAACGACTATACCGATTTTGATGAAATTCATGGGTTAGGTGGTTTTCGGGGTGACAATTCGATCTGTTACGGTCTCACCTTCGACAACATCGTTTTTGATGGGTTTTTTCGTAATCAAATTAATTATTCTCAGGTAGCCAAATTCCATTCTTAGGGTTTTAAAAAAGGTTTCCCTTTTCCTTTTGTTCCCAGGCAGACAATGGGTTGCCTTTATTCATTGTTCTAAAAGGCCTTGAAGAAGTATTTTGATTGTGGATTTTAACATATTTTGTTCAACCTAAACGTTAGAAATATTAATAAACGTTTTATAATTGTTTTTATAAAGAACTTTATTTATTTAATAGAATAAAAAATAATCAAGAATTTATTTAAAAATATATTTCGCATAAGCGGGTCTCAATTTTCTGAAAAAACAAAATATATATATAAATAAAAAATTCTCAAAAACTTATCAAGAAATTAAAAGGTTAAATTTTAAACGAGAAAGAATTTAATTTTTAGGACAGATTCTAAGATTTTAATAGAGATATTATTAAATTGCGATATCAGAGGGGATTCATCCCCCAGGAGTCGAACCTGAGAACTAACATGCTTTCCGGGCAGTCAGCTCACACCCTCGAGACAAAAAAACCTCTCTCTGAATCGCAATATTTGATATAAGCCTAGAAATTCTTCACTCCATTAATATATAACGGAAATTCAAAAATTTAGCTTAAAATGAAAAAAAGTTTTTCATATAATTCCTCCTATTTTAATATAAAAGTAAAGATTTGAGCATCTTATTTTTGAAAATAGTTGGAATGTTTTTCAAAAATAAGCACGGGTTCAGATTAACAAATCAATTTTAAACGAGAAAGAATTTAATTTTTAGGACAGATTCTAAGATTTTAATAGAAATATTATTAAATTGCAATATAATTATTTTTTAAATTTTATTTAAATAAATCAATAAATAAAATTAAAAAAAAAAGAATATAGAATCTTAAAAAAAAATTTAGGTAAAGATTTTAAATTCTTAATCAAATTTCTGGATTGGAAAACAAAAATAAAAGCAAAACAAAAAAAAAGAAGAAAATCTCTTTGATTTAGCTAAACCCTAATCCATTATTGATGCTTTCATTGTGTGGATCCGCCCCCACGCAAGCCTGGAAATGTTCCATAAACAACCACTCTCTTGTTCTTTTCGTTCCAGAGCACGCCACCTCTCCACCTCCACCACCACCACCACCCACCCCCACGCACTTTGTGTCACTCTTTCGAAATTGAATTTCTTAAAAAACATCCAAATTGAAGGCCCGTCCTTCTTTTATTTATTCTTTCGTTTTTTGTTTGCTCTTGCCATTTAATTTCGATGATGGCTTCCAACTGAACAAAAAAAGAGCATCAAATTAACGCCGATGATGATGATCCTCGAGACTGGGCGTTGGACCACTTGTCTGTCTGTCCCTCCACTTGCTGGGCATCTTGTCTAATGAAGCAGCCCACCCTCTTGTGATAGATGGATGGATATCCACCACCCAGCCACCCTTGTTGACCCTTATTTTGGCCGTTCCATTTATCACCACCCAACTTAACCCCATCCACCACCCCATACTTCCCCATCCGTCCATCTATCCTAACAAACAAACGCTTAAACAAAGTGACTGTCCGTTTGGATCGATCTGTCTGTTTTGTTGGATTCATAGTCCTGTTCTATTTCAGAATCCAAATCAAAACAACACAACTAGGATAAATTGTCTTTGATAAAGTTTAAATGGTCAATTAATGGGTTCATTCTAGAAACTTGATAAAATACTTGTTTTCAGTTCGGTAACTGCAAAATACAACAATTTTGTTGTACCACAACAGAAAAAGTCTACCTCTGAATATTATAGTACCCGTGCTGTGGCCGTGCGGATAAAATTTTAAAAACTTGATAAAATGCTTGTTTTCAGTTCGGCAACTGCAAAATACATAAACTTTGTTGTACCGCAACAGAAAAAGTCTACCTCTGAATATTATACTACCAGTGAGATGGCCGTGCGGATAATGTGATCTATTCTACAAACACAACATCACAAGCTCAATCCCAGATAGAAGCAAGAATTTAAAAATTGAATATTTGCAAAATAATATAATAATAATAATACCGGCTTCCCTGCTCCAGGAACTGACAATCCTTGGTTCTAAAGAAACCAGTCGCCTGAGCCAAATTATGGTATTTTAATAACAAGCACTTTGCTTCTAATGAGGAAGTAAAATTTTGACATTTTCGTTTAAAAAATGAGGCGGAAGGTCAAAAACGAAGATTCTAGACCTTTGGACTAAAATCAACCAACATCAGTGAATTATAGTTTCCACAAATAAGGTATTCAGCTGAAACAGGTTTTAACTAATAAGAATCCGTTCTTACTAAAAACATGTTTTTACTGCAACATATATATTCCAAGATATATCCGTATAGGGCACCATGAACTTAAGAGAAGAAACCACATAGAAAAATAACATCTAAAATCCATTCTTACATGATGAGGGGCTTTGCGTGATCCTATTAAGGGTCCTATACGCAACTAATAAATAATAATAATAGTAGTATATCATATCTTAACAATAGCCAAAGCGATACAATGTAGTTCCGGAAAGTAGGCTAAGCCCTACTATGTTTTGTATTCACTAAATTTTATACTTTACTAAACATGGTATTGTAATCGTGCATGAAAAAAGTGTTTTTCTTCGTTTTTTCGAAATATCTCAAAAACGGCTGAAATTAATTTAATAAAAAAAATTGGACTAAACCATGGCGTTTTGCTCTACAAAAAAGACCTTATAACTTAATCATCGAAAAAATTATATCTTAGGAGATATTAATCTTTTGTCAAAATGTCTGTTAGTTAGTACGTTATCAAATTTTGGGTACGCTCCATAAGCTCAAAAACTAGTGTGAATTTCAAAACTAAATTTCACATGTAGTTTTGGTACATTGAGATTAAGATCTGATTAGATTTTAGTTGAAATCGAACCAAAAAATTAAGTGGTGGAGGGCTGTTGATAAAACAAGAAAAATTTTATTTCTTATAAAAAGAATCTATAATAAAAAAGTCATTTTATTTTTTTGTTTAATGTATTTTAAAATATCTGATAAAATATGGAAAAAAAATGATTTTCAACTGTAATTTTTTCCTGACTGTGTGTCTGGATTCATCATTTGAGATAAAGAACGATATTATATGGTAGGAATTTTCCAAAAAAAGTTTATATTTTCAATATTAAGGAATGATTATGTTTCGAACTCTCTAGTTTTAGAATTTCCGGTTCAAAAATGCAGGATAAAATATTTTTTTTAAATTGAAAGTTTTTTGCCGAGAGTAGCAGAATTTTTATAAATTGAAGGAAACAATAAAACAGTATGTATGTCTTCTGTTGGAATAATAAATTTTTAATTTATTTATAACGAGACTATAGTTTCGAGAACTTTGCCCTCTTAATCAGTCTATTACAATTGATTGACAGGAATTAATGTATGTTTGGAAATCTCACTTACCATTCATTCATTAATTCCTGTGAATCAATTGTAATAGACTGATGAAGAGGGCAAATCTCTCGAAACTATAGTCTCGTTATAAATAAATTAAAAATTTATTATTCCAACAGAAGACGCACTCTTTTATTGTCTCCTTCAATCAGTTTTTAAATAATTTTTATAGATATTTGAAATCATTATGACATTAAAAGCATAATTAAACAGGTTTTATTCAAATCCAAATAACTAAATAATAATAAATCAATTCAAATCCAAATAACTAAATAATAATAAATTTATATTTTATAAGATTTATATTTTTTTACTCATTTTTTATATATTAAATAAAATCTAAAAATACAATTTTATTAATAGTTGATTACCTAAACATTCGTTTTTGATTACTACCGTTTGTTTAACTGGAGAGCGTACTAAGTTTTTATTTAATATATTAGCCTATTATTATTAGGAAACACCCTTTAATTAGATTTTGATAGAATTCCAAATAATAGGTCCGTATTTACGTTTATTTTTGAAACAAATAAAAAATTATTAAAAATTTCGAATTTACATAGAATATTTGTTTAAAGAGATACAAAAGGATTGTATTACAATCAACTATCCTATCAAATATCAATTATTTGTTCAATTTAATAAGTAAATAAATAAATTCAATTAGGAAAGGATTATCAAATGTTTATTTAAATATCTATTAAATACAAAATTTTCAATTTCAATTCTACTTTACACACATCATGTTGTTTCATTTTTCGTTACACCTCATATTATTCATTCTCGGTTAATTTTAAAATAATAATAATATTAATAATTAAATCGCGTACAGACCCCCCTGAATAAAACACAATTTCTCTAACTCTGCTGGGTTTATTTATATTTGCAATTTCTAATTAAGAACTATTTATACAGGCAAACTTTCGGCTCTTTATGTGTTCAGAGTGGCTATGGGTGTATGGGTATGGGCGGGTGTGTCAATCGCGAAACAAAACTAATATTTGTCAGATGGGGGCTCGAGGGAGGGGGGATCATGGTTTGAAATTATTTATTATTAATACTTTGTGGAAAAAGTAAATGAATGCGTAATATTTGTGTTTGAGGGCAAACAAAAGAAAGAAACCCATATTCATCATAATGTTAATAATAATAATTTCAATAAAGACAAATATTTGGGATTGAATTCCTAATTTTGTTAATGTTTTTTGATGAATATGGAAAAAAATTACAATTCATTACAATAGATTCTAATACGAAAAAATATCAATACTAATCTTAAATATTCTTTCCCATATTTGTTCATACGAATTGAATTCGCGATTTTTTCTACTGTTCTAAAGAAGACAATCGCACAGGATCAAAAATTGAACGTTTTGAATCGATTTTGACCTTTTGTAGCTTGAATAAACCACTCTAGAGCAAATACCAAGTTCTGTATATCTTTGAATGGTAAAATATTAGCAGAGCCTAGAGATTAAATAAGTCTGGTCCAAATTCCAGCTTCCTTTTGGCTCAAAAGTATTTTTTTTTTTTGAAAATTGACAAAAGTAAAACAAATATATTAAAGACCTACACTAACAATGTTTTTTCTTTTTGACAAGGCTTGGTTCGATCACATCTCGTATAGCACAGAGACCAAAATAAAACCCAAATGCAACTTTTTTGATTGATTGAATTATAGTCATTATATAGATATAATTAGGTTGAATTACGGTTCCTAAACAGTAGTGCTATGCTGATGACGCGGTCCTGATGGCGGAGTGCGAAGAGGACCTTCAAATTCTCCTGGACAAATTCTCTGAAAATTCCGATAGGCTTAACATGCAAGTCTCTACCACCAAGACAAAATGCATGGCGATTGCAAAAGCTCCCCTTAGGTGTAACTTAGTCATCAACAACAGTCCAATAGAACAAGTCCCAAGCTTTAACTATCTGGGAGTTCAGATTTCTAGCAGACGAAACCTTAAGGAAGAAGTAACTTCGCAAGTCATCAAAGGAGCAAAAATTTCGGGCTGTCTATCCAATCTAGTCTGGAAAATTAAGTTTATGTCTGCCGAAAGTAAAATTAGGATATATAAGACCTGTGTTCGTCCGATAATAACATATGGGGCTGAGTCCAGGGCGGACACATCCGTTACAAAGCAGCTTCTCCGGACAACTGAGATGAGAGTTGTAAGAGCCATCCATTCGAAGACCCTACATGACAAAATCCGGAGCGAACACCTTAGGCAAATAAGCGGTCTTCAGGACATAGTCGATTGGGTTCACGTAAGAAGAAGATGCTGGGCTGCCCATGTAGATAGAATGCAAGACGACCGTCTCCCGAAAATTTTGTCAAAAAACCGTCCCGAGGGGGTCAGAAGCCGTGGAAGACCAAAAAAACGATGGAAAGAGAGTTATGACCCTGATGACTGATTGTAATATGTTGGAGAAATAGGTGTTCACACCTATATAGAAGAAGAAGAAGAAGAAGAAACAGTAGTTTTATGTCTCGTTTTTTTCCGTTTTGCAACTGTTGTATTATCGTTAAATTATAGTCGGAAAGATTATAACGCAACCGTTCCAAACAGGTTGTCGCCAACATTTTTGGCATCGATTTGCAACAGTCTATTTATAATTAAATATTTCTTTGATTTGATTAATATAATGAATAATTACACAATACTTTAATAAAAAACAATAATCAACATTATATATATTGACGACAACCTTTTAGGAACGGTTGCATTATAATCTTTGAGACTATAATTTAACGATAATACAACAGTTGCAAAACTGAAAAAACGAGACATAACTACCGCTTAGAAACCGTAATTCAACCTAATTCAAACTATATAAAGACTATAATTCAACCATTCAAAAAAGTTGCATTTGGGTTTTTTTTGTCTCTGTGCTATACGGGATATGTGTACCGCTGTGTATAACTCCCAGTTAACTGAAGATGGCCAAATAAATTCAGGCCAAAACGTTTTATTCATGGTGTTTTATTGAACCCAGCGCATCCGATCTTGTCTGATACCTCCCCCTTCATCTAATACACTAACCATGTTTTCTGATCAAGAAATCTCGAGAGATCTGTCATGGGAAATTTTTATTCCATGCCAGAAACGTTATATTCACACCCCCGAGATTTGAACTCAAGTGTCAAAAATACATCCAGGTCAATTGCTTGTCCACCGAGACGAACCAGCCTCACATATATTAGGTATATATCTAGCTAAATATTTCACTCAAAAAACTTTACTTCATTTTAAAATTTCACGTGATATATTTATAAGAAAGACTAGCATTTTTGACACTCGGGCTCAATTCCCGAGAGGATAAACCGTTCTGATTCATAATAAAAAGAATCCATTTCTTATTCAATTTACTAGATAACAATCTCTGGAGATTTCTTATTAAATTTTAATTTTTTTAAATAAATAAAATTATTATAGAATTATAAGTAGGTATACCTATTGAAAAAATTTGTATAATTTCTAAGATATGTATTATCGTTGTAATAAGTGTTTTTTTTTTATTAAAAATAGGTGAAAATCCGTTTCAGGATTCACCTGGAATGAGAGATATCGTAGCCCTCCGAAAGTTGTTGTTGTCGGTGAGAAAAAAAAAGAAAAAATAACACAACGTGCAGGAAAATTGTTTTTATTTTATTATTTATTTATTATCTGTTTCTATAAATAATAAAAGAAAAAGAATTTTCCTGCACGTTGTGTGATCTTTTCTTTTTTTTTCCCCCGCCGACAACAACAACTTTCGGAGGGCTACAATATACTCATTCCAGGTGAATCCTGAAACGGATTTTCACCTATTTTTAATAATAATTGAGCCATTTCAAGTATTTTTGTAAAATATTTTTTTTTTAATTTTTATATAAACAAAAATTTAATTATTTAACCAACCATAAAAATTTCATAGTATCAATTTGACGAAAATATAACATCTATTTGGTATCTAGTGAAGCACGATTTAAACAAAAACATTTTTTTAAAAATTGTACCTAAAACTCACATTCGATTTCAATCATTAATTATTATTTAAAGAGTTCATTTGGCCTAAAGGTATAAGTAGGAAATGAGCGAAATTGAGGGTGTGGATGATGACAATATGGAATTGGAATAATTATCGGAAAAGAGGTTTTTTTTATTTAATTAGTTTTTTCCTCTTATTAAAAACAAGGACTGAAAAGATGATCAAGGACAGTCGATGGTGGAGAAGTTATCTCCGAAGTCGAAGCTCAAATAAAATGTATTCATGAATTGATGTAAAATAATTGGTTCAATAAAATTAAAAAAAATTTAATTAATTAGACTAAAGGTATAGGTACATAAAAAAACGCAATTCTTATTTGTTTTATTAAATTTTTACCTAAAATACATTTAATATTATCTCCAACAACATGTAATTCTACAAATTGATATTTTACTGAGAATGGACAATTAAGAACTTTTAAAACGTTCAATTTATATACCTCCCTATATATAAAATTATAATTCATTGAAAAGATGAAGGACGGAATCCAATAAATAAATCAAATAAAAATATAAAATTATAATTTATTTTTTCCATCTTCCCGATAATATTTGCTTAAAATTGTAAATAGAATGATCATTAAAAAATATGATCCCCAGCATTCGTAGAATATATTCCCAGGTGGTTTTCGGAATTATATAGGTAGTATTGGTTCGCAAAAAAGGAGAAAAAAACAAATGGTCTACCCTTGAACTAGAAACTTTTTTTAATAAGTAAAAAAGACAAGAAACATTTTTTGCATTTTGCATGGATCATTTTTATGCCAAAAACATCTCCAGTGTACCTAGTACGTGACTTGTTCAGATATTGATTGAGTAGTAAAGGAAAGAAAAGGTTTAGGAACTTGGTCTAAACACAAAAAATAAATTAATGTAAAGATTTAAGCATCTTTTTTTGAAAAAAGATGGAATTTTTCAAAAATTCAACCACAATTATATTAAAAAGAATTCAATTTTTTAAGGCCAAAATCTAAGATTTTCGTAGAAACTATGTATTTTTCCAACTCTTACAACGGTTCGCAACAGTGAGGATAGAATATGGGCTCAGTCTCAACGAGAAGAAGACCAAATTAATGGTCGTAGACAGGGCAAACAAAAACAGGCATTAAACAACTTGCTAGTTATGAGGTGGTAGACCACTCGTATTCTTGGGATCCATGATTACCAACGAAGGAGGATCTGATGGAGACATAAACCGACGGCTTCAACTCGGGAGGTTGGCAATGGTCCCATTGACCAAGATCTGGCAAGACAAAAACATAACAACTAATACAAAAGCCATTATTGTCAAGACTCTGGTTTTCCCTGTCGCACTCTATGAGTCCGAAACATGGACCCTAAAGAAGAATAACTGTGATCGGATTGATACCTTCGAAATGTGGTGTTGGAGGAGAATGTTGAGAGTCCCGTGGACGGCTCACCGAACTAATAAGTCAATTATAAGAGGAAGTTTACGCGCACCGGCGTCTCTCTGGAATCAAGTACTTCGGCGACCTAACCCACTCAGATAAAAGCTTGGAAGGGATCATCGTGCAGGGCAAGGTGGAAGGCAAAAGAACAAGAGGCAGATCATCAGCAAGATGGGCGGATCAAATAAACTTGGTATTACGCTCCAAGCTACAACGGCGATGGGCAGAAACAGACCACACTGGCGGGCTGCAATTAGTAAGACTTGGGGTGTTAGGATGTGGAGAAAATGAGGGGCACGACTCCTCTGATCAGTAAGAGATATATTTTACATTGCATATCAGAGGGCTTTGTCCCCTCAGGAATCGAACCCAAGCGCTAACTTGCTTTCCGGGCAGTTGGCCAAATCCTTAAGACAAATCTCTCTCCGATATTCAACATATACTATAAGAAAAATATATATCCATATAAGATTTGTCTTAAGGGTTTGGCTAACTGTCTGGCAAGCAATTTAGCACTTGGGTTCGATTCCTGAGGGGCACTCTGATATGCAATGTAAAAATTGTTTCTACGAAACTCTTAGATTAGACCCTAAATTAAATAAATTATTTTTAACAAAAAATAAATATTACTTATAAAAATAAAATCCGAAAAAAATAAAAAAATATAAATGTGGCGTTTTATTACAGGCAGTGTACTTTATTATTACAAAAAATTCTAGAATTTCAATCTGCATTAAAATATTACCCTTTATGGCTAATATAATATTATCCTATAAAAACTTATATTATAATCCAAAATAAATAAATTATATATAATTTATAAATTGATAGATAGATTGTAAAATGTAATATTAATTTTAAATCAAAATAAAATCTCCTATTTATTTATAATTCAATCATATAAAATCTAATGACTATATTTCGTTTATTTATACATTTTATCTATTTATTTATTCATTACCGAAATCAACCTATTCTAATGCAAGTCTATCATCATTTATCTTATGAAAAAAAAATCATTATTTTTCTCTGGAATAAAATATCAGAAGCCATCCCTTGGCAAGCAACCCTTTGCTTTAGAGCATCCTCTCTCTCTCTCTCTCTCTAGTGGAAAACCTCCATTCCACTCCACTCCAGCCCATAAACATAAATAATAAATTTATTGGCAAAAGAGAGCAAAAAAAGAGTTATAAAGTATGGCAAAATTTATGACGTCATCCACATTCAGGAGAGAGACATCTCATTAAAATAGAGATGCTGTCGCATTTTCTTAAGTGAGCGAGCGAGAGGGAAGATGAGAAAATAAGAAAACACACACACACCATATCACCCAATATACCAGTAGAGAGAAATTGTAATTTAATAACGACATTATCAAAAACAACGAAAAAATGTCCTTTAATTAAAACAAGAGTTATTTAGAACACAAAACGTTATCGTCGTCAAGATCGTATTAAAAGTAATAGATCATGCGTTTAAAACAACTTTTTCGTCAGATTTAAACAAACTAAGAGAATATGTTGTATCACTCGCGACCATAATAAACTTGTAACAGGAATAGCAGGAAATTGGACAATAATCAAAAACACAGAGTTTTTATTAAATGGTCCAGACGTTTCGTCAATTTATTTTGACTTCTTAGTGGCCCATTTTATCACTCTATGTCAAAAAACAATTTTACTATATAATAATGTTTTGTCAAAAAGTGAAATTGTTTTTTGACAAAGAGCGATTAAATGGACCACTGAGGAAATCAAAATAAATGATCCATGTTGGGCGTCTCTGTTGCATCTGACCTATCTTGGAATGAACACATCTCCTCTGTGGCGAAATCTGCAGCAAGGAAGATTGGCCACTTATTCAGGTCCAAGTGATTTTTCAAGCCCCCACATCTTCTCACCATCTACAAGGCCACCCCTGTCTCGAATACGGCTCTCATCTATGGAGAGGAGCCTCTAAATATTCTCTTGCTACCCTGGATGCAATTCAGAAACGAGCCGTCAGGCTAATTGACGATTCTACCCTCACCGACTCCCTCGACTCGCTAGCCCATCGAAGAAATGTCTCTGCCCTTTCCCTTTTCTGTAGATACTATCACGGCAGGCGCTCTCATGAGATAAAATCAATAGTTTCCCCCAAAGCATGCTTCGCGCGTAGCACATGTTTTGCCGACTCCCAACACTCTTTCGCTGTCAAATTATAATAGAAAAGTGCAGGACCACTTCATTCGCGAATACATATATCGCCGTCAGCCAACCGAACCGTCTAAAAACCAGCCCGAAAAGGAGCTCTACGAACCCAACCGAGCCGAACTGAATATATATTAACCGAACCTCGGAAAGTTTAGTCAGGGCGGGGTGTGTTTCGGGATCCCATTTTTTTTCTAATCAAACACACATTGAAAACCGAACCAGCCAATCGTCAGGAGGGGTGTGTTTGGGGCTCCCATTTTTTCCTAATCAAACACACATTGAAAACCGAATAGCCAATCGTCGGGCAGGGTGTCTCTTTTGTATTCTCCCTTATACTGGGGAACATTTTGTCAGGAGATATTATGCCGGGGGATATTTTGTCCTTGGGATATTTTGCCCATTGTAAATTTTGTCGGGGGATGAAATGTCGCGGCACCGAAAGAAGAAATTCATTTTTAAGAATTCTAATTTTGAAAAGATTTTGAAAATAATCATTTCTCAAAAAAGTACTTTTATTTTAAATACTTCTTGGTTTTATTTTGAGAGCTATTATTAAATATTTCGTTTGGGATTTTTAATCTCACCTATTTCAAAAAATAAATAAATAAATAAATAAGATGAAAACAATAAAGTTTAGACAATGAAATATTTTATAAAGATAAAAAATCAGTAAAGTTGTTCATTGTCTGATGCAAATAAACATACGTATACCTCAGTGGCGTGCGAAGTTAATTTTTTTCCGAATTTCAATATTTCCATCCGGAATTTCGAAAACTAGAAGGAAAGCCCAAAATCTAATTAGTTCTTTATATTAGATATGCAATCATTTTAGCACTAAAAACGAACACTTTACGACTTTCCTTTCTCTAGTTATTATATGGATATCAAAATTCAGACCGTCAGGTACACAAGCAAATAAATTGTATATATATATTTCAAAGTTTCTAATAAAGTGTTAAGCCTCACCTATATACTTACTTGATTGTTTCGAAAGATATAAATCCTATAGTTTATATTCGAAAAACTAATTTCAAGCTTTTAATGCCGCTAAATTGTGATTTAGTTGAAGAGACTTTAATGAGGGTTAGGGTAGATTAAAGTCAAGATTTAGGTGGAGGAAGAGAAAAAACCACACTATTAATCACGATATATACACAATAAAAATTAAGGGATAGTGGAAATAAATTGAAAGTTTCTTTTTGCCCAGAGTAGCAGAATTTTTATAATCTAAGGAGACAGTAAAAGAATGTGTCTTCTGCTGGAAAAATAATTTTTTAATTTATTTATAACAAGAATATAGTTTAGAGGGTTTTGCCTCTTCATCGGTCTATTACAATTGATTCGACACATTAATTCCTGTGAATCTCTTGTAATAGACTGATGAAGCGGGCAAAACCCTCGAAACTATATTCTTGTTATAAATAAATTAAAAAATGTATTTTTCCAGCAGAAGACACATTCTTTTATTGTCTCTTTGGATAATGGAAAAAGAGCATAAACTATTTAGTGTTTATAATAAATTGAAAAGATTATTGACAAAAAGAAGCAGGAACTATACCTTTTCCAAGTGTACTATATTTCAGAAAACTCCAATTATATTTCAGAATTCTCAATTGAATATTAGAAAGTCCACAATTGTATTTCAGAAATTCCTATTCAATTTCAGAAAACTTCAATTAAACATGTAATATACACAATGGGGCATAAAGAACTACCGGATTTTGAAGAGGTATAAAAAAATGAAAAAATTTAACTAGAAAAAAACTGAATATATTTTTGAAAAGAATATAAAATAATTTTTTTTAATGTGTTTTAGACATTGTATCAGACAAAAAAAGGGAGGTGGGTTCAAAAATGAAAATTCTAGCCCTTTCGACCAAACTCAACAAAATTTTGAATATATAATAATAAAATTTGAGCAAGATGAGAGGTAGGTTTCACAAAAAAAGAAATAAAACAAAATTGAGTTTTTAAATCGATATATTTCGGGGGTGAGCCCATCATCAGGAGTCAGAGAAAACTCAGCCCCGAATTCAAAAGTCAATTTTGTTTTATTTCTTTTTTTGAGAAATCTACCTCGCATCTTGCTCAAGTTTTATTATTATATTAAAATGTTCATCTAGAACGAACACCTAACTCCTTAAAAGTTAAATTTTGTATACATATTCTGTGGACAAAATACAAATAACATATCCCATATTGTATTGTGATCAGTACACACCCCGAAAGTCAAATTCTTACTCGCCAAATCGAGTCGTTTTTAGGGGTAATCGACTCCTGAAGATGTCAAAAAATACTGTAAAATCATCTTATTGATTACATATAACTCCTAAACTGTTTACTCAACGGCAAATTCCATTAGAAGCAAAATTGTAGAGGATGTAATTTTGGACATTTTTGTTTTAAAAAAATTTGAAAATAACCACCCGAAATGGGAGGGAGGGTCAAAAATGAAAATTCTAGACCTTTCGATTAAATTGAAAAGTTTTTGTTTTGCCGATAGTAACAGAGTCGTTGATTCAAAAAGAGAAACAATTTTAACTGGCTCCCAGCTAAGTAGAGATCGAAAATTTTCAATATCCATACAGTATTGACTCCATGAAAAATAATATTTATAATTAAAAAAAGACCAAGTCTAAAACAAATAAATAATATATATACGGATATATAATTTCGATATATATGTGTGTATGTTTATTTACATCAAGTAGAGGACAACCTCTTTGTTCTCTTTCGATTAAACTTGACCAAATTTTGTATAGATATTCTGTGGACCCCCAGAAGGCTAGAAAGGCATAAACTAACAACCCAAAAATAAAAAGTATACCCCTTTCCACCAAACTCAATCATTTTGTGTACATATTCTGTGGACCCCCAAAAGGCTAGAAATGCAAAAAAGAAGCAAATTTTTTGTATATATAGTTTGGTCGAAAGGGGTAGAATTTTCATTTTTGACCCTCCCTCCCCCATTTTGGGTGACTAGTTTTTGCATTTCTAGCCTTCTGGTGGTCCACAGAATATGTATACAAAATTTGGTTGAGTTTGGTCTAAAGGGCTAGAATTTTCATTTTTGTTTTTTTCAAAAATATATTCAGTTTTTTTCTAGTTAAATTTTTTCATTTTTTTCATTTTTATCAAAATGTGGTAGATCTTTATTCCCCACCCTATATATAAGTGAAGGAGAACTGTATAGAGCATACCACATGATTTTTTATTAAATAATGAGCCATATTTTGTGCAATAAATTCTGAAATACAAGTGGAATTTTCTTATTCAATTCAGAATTCTGAAATAGAAATCAGGGTTTCTTAAATATAATTGAAAATGGTGTAGAATCATTCAAAAGAGAAGAAATTAATCACAAATAATAATAGAATGGCTCTAATTCAAATCAATTCAACTGTGCATTATGAGTCTCTATCTCAAAAGTACTTGTTCGCTAGATTTTAGCCGAGTTTTGAACTTGGAACATTTAATACGAAAGTAGCTACTTTATGGGGTTAATATCGTGTTAGAAAAATCTCGGAAAGTGGCCCAATATATTTGACTTTGGATAAAAAGCCAAATGTAATTGTCAAAGGAGAAGAAGGAAAAAAGAATTCGCCATTTCCTGATTTATCCAATCACTTTTTAATATATTCGTTGACTAAAGGGATGCGGAAAAAGGGGATTCCCGCCCAACTCGGCACTGGCCCAATCCACTCCTCCCTCTTTCTCTTGGGGGGGGGGGGGCTGAAATATCATCAATCATCCATTTATTTTTATAATAATTCTTTATTTGTTTCTTTGTTTGACTAGTGGAACAAAAGACGACGAGAAGATAAAAAAAAAACTCGTCGTCTTCAATCAAAAATAATAAAGATTTTCGTCTTTTCAACCCCCCCCCTTCGAAACGTCGCCGCCTCCTTTTAACCGATTCAATCCACATTCTTATAGCCACTGAATATTTTTTTTTTTTTATCTTTTTGAAGTGAAATTCAATTTCAAACCGATAATAATAATTTCATCAAATCATATTGAATTTGAGATAAAGAAAAAATCTTCAATTTTTTTTTTATTTTTTTACTGAAGAAAAATAAAAAAATTAAATGAATTCAGTTGGAATATGAAATCATGTTGGATCTAATTTGGGTATAACTCACCCGGATCAATTTCACTCAATTTTCCTATACACTCCCATCTAATAATAATAAAGTATCCATTACTCTTTTCTTTTATAACAATAAGCTTTAAAACAGGGGTGTCCAACCTTTTCACCGGCCACATTTGAAGAAAATCAATTTTCTCGGGCCGCAGATAAAATATACTAATACTATTAATATTTGTTAATCAAAAAAGATAGTTGAAGATGTAGAACAGTGTTTTTCAACCTTTTTCATTACTCGACCCCCTTAGTATGAAAAAAAAATTCGCGACCATCCTACCTCCCTCTGTTTGTAACCTGTGTTTTATTATGTTTCAAATATCAAATCCGTACATTTTTTATTAATTTTTATAATTATTTTTTCTTTTTTTTTTAAATACTTTTTAGAAAAAAATACAAAAAAATTATTAAAACTCTTATGACAAAGCATTGCATGTACACATGCAAAGATCCCGGGTTCGAGCCCCGGCTGATCCTTTTGTCTGTAATAAAATTAATCTTGTCTTCGTTCCCTAAATTTAAATTTGTTATTATTTAAAGTGTTTTTACATGCAATTGTTTAGTTTGAAAATTTTAATCTTATTTTTGAAACTGTATGTAGACTTCGATTTTTTTAATAATTTTATATTTTAAACTTATATTCATTCTAAAAAATTTAAGACCGGGTTGATAGTGAGCCTATGATAATTACTATTTTTATTTTCGATTTTCGATTTTTGGTTTTGATTTTCTTTCAACAAACTAAAATACTAATTATTTATTTTAAACTCCCTTTAACGATAAAAAAAGAACGTTATACCAAAAAGTGGTTTTATTATTGATTAATATGCGAATTAAATCTTTTCGAAATTTTCAAAAATCGAAAAAATAGTAATTATCATAGGCCAACTATCAATCAAGTCTTCAAATTTGTAGAATGAATAGAAATTTAAAAAATTATCAATATAAAAATCGGAAAGTACAGTTTCACAAAAGTATGTAAAAAAAAAGATTTCAAAAAAAAAAAATGAATTTGGACCATTTTTGAAGAAGTTACGAGCGAAAACAAAACGAAATTCGATATCTTTTAAACCGGTGATTAAAAATCGATCAAAAAAATTTCAAAATTTACATGAAGAGTTTTTTGATAGGTACTAAAAAATTTCAAAAAATGACGGAAATCAAATTAAAATTTTTCAAACCGTCCGATTTGGCGTGGAATGCCTCAAATATTATATATTTTTTAGCTTTGTTTTGTTTTCTTTTTTACTGAGGTTTCGCGACCCCCTTATAGAGGCTTCGCGACCCACAGATTGAATAATACTGGTGTAGAATAATGATATCCACCATAACAAACAATATATTATGGAGATATGGGGTGTTTTTTATTTTTGGAATCATTAAATTATCGAAATGATTTTAAAAATTGTATTTAAATGTTTACCTTGTCTCTGATGAAGGTTTGAACAATTCTCGAAAAAGCAGTTGTCAAAAGAAATACACAAAACGCAACACCTATAAAACACAAATATTAAGCACTTGACCCGCTGGCTGCTCGACTCGAAATGATTATAAATGCATTTCAATACAAAAAGCAGAGCAAATGGAAAAGAATCCCGTTACTTGATTAGATATCAGAAAGGAAAGAAAATAATTATATATAAAATAAAAACATATTCAAGACATGCCCAATTGATTAGAGATTGTTTTCAAAAAACTAGTGTGTGTGTCAAGCGATTTTCACTTAACTTTTCGTCAAATTAAAAATCAAAGTTTTAGAGGAATAAACTTATAAATAAACACACTGTGGTGCCAAAAAAGTGGAACACTTAGAAAAATTTAGTTATTTCAAATAATTTTCATAAAAAACATATTTTATTTAAATTTTTAATATATTCTGTGATTGTACAAATATTTTTAAACATTTTTAGTGCGAAAACAATTTATTATTTTAATTTAAACCCTTTAAAATGAAATTTATTTAAACTAGCATGAATTTTGAGGTTTGAAATCTGATCCCTTTATTGAATTGTATTAAATGATTATCGTCTAATATCGAATTAAATTGAATATTTTAATGTTTATCAGTTCGATTTGAATATCTCATCTTTTAATTTCATTTCATTTGAAATATTGTCCAAGCTTAATGCCTGTAAAGGCCGAGGAACTAGCTCTAATAAATTATGGTGATGGAAGATCGTATCGGTATGTCGACAGCTCAACGACTTAAAGCATCGGTTGGAAGTATCCACAGAGCTCTGTGGATAAAACGATTTAGAGAAACAAACTCTTATGTCAGGAGACCCCGGTCGATCTGGTCGATTTAGAGCTTCAAATGAGAGAGATGACCGATTCATACTATTGGAGGTATTGAGGGATCAGGATTGTACACCAGCTCAAATTCAACAGCGCCTTCTACTAACTCGATAAGTCAACCTATTGTTATTGTAAAGACCCCTCCTCTATTCATAGAAAGGGTGGAAATAATTATAATTTGACTTCTCAGCAGTGGGCATCTGAAAAGGACATTTAAACATTGTAGAGTTCTTATTGTCCAAAGGAGGGAATGTGGAGACAAGGAGTTCTTATAATGCAACAGCCTTAAGTGAAGCCTCCAATAAAGGTCATGTCCCTGAAGTAAAAGCATTGCTAGACAAAGGGAGAAACATTAATCATCGAGATAAAGACAAAGACACACCACTACATTGGTCAATTCTTAATAATAAATTGCCAGTAGTGAAAGTAATGATAGAAAGGGGGAGCCGACAACAGTTTAAAAAATAATAAGAATTAAACTCCATTAGATTGGGCTAGAAAGAGAAAAAAAATCTATTGAGGATTATTTGTCGTTCCTTTAACATTTAACATCCTGACAATTAACCCTCCATTAATTAAACAAATAATTAAATTAAATGATCATATTGACACAGACCCACCCTATCAATGATTCCGCGACATTTCAGCACCCGACAAAATATCCCCGACAAAACATCCCCCGACAAAATATCCCCCGACAAAATATCCCCCGACAAAATATCCCCCGACAAAATATCCTTCAGACAAAATATCTCATGACAAAATAACCCTTCCCCTCGTGAATCTTATGAGTAATGCAAATCGACTCAGATTCGGTTAATAATAACCGAGCCGAACTGAATATATATTAACCGAACCTCCGAAAGTTTAGTCCGGGCTGGGTGTGTTTCGGACTCCCATTTTTTTTCTAATCAAACACTCATTGAAAACCGAACCAGCCAATCGTCTGGCGGGGTGTGTTTGGGGCTCCCATTTTTTCCTAATCAAACGACGACAGCAGCACTTTCAAACGGCTAATTAGCCGCCAAAATATGAAAGTCTGTTTATATATACTGGGGAATATTTTGTCAGAAGATATTATGTCGGGGGATATTTTGTCCTTGGAATATTTTGTCGGGGGATGTTTTGTCGAGGACTGAAAAGTCGCGGTACCCTATCAATATCTATTTATATAAGTTAAATGCATCAAGAGTACAAGCTTGCATTTATTATCACAAATGGATACCATTTTTATTATTTTTATAAGTAAAAAATAAACTTAAATTTAAGAAATTATAAAATAACAAAATAAATTGTAAAAAATAAACTCCCTAACCTTTAAATTCTTTCTGTTTATACTTGAATAAATTGATAAATTATATTAACTAAATTGTAAATTATAAATTAAGTAAAAATTGTAACAAATAATTCTATATATTAACCTATTTGGAACAACAATAAACTGTATAGTCGGGTTTTTTCTCAAAACCTTTTCCCGTGCAAAAAATTTAATTATACAAGTAAAAATTACAAAAAAAAAAAAAAAAAATTATTGTAAAATTAAAATTAAAAAGAACTATATTATGTAAAAAAAATCTACTAGGATCCATTTAAAAATGGCCCTTTTCTTTTTTCATTGTATTTAAAGTTAAAAATACTATACTTCTTTTGGATTGTTAGAAGTAACTTTGTAATAAATTGTACATATTTTTTTTTTATGGCTAATAAAACATCCTCTTAAAACTAAAAAAACTAAAAATGGATACCATATAGATCAAACAATTACTAAATTTTCCAGTAGACACGAAGAAAGGTTGCTTAAGCATGTCAACATTGAGGGTAACCAGCTCCTGGACAAGACAAATTTGATAAGAAGACTCAAAAGAAGAAAACCTTTTGAGTTAGTGAAATAACAATAAAACCTAGTGTAGTGTATATATAATAAGAACACAAGCCTACTAGAGAGTAAGACCTTAGTTTTAGGGAGTGTACTATTATATAAGAAATAAATTACTCATTGATCTTCTTTATTGATCAGATTGTAATGACTTTGAATAATAATAAAAAAACATTCTACTCAGACAGAGGAACAATGTTAAATAATACTCCCTCCGTCCGAAAATATGGTATACATTTGAAAGAAAATCTTAGATTATCTCGAGTTTCGAAAGCAACTGGCAATACTAATTATATTGTTATTTTTCACATTAATAACTAAATATCTTAACATATTTGACAGGCGTTGATTTTGAGTTAACCAGGGAATTTGAAGACCAAAGTTTAGTATTTTTAAGAAAAATAAAATAATCACCGCTGTAATTTCAAAATGGAAAATTTTAACTCAAATAACGTGAATTTACAAAGAAGAGATGCCAAATTGAAGCAATCGACTTATGAACAACGTTATGGTATCTTGCAACAGCTATTACAGTATTTGAAGAACAAAGAAAAATTAGAACACGGTGGTATTAATAAAAATTGATGGAATGTGTTCAAGATGCATTTAATAAACTAGAGAGAAATATCTACTCTTGATAAAGTTTTTATAACATTAAAAACGCGTATGGAATCAATTATGTTGAAAGGAGGGGGAAATCCCTCATATAGGTAAATAAGTTAAAACTTCATCGTGAAGGTCGATTAGCTGAAAAGTAGGTATACAGGGTATTTCAGGAGGAATAGTAAATAATTTACGAGGTGGTAGTATAGACGAATTGCAATAAAAAAATGCCATTTAACATGTGTCCAATTTTTATTGACTACAGAGATACAGCTGAGTTCAATGTATTTTCGTTTCGTGTATTGGTACACTGGTTGCTATTGGCGTATTTATCGAATGTCAGCAGTGAGAGTGTTGATGTTCCAGATGAGAAGTTGTGCTTTAGTTTTTGAAGTTTTCATTGTGATTTGTTGGCCAAGTCTACTGTACTGTAGCGTTTAAACATGGCGCACGTATTTATTTACGCATGCTGAGTGTGCCAATATTGGGTTACATACTAACAGCTGTATCTCTGTACTCAATAAAAATTGGACACATGTTATATGGCATTTTTTGTTGCAATTCGTCTATACTACCACCTCCTAAAATATTTACTATTCTTCCTGAAACACCCTGTATATATGTTCTTTAGAAGCGTGCAACAAGGCGCTAAATCTCGCATTAACTAAATTTGGATTACACTAAAATTATTTGTATTTAGTTATTTGTGATAATAAAATGAATTTAATATTGTTTCTATATTTAATTTTAGTTTTATTTGATTTTTTCGCAAATGTATACCATATTCTCAGACAAAAAAAAATATTAAAATGTATACCATATTTTCGAATGGAGGGAGTAACATTTAAACATGGGGTTATTTTAAATAAACATGCTACTTTTTTTAATAATTCGTTGATAGAATATCTTAATCGTTAAAGATTATAATAAAAAAAAACGTAAGAGTAGTAATAATAATAATTTTATTGGTTGAGAAGATTTCTTGGGCTAAGCCGGTGTTTCTTTCCCTTCTGTTTGTGCCATAAATAAAACGGAATATAAAGGAAGGAGAGAAGAGAAGAGTAATCCATAGAAAGCCTGTTTTATTATTAAGTGAACAACAAGATGATTAAAAAACAAATCTCCTTCTCTCTCTGCTGTACTTCAACAAAGCTTTATATAATAAAATTTAATATTAATTTAGTATAAATATATTATATACCATATACTGTAATAATGCTTTATTAAAAAAGAGAATTTCAAATTCCAATAAAAGAATAAAAAGATAAAACGAGAACAAAAGGTACGAAATGGTTTATAGAAATTGTATAAAAACAGGTAATTTGTTTAATTGTTATTTGAAAGCGAAAACGACCTCCAACGACTGTTATATAAATCTGCACTTTCTTGCGAAAAATTCCTGCTTAGAATATCTTCGAAAAAGACGAAAGCTCTAACAATAGCTAGAGAACTAGTACACTGTAAGCTACAACTATGTACTGTATAACACCATAGTAGTAGAACAAGTGCTATCCTTAAACTATCTCGGTCTTCAGATAACCAACTCCAAAAGGGTTAGCGAGGAAGTCACACTCTAAGCTATTAAAACGTCCGAAATATCAGGATGCACAAAGCAAAATATTTAGTGGGAAATTTTTTATTAAAGCAAATACTAGGTACTTTAAGAAATTAAAAAAGAACATAATTATTGATTAAAGATATGAAATATATTTAATTACGGTTAGTTTGCCATAAGAAACCAATTGAGGGGAGATTTAATAATATATATATTTTTTTTTAATTTTAAATCCCATTAAAAGATCATTAAAAATATTATTATATATTAGGATTTGCCAATTTAATTGATTAGAAAACTCTAAATTGTTAAAAAAATAGTTAATTTATCTATATGCATAGAAAAACATTAGATTTAATTTTTTCTTGAAATAATTAAAGAAAAAATTAAAACGAATGTTTAAAAAAAGTTATTTTTTTTACAGCATCCCCTGCTTAAAAAGTCACCGCCCGGCATTGATATTTTGTAAAAATAATTCGGATGGAATTTTCAGGTAATTTATAATTGTAAACTCAAGTTATTTTGCAATTTCATCCACAAACATTATATTGAATGCGTGCTAGCGAACGACATGTTTTCTTCAAAGACAGGAGACGCACAAGCAACTCAACTGTCGGGAGACTGCTAGAATACGCGTAGGATACGCGTCTCTTAGAAATCGCACCGTTTTTGTCTCCCCACTACTTAACATTGGAAGTGGATTCTAAGATATTCCCAGGCCACTCGAGTTTCAGTTGCGTCACCTGCGAATTGCCTAGTGTGAAGATGGCCTCAAATGTGCTTTGCTTAAATAGAGAATTCCTTAGGGTTGGACAAAAAAAAAATAGCGACATCAACAAATATTTTTAGAGTTTTTTCCCCCTGTAATCCAATTTATTTAAAAATTTAGACAATTTTTTATCTAAAAATGTTAAAATTTATTTATTTTGTTTTAAATTAAAATTCTGTATAATATAATTTAGTAAACTAATCTAGAAGATGAGTTTATCCTTTAATTTACGAAACACACGAATTCTCGTATATTTTAAGAGAACAAAAAGAAGAGAGAGCGAGGTGTTGAGTTGTAATGGAAATGTCGACAAGCCCTTTTTAAGAGGGCGTTGTCCCCCCCCACCCCCCCACCCCATATCTCAACGCAACCCCCTGAGCCAGGAGCTTGGCTTCTTAACAACCCTCCACCCCCACAGCAATATCAACAATCATCCACACGCACTCACACACTTACACTTGAAAGTCCACCAATCCAAAAATAGCAGGGATGAAAATTGCCGGAAGATTTTTCCTTTCTCTACGAATTCCATTTCTCCCTTTTTTTTTTTTTTTTTTTTTGCTCAAATAAAATACATATGTGCCCTTATTGTGTCAACGAGTGTAGCGAAAATAAATAATAATAATAATAATAATAAACAAAAAGAGAGAGAAAAATACCAACACATTTTGAAAAAAAAATAATAATAATATTAACATTGAGAGTTTCGAAAGATATAAAAATGAAATAAAAATAAAAGAATTCACCCTTTATATATAATATAATTGTTATTGTATGTATATTATACAAAGAAACAGTAAAAGAACAAGGGGGCAAATGGAATAAAACAATAAATAATAAATAAACAAAAGTTAAATCAGCTTAAAATGCTGGGGTTTTGTTATAAATGGCAAATTCAGGGGAAGTTCTTTTGATCGGACAACTACAATTTATAAATAAATTATTAATAACCTTTCTGTCCATAATATGTATTAAATTAATTTGAAAGTTTATAATAGGAAATAAGGAAAAGTTTTTGTGTGATATTTTATTTATGATTCAACGTTTCGTCGACTTTGCTGACTTCTTCAGGGCTTCAAATAGTCATATCACAAATTCATCTAAATTTTCTTTTTATCCTCTGTGACCATAAAAGACCATAAGAAACTTAAATTTCAAATTGGTCTTTAATGGTAACGGAGATATTAAGAAAATTTATAGGAATGTGTAGCATGACTATTTGAAGCCCTGAAGAAGTCGGCAAGGTCGACGAAACGTTGAATGATAAATAAAAATGTCACAAATAAAAATGTGTCCTTATTTCCAAATTATAAACTTTCAAATTTAAAAATAAAATTCGTATCTGAATCAAAATTGATGTGCATATTATATGTATATGTAGCAGTTAAAGTATACATATACCTATATGTACCTATGGTTATTTATATTTCCTTTTGAATGCAAATATTTGTATTATTTCTCTTAAATTCCCATTGATAAAAAAGAGAATTTCTTCGAAAACGTTTGAATTTCTTATAAACGTTTCGAGATTTTTGTTTTGAGAACCTCCTAATACATGATTTTCAACGAAATTGTAAAATCGTTTTCAAGAAATAAATTATATGTATATATAAATTGCTCATTTAAAAGATTAAGATTATACGATTATGGAAGGATTTCAGACCAATTGGATCAAAAAATAAAAAATATTAGGTCATTCAATAAGTCCGTAGGATGACACATAGATGGCATTACTATAATTTTTCCATATGATTTTTATTTAGTACTAACCTTCAAACGATACGTGTATAATTTGACAGCAATCTGAATATTGATTCGTGAGTTATAGCATTTTGTGTGAAGCAACTTTTGTTATTGAAAAAAAAGTGAATTTATGTTTTAAAAAAGCATTGCTAAAAAATACAGTGGAAGCCAAACAAGGGCTTGATAAACATTATCCAAACTCTGCTCCATCGAGACAAATGGTATAGAAGTGGATTGCTGAATTTAAACGTGGTCGTACCAGCACAAATGATGCAGTGCGCAGTGAACGCCCAAAAGAGGCTGTTATTCCAGAAAAAATAAAAAAAAAACACAAATTGGTTATGAACGATCGCAAATTGAAGGTGCACGAGCTAGCTGACATTGTAAAGATATCAGATGGTAGTGTTTTTACCATTTTATACGAACATTTGGGTATGCGAAAGCTCTGTGCAAAGTGGTTGCCGCGTGAGCTCACAGTCGACCAAAAACAACAACGAATCGATGCTTCAGAGGAGTGTTTGGCGCTGTTAAACCGCAATAAAATGGAATTCTATCGTCGATATGTGACAATGGATGAGACATGGCTTCACTATTACACACCAGAATCCAAAAGAAGTCCAATGATGAAGTAATCGCTGAAACTGAGGCCTATTTTGACGAGAAAGAGAAATCGTACTATAAAAGTGGTATCGAAAAGTTGGAAAATCGCTATACTCGTTGTATCGCCCTCGAAGGCAACTATGTTGAATAATAAAATCGAGTTTTGTCAAAAATAAGTTTTTTTTCTTACTTATCCTACGGACTTATTGAATGACATGTTACATTATCAATTGTGAGGTTTGCTCGGTTTCATAGTTTTTTAGCTTATTCCATTAGAAATCCGCGAGATCTAGACCATGAGTCTCTAAATATTTTGTTGTTGAGTCTAATAAATCGATAATTATGGTAACTTTTGACTTAATTTTCAATTAGTCCAGGATGGCTATTTATAAAATAATCCAATTGGAGTTTGTTGGGCGCCCCGTGAAGTTATGCAACCAATTTGGTTCTCTTGGTGATCACATGACTACCCATTAGGGGGACATTGTATATTAAAATTCTTCCTGCTCGTGTTTAAAACTGTTTGAAAACAAGTGAAGCATCGGGGAAAGTTATTTTCAAGCATGATTTTTCATTCTGTCTACATTGATTTCGAAACCCATCATAATTCATAATATAAGCAAATTGGGTGAGAAAGTTCGTTCAGGTTTTGCGATGTTTACTATATATTATATTTTAAATGAACTTAACACATATTGGTCACTAAAAAACTTCCCCAGAATAGTCCGTTTCACTTCAGAATCTACCAATCTTGGCGTTTACAATTAACCAACCCTGATATATAAGGTACGAAGTATTAATTTTTCTTTTTCTTTAATTCTCCGACACTTTCCCTTAAGGCCTACTTATTCTCTTAATATTAAAAGCACGTTCAAATTACTAATGCCAACCAACTTCAGCTCTTTCTTGAATTCTATAACTCATTTTAGAAAAAATGGGACTCTTCAACGAATATAGCTATTGTAAAATAAAATATAACAGAAAAGTTTGGATGCATTCTTTTAAAAAGTTTCAGATTTACAGCTCAAAACATTCGATGATGAACAATTTTCAAATCAGTAAAATCTGAAAAGAGAGTACTAGTGGTTCTTGAAAAAGTTTAAACTTTTTTATCTAATTTAATTATTTAAATTTTTTTAAGGTCAAAATTTAAGAAATAATTTTTAGAAAAAAAAACCGACTTCAAAAATATTAAATACAACAAATAAAATAATAAGAACTTAAAAATAAAAAAAATGCACTAAAATGTATAAAATAATTATCTTATTTAGTTACAACTAAACGATGAAATTTTTCAACGAAATCACTTCTTGAAGTCGGTGCTAAACAAACTATATAAGCGAGCTTACGCGATGTTGTCTTCATTACCCGCCACGTACTAAGTAAGATCCACTCGAGTGCGATTCATAAAATTTATATGTTTGGCACCGACTTCAAAAAGTGATTTCATGTAACAATTTCATCGTTTAGTTGTAATAAGATAATAATTTTATAGCTTTTAGTGCATTTTATTTTATTTTCGAGTTCTCATTATTTTATTTGTTGCATTTAATTTTTTTGAAGTCGGTTTTTTTTCTATAAATTATTTTTCTTTTTCTCTTTTTTGTGACGTTTACCATGCATCGCAGGTAGATGGGTAGGCCTTTTGTTCTCACATCCGGTCGTTCGACCTTTTTTTAATTATAAAATATTTTTCCATTATTTGGTCAAAAGAATTGAAGATTACGGCTAATTTGTCATTGAACATATTCAGAAATTAATAGGGACCAATCGGAAGGTACTCCCTTTCCAATAATAAAAAAATCATCGAAATCACTCTACATTGTAGGAGATAAATCAACGAACAAACACAAAAAAAGACATTCCGTTGAATTGATAACCTTCTCCGTTTTTAAAGTCCGTTAAAAATGTAAATTATACATGACACCAAAAATTGGGAATATGTTTAATTTGTTTTAATACAATATGCACAATAAAAGAAATATGTTAGGAAGTTCACGCTGTTATATTTTAAATATAACATTTCTAAGATTAAATAATTCAGGCTGTTTATTAAAATATTTTTTTTTTATGATAATGATAAGAGAAGGAGTTACACTCAAAAAGGTGCAACCCCTAAAGGCCTGGGTTGGCCCCTCCATCGTGAAAAGAAGAAGAAATAATTTTATGGGTTGGGCGGGGTCGAAGGTATATGTGTGGATACGGGTCTTATTTTCTCAATAGAAAGAGCTTCCAAAATAAAATCTAAAACGAACTTTTATAGCAAAGTCCTTATCAATCAGCAAACAGCTACTGAAATTTTCATAAAAATACCAACTTATGACAAAGAGAAACAAAGAGTTTGTCCTCTGCTTGATGCTTATGAGTTAAATTTAAGCTCACCAGCTACAATCAAATCAATCAAGAAATTCTAATATACCAGGTGAGTTTTTATCTTGAGACAGTCTTATAACTCAAAAACAATGCATTATACCAAAAAAGTTTCAAATAAATGTTTATTTATATCAGAGGAATAACTAAACAACGCTATTATTTCTCGACCCAGAACAAGCTTTCAAGGGCATTTCGAGTTCAAGTTCTGTTTTTTAAAAATAGTTTCAAAAGACATCAAATAAAAAAAATATTAAATCAATTAGATCTCAAAAAATCCTAATAATTATTAACAATCATTCATCTTAATTATCAAATAATAATGATCAAATATTTAATTATTAAATAAATTATTTGATAATAATTAATAATTTAATAATTTTGCCCTCAGGAGGTTCATTTTATTGTGTTGTAAATCTATTAAAAAAAACGGAATTCATCCAGAAAGCTTGCGATACACTCATACACTCTGGAATGTCTCAGAACAGTGTCGCAAAATTATTAAATTATTTATTTAATAATTAAATATTTGATCATTATTATTTGTAAATTAACTTGAATGATTGTTAAAAATAATTATTAGAAATCTTTTTGAGATCTAATTAATTAAATATTTTTTTATGTCGTATAAAAAAATAGTTCTAATAAAAGTTGTTGAGTTTTTTTTTCTAGATTAAGAATATGTACAGAAACATATAAGTTTCTATTTAAAAACCAGAACTTTACCTCGAAATACCCTTGAAAGCTTGTTCTAGGTCGACAAACAATAGCATAGTTTAGTTTCCCCCTGATATAAATAAACTTTTATTTGAAACTTTTTTTCATATAATGCACTATTTTTGAGTTATAAGACTGTCTCAGGATAAAAAAAAACTCACCCATTTTCAGGATTTTCAGTTTTAAAACTACCGAAGCCTTTGGATAGGTTTTTCTTTGATTTAAAAATACAAATATAAATACCAGAATGAACTTCATACGACTTTCGTTAATTGTTAATTAAACGCACATATAAATAAATCATAATTGAAAATTATTCTGCCTCGACGTTTCCTAAACACGGAATAAACGAAAGCTGTGGTAAAATATGTATAATAAGTATTATGGGCGTTAAGTGCCTTTGCCCTGGTTTCCAAACATTAACCTCGAAAACGTTAAAAGGCACTTAAAAGCGCTCTTAATAACTACTTAAATAACTTTTATAAAAATTCTTAAATTAAAATGTAGAAAATGAAGATTTTTAATTAAAAAGAAAAGTGGTACCTAAGTAATAGTAAAATGACACCTACATCCACACCCACACAGAGAGAGAGATTTAATTTTTTGTTCATTTAAAGAAAAAATACTTTAAAATTAGAGTAAAAAATAAAAAATATATATATTATTGAAATAAATAAATAAATATTTAAATTTCTTATTTATTTTATTTGATTTGGCAGACGCAAGTAGACATAAAATATATAAATATTTTTTTTTATTAATTTAAAATAAAATAGATATATAGAATAATAAAGGGTGTTTTATTCTCTTTTTCTAAGCCAAAAAGGAAGCAAAATGCAAATTCGATTCCACCCCTTTAAGCAAATGCATTCTTAACGATATTATATAATTCAAATAATGCCGTTAATATGTTTAGATGCTAAAACCATTAGCCATATAAAAGTTAGAATCTTTTTAAATGATTTAGATCAGTGATGGGGAGTCGGGTTGGCCGGGATGGCCTAGGCGCTGGCTCCGCTTGAGCATCGTTGATGACGATGTTCAAGCAGTAGTCTCCAGGTTCGAGCCTGGCTAGCATATAAAATTTCTTCCGGCTAAAACTCGGCTCTCTTACTAACTCTACTAACACTTTACTAATGTGCTGTCTAAATGGGCCTTGTTCCCGGTGACAATAAATAAATAAATAAATAAAAAAAGATCAGTGATTCCAAAACTTTTCTGGACCATCGCCCCCTTTAGAAGAGAACAACAATTTCACCGCTCCCCCCCTAGTCCATCATTGCTAATTTTATATGAAATATTAAAATATTAAAAATAAACAATTATAAAAAAATATTAAATTTAATAAATTTATTTATTTATTTGACCCTTTATTGACTTCCTCAACTATCCCCATTTGCCTCTGGATACGCTAACGCCCCAGGAAGCCCCTAGCGCCCATTGGGTGGTGGTATCGCCCCCGTTGGGAACCTATGATTTAGATAATCTATAATAATTTACAATATTGCATTTTTCATGTGTATTAAGTAATTTTGATATTATTATGATTCGAATTGCTTCGCTATAACGAAAGTTTACTGAGTAAAAGTTGTTAAAAAATATTCCAAGATTTGAAGTCAGATAAATAAGAAAATCACGTGGAAGGGAAAGAAAGCTAAACTCTATGAAAGGGCAAATATAATATACTATTATCAAAGTTACACATGTGTGAAAAATTTCAAGAAATTTGGTTATGTCTAACTGGATAAAAAATGAATTCCAAAATTCTACTATACAAAAATAAAAACAACACTGGAGTCTGACAATTTGACAGATTTTAATATCAGAAATACATATTGGTGAACAATTTCAAATACAAAAAGAACAAAAACGATCTGGTAAAATTGATCCAAAAATGGCTTCATAGATTTGACGATTCCTCAGAAAAGCTTGTAAAATATAATTCAAAATTCTGTATTGCATTAAAATTATTAAGATTTGGAGGAATCGAGATAAAATGCAGATTTCTATTTAAAGTTGAAAGAGTCAAGTTTAAAAGTCGTGTGTCGAATATTATATATTCATTGTTAAATATATATTCATTGTTCATTGTTTGACTTTCAAAGATAGCTTATTATTATTAATATTATTTCCACCTTCACGTGGCCACCATCCTTACGGAAATGCAAACTAGTTTTATGTGTCATGACTATAACCAACTAAATTTGCCTTCAAAAACTAATATCCTGTCCATCGTTTCATATCATTATACAGGGTGGGGGCAGGTGCAGTCCCTAGTTCCAAAAAATCACTGAAGGGCCCCCAGACTGAATAGAGGGGCGTGGCAGGTGCCGTTAGGTTGGGTGAGCAATATAGTTCTCATTGGACACCATGCCGTGGTCAGAACGGGGCTTTGTTGTGGAGTTTTTTTGTTTTTTTAAATGAGAAAATCGTTGTGGCGACGCAGAGGAGTTTTTCGTTACTGGGCATCTGAAAACCCTTGTAAACTGCATCAAAGACCTCTTCACAGCCCTAAAGTAACAGTTTGTTGCGGTGTCCTCGAATAGACATTATTGGGCCTTATTTTTTGAATCCAAAGGATTTACTGTTATCGTAAATTCGTCTCGATTCTGGAGAACTGTTTGCCCCCCCCCCCCCCAAAATGGAAGAATATGGCGAGGAACACGAAACCTTCTAGTTTCAACAAGAGCCACGGCCCGTACAGCCAGTCGTTCATGCAAAATTTTGCAAGAGCTCTTTCCCGGTCCCCTTATCTCTTTCCGGGGGGATGTTCCATGGCCCCCTCGTTCCGCCGATTTGACCCCGTGTGACTTTTTTCTGTGTGGATACGTCAAAGCTGAGGTATACAAAGTTCGACCTCGAACCTTGAAGCTCTCAAAGAGGCGATTAAGGGCGTAATCGCTGAAATTTCGCAAGATATAGATACAGGGAAGAGTGGCCGAAAACTTCTTTGAAAGGCAATATGTGCAATGCTCGCCAAGGCCGCCACTTTATCGATACAATTTTCAAAACATCGTGAAAAATGGTATTATATGTACTTTTGAGCAATACAAACCTTTTTTATGTATCTTGAACCGTTTTTTTATAATTAACCCTTCAAATCAGGGACTGCATTTTGCCCCACCCTGTATTTGTGTTTTCAATAAAATCTAAAATTCCATTATTTTTAATTTAATAATATTTTATTTTAAAATACAGTTAATATTAGTTAATCTTTGGGCCCCTAGAAAATTGGAAATGGAAAAATCAACCATTCACAATGAGGGGGATGTTTAAAAAAAATTCTAGGCCCTTGGACCTATATCAATCAAATTTTCTATAGGTAAGTGGTCTCTAGGTCCAAAGGAATATACTATTATGTATTAATACAAAAAATGTGTCTACAGAAATGAGTGTAAAAAATACAAATTCTCTAGGACATTTGACCCAAATTTTGAGTAAGGTACTGTCTCAAACCTTTCTTCTTCAAAGAAAGATTCTTTTGACGTGAAATTAGACTCAAAAATCTTAATTGGAAAAAATATAATTAAATAATTAATTAAAAAAATACAATAAAAAATTGATTAAATTCCGCAAATTCATTGGGTTAATTTAGTAGAGTGTGAGGAAATGGATCCAAGGGAAAGGTGTACAGTTATACCTTTAAGGAATTAAACACCCGGTGTTAATTAAATTGTGCAAACTTTTAATTGTACCCCCCTTGCTTATTGGGTAAATAACTTTTTTCTTCTTTTCTTTTATTCTATTATCTCATTTATGTTTTTTTGTACTTTTATAATTTCTTAAGATTTCGAAATGAATGAAAAAAAAAACAAATGAAAACTTTCCCCTAAGCTTGGTATGCTCTCCTTTAAGTTTAAAAATTTGTCAATTTATTAAACGACGAACAGTTTGTGATAAAATGTTGAAACTAAGCTATTAGTTATGGCATGATAATATAAAAATATATGGCAAATTTGAACTTATTTATAATCATAAAAGGTTATTATCATTTGCTTGATGCAAATAAACATATATATAGCTATATATCAGTATCAGTGGGGTGAGGTTCATGGATGCTGTGGATGCGGCGCATCGCTAAAATTTCAAACATTTAGAGTATTTTCATAACGTGTCATAAAAAATCTAATGTTAAATTTGAAAAATAACGAAAATGATGTATTCGATGAAATTTGCAAAAAAAAGCGAAGAATAAAATAAAATTGAAAGGTACTTTTTTGAACAGCATCCCTGGATGAAAAGTCACCAACCGCCACTGGTAAAATAGTATATAATTTAAATTGAAAGTTTGTGCCAGAGTAGCAGAATTTTTATATATTGAAGGAGTCAATAAAAGAATGTGTCTTCTGCTGGAATTATAAATTTTTTAATTTAATTTATTTAAATAAATTAAAAATGTATAATTCCAAAAGAAGACACATTCTTTTATTGACTCCTTCAATTTATAAAAATTCTGCTACTCTCGGCAAAAAGAAACTTTCAATTTAATATTTTATATGTTTTTTTCTTATGGGTTCGAATATCCGATTGGATTTAGTAAATTCGTTTTGTCGTAATAATAAGCAGATCACTGAACAACATCCATGACAATCCTGCTTATTATTACGACAAAACGAATTTACCTAAATCCAATTGGATATTTGAATCCCTAAGAAAAAAACAAATAAAATATTTATAATTAAAAAGACTGATGATGAAGGCGAAACATTCGAAACTATAGTCGCCAACAAATAAATTATACCTATACAGTAATTAAGTAAAGAAAATTTTGAAAAATATTTTATAAGCTTTTTAAAATATAAAATACTAGGTAGGTTTCACACGAGGGGTGAACCGTGATTGGAATTAGGTGTACACTGTATTTCGAATTATTTGGAATTACTTTGGAATTCGATTTAGATAATCTATTGTCATCTATTGTCTTCTACTTGGAAATGAAAGTGGAGGTGGAAGTAGGTGTACACGATTTTAGGCCGCGGTCCACCCCTCGGTTTCACATAATATTTAAGAGAAACCTACCTAATATTTTATATTTTAAAAAGTTTCTAAACACAATTTCAAAAGTTTCTTTACTTTATTTATAATGTTTAACCAAAAATCCACACCATTTTCCCTTAACTAATGGTATATAGCAGGGGTGGCCACAACGTGGCTCGCGCGCCGCATGCGGCTCTTCAATCAATCTCATGCCGCTTTTGAACCCTCTTGAATAATATTGATTTTAAAAAGTATAATAATTAAATTAAATAAATAATAATACAAAAATTAAATTCTTTAATAGCTCATTAATATTATCTGGTCTTGCTGAAGAAATGCAGATTTAATGATTTGAGAACACTCAAACCTTCATTTTCATTCCTGGAAACAACTAAAAGCGAACATGAACACTCGTAAAAGCACTTCTCAAAAGTAAAATGTTATTTCTTTTTTATTTTTATTGTAATTGAACACTAATGTTATACGTTAGTAGAGCAAAAAATGAATGTTACTTCATTTATATTTTATAAAATAAAAAACGTGTCTTTTTTTAAATAAACCATTAATTAATCTCCTAACAATTTGACTCGCTTTGAAACAGTTTTAGAAATCCCAATGTTAAGGTTAGTGGCCACCCCTGTTATATACTATATATTGTGTATATATGTATATTTGCATCAAGCAGATGATAACCTCACAATTAGCTTATAATGAAATGTTACTAAAGGCCGAAATCAATAAAAAGGACAAGTATGATATTCAAAATTAGGTACCTATACTTATAGAAAATTATAAAGAATATTCAAGTTACTACTGACTTAAACGTAGTTTAAAAACTAAGTACCTGGAGCACGGTAACCCCTGACCCCCCCCCCCCACCACACACACAAAACCCCATACCTCAAACCCACCACTGCACCCCCACTCCCACCCCACCACTGCGCCTCCCACCCCCGGATCCCTCACATACACCCCACCCCGCACCCAGTTTTTGCATTTCTAGCTTTCTAGTGGTCCACATATTATGTGTATATTTGTTTACTCGTACACCAATTTGCCCACATTCGTTCATATTTATAAACATTATAAAAAGATAAATAGGAAAATAATAATAAAAAAATAATCGTATAGGATTTGAAATAAAAACATAAAATTAAAAAATAAGATTTGTTTCCAAGTTATATAAAAAAAAGCCACGTTAACCACTATTTGTAAACACACCTGTTTTGTTATGATTTAGACACCTGTTA
Source organism: Forficula auricularia (assembly GCA_024734495.1). Lineage (NCBI taxonomy): Eukaryota > Metazoa > Arthropoda > Insecta > Dermaptera > Forficulidae > Forficula > Forficula auricularia. Next base: position 17,463,769 of record JALMQS010000083.1, on the reverse strand, counting down.
ATAAAAACAAACAAAAAATTCTAATTTTAATATATATATTTTTTTTTATTTTTTATTTATTTGGAGAAAACAACAGTCATAGTTCAAAAAAAAAACACAATACAAAACAAACATAATATAGATCAGAAAAAATAAAAAAACTATGACTTATTACACATTTTCTCACTGAGAGATATAGTATAAAACAAAGTTGGAATCTAGGGACAGAGCCCCAAATACAAATTTTAGCATGTTGAATGATTCTTATCCATTTTCAAACTTAATAGAAGGAATCGCATGGAACTGGACAATTACATTTAAATTAAATTAACAAAAAACAAAATAATAACATAAAACATAGCCTCTCTCAAATAAACCAAAGGTTCGCCGGCTCACCCGACCCCCTCAGTGGCTCACTCTCACCCAACCTAAAATGACTCAAACAGCCAAAAAGTTAAATAAATCAAAGTTTAATTCTATAATTCTATATATTAATATTTGCTATAACCTATTAGTGGGTTTTAAAATTAAAAAACCAATTAAAAATAAAAGTTAATTGAAAAAAATGTAAACAAACTTTTCTATTGAGATTTTCATCTATCAATAATTACTTCAATTAAGAAAAGATCAATTAAGATTAAATTTGTCGAGGTCCAGACCTAGCCAGATCGTTTTCTCGCCCTCAAAACTTGTTAATAGAATTTGTTTCATCAAAATCGGTAGAGCCGTTTTCAAAATAGAACCAAGATCCAGATATATAAACAAATATATAAACAATTTTTGCTCGTTTAATAAGAGTAGATTATTATAAATTTGGTAATGATAAAAAAAAGAAAAATTCCGCTAGTCAGAAAAATGCTTATAATTCGATTAATCAAAATACGTATAAATATGAATAGATGACGAATATTAATAATAATAATAAAATATTTGTTTATTTGTTTGTTTGTATAATATGATTTATGAATTTGTTTTATTTATTTATTTATTTATCATTTTTATATTCCGACAAATGAAAAGTTAGATAAATAGACATATATTATATTATTATATACCTACATATATAGATTTAGCTATGTCCAAGATAATACTACCTACCATATTGGATGACAACAACAACAACAAAAAACAAAAAACAAATAAATAAATAAATAATATAAAATGATAAATCGTTAAAATGCGGAATAATAAATAAATGAATCATGAAAAGTTTAGTATTACAATTATTTGAAAAAGAAATAAATATTTTGTGAGTATGTCGATATTTATGTTCATGTACAATAGAGGGGGTGTGGGGGTGGGGGGTAATATAAAAGCATGATGTTTGGCGTGATTGTTTATTGTTAATACTGAAATATTAAAAACAATCCTATCAAGAGAAAACAATAACTGATTCTTTTGACATTTTGGACTAGAGGAGATTAACTAAAATATATTATATTTGAAAATAAAAATGAAAAATATTTTGTGTGGCCATCACGTGACTTTATCATACACCTGCCCCTCCTCCCCAGCTTTAGGAAGCTTATTTTTGCATTGATTGTTCTCTAAGGCCTTAAAGCAGTGATTCTCAACCACTGTGCCGCGAAATTCTTGAAGTGTGCCGCTAAATTTTAGAAATTAAAACAATACAAATATTTATTTTGTATGTACTTTTATCTAATGAGATTATTATTTTTTCCAGTTCAGCCATTCAGATCACAAAATTTAATGTAAAGCTAAATAAATGAGCTTTAAAAAAATATATATCGGCTTAGCCATTAAAAAAAACGACTTAGGGTTTGGGTCGATTTAGGTGAAGGCGAGTGTAGTTCAGTTTGCTATTTACTTGCTTGCTGTGTGGTTGAATTTATAAATTTATACATTTGCTATGTTCTCAGACTTAAATAAAACGTATTCAAAGGTAATATGTATATGATTCGTCTTTTTTAATAATAATTTGTTTTGACAAAATTATTTTTATTTTAAAATCTTATTGTTACTGTGCCGCCAAATTTTGTAATTATTAAAAGTGTGCCGCATCAAAAAAAAAGGTTGATAATCACTGCCTTAAAGGCTAACTGTGCCAAATTTCGTCTATTAAGGACAAAGGGTTCAAATTTGTTTAAAAACCCTCCCCATTCCTATTTTTTGACAAATTGCAATCAAAGTGTTACTCTGCTTTTTCATAAAAATTGTAGAAGTCGTTTTCAAGAAATAGATTCTATAATATACACTCATCAGCAAAATAAACCGGACACTAGTGTTCCTTATTTTGGAAATTTTCGAATATTTACGCGGACAGGGGCTCATATGGTTACAAATAAATAATAAAAAATATCCCTCAAGTTTCAAGTCTCAATCTCAATTTTAAGTTAGTGCTACACAGCGATTAAGTTTCCTATCTAAATAACATGGGGGTTTTGGCATTGAACGATCAATTTTTTATTCCTCCCAAAGTAATGGTTCAAAAAATTTGAAACTCTGTTGACTTTATCCTTATAATACTGTGCTGTTCGGAAATTCAACGATTATCACTTTCCTCTTGATTGCAAAAAAATAAATAAATAAAATGTTAAAACTGTATAATTATTGGATCCTGTCTTGTGTATTTACAATGTGTTATTACACATTATGTGTTATTTACATTTGTGTTTTACAATGCGGTTAAACAAGCTTGAATTTTATTAATCAATGAAATTATACAATTTAAAGTCAAACAACAAATAATGATATTATTTAAACAATATTTTGTGCTCGGCAAAGAGCCATTTCTCTGAATGAATAAAATTAAATATTTATTTGATATTTAATATATAAGTTATATATATAAATTATTGTTGATTACTTCTCAACAACAACGACACTTAATCACACGGAACGATAATCGATAATTATTAATAAAGCGGTAAACGGTAAACGATAAAAACAAAACAGAGCATATCCAGACTTCACTTCACCATCTTGCCAACTCGCCACATGTGATAGTTTTCCTTCTTCAAGCTTCCACGTGTCCAAATTGAATCCAACTCACTTCCTTTCGAGTAGAGAGCTGTGTTTAGAGACCAGACTACCGGGGCGAAACCGCGGCAGATTTATTTTGGTTACAATACTAGCTATCCATCAGAATTTTTACAGATTTTTGACTATTATAATTTTGGAGTCTATTACTTAGTAACACTAAGATATAGCAGTATTTTATCGAGCTGTAACTCCAAATTTATAATAACTAAAAATCTGTAATAATTCTGAAGGATAGTTACTATTATAAGGATAATATCTACAAAGTTTCAAATTTTTTGAATAATTAATTTGGCTGGAATAAAAAAAATTGATCATTCAATCCCAAAAACCCCATGGGATAGATGAGAAACTTGGATCGCTGGGGCCACTGGTTATAATTGAGATAGAGATTTGAAACTTGGGGGATATATTTTTTTTATTTATTTCGAACAATATGAGCCCTTGTCAGCGTAAATATTAGAAAATATCCAAAATAAGAAGCAGCCTACCGGACAATTGATATATATATTTTTTTTTATAAATTGAATTAAAATAAATATTCTTATAAGATAACCGAACCAAAATATATTTTAAGATTAAAATAGACATAATTTAAAATGTTAACACTTTCGATTAATTCATGCAAGCTTAATATAATATCGAAAATAAAATAAAATAAACTGCAACGGATCGTTGCTAAACTTTATCCAAATTCATTTGAAATATTAATATGTTTGTTCCTTTATTATTAATCAGATATCACTTGCAATTTGTAGTTCATATTGAAATTAATTCAAAAATAATTCTCATTTAAGAGTCGAGGAATAACCATTCTACATTGGATTTTTGACGTTTCGGTTTTTATTGGTAACCATTGCTGAAGACATAGAGGAATCGACTTAAAATCAAAACTAGCCATCGATTCTCATCTAATACTTGAGGAATAACAATTCTACATTAGGTTTTTGACGTTTCGATTATTATTGGTAACCATTGCTGAAGACATGGAGGAAACGACTTAAAATCAAAAATAACGATCGATTCTTATCTAATACTAGAGGAATAACCTTATTGCATTCCATTTTTGATGTTTTGACTATTAATGGAAACCTCTACTGAAAATGTAGAAGAATCGACTTAAAATCAAAAAGACTAAATTCTTTTTGGTAAACAACTCAAGCTTGATGCAAGATTTTAAGTCGATTCTTCTACATTTTCAGTAGAGGTTTCATTAATAGTCAAAACATCAAAAATGGAATGCAATAAGGTTATTCCTCTAGTATTAGATAAGAATCGATCGTTATTTTTGATTTTAAGTCGATTCCTCCATGTCTTCAGCAATGGTTACCAATAATAATCGAAACGTCAAAAACCTAATGTAGAATTGTTATTCCTCAAGTATTAGATGAGAATCAATCGCTATTTTTGATTTTAAGTCGATTCCTCTATGTCTTCAGCAATGGTTACCAATAAAAACCGAAACGTCAAAAATCCAATATAGAATGATTATTCCTCAAGTACTAGATGAGAATCAATCGCTATTTTTGGTTTAAAGTTGTTTTCTCTATGTCTTCAGGAATGGTTACTAATAAACCGAAACGTCAAAAATCCAATATAGAATGGATATTTCTCAAGTATTAGATGAGAATCAATCGCTATTTTTGATTTTAAGTCGATTCCTCCATGTCTTCAGCAATGGTTACTAATAAAAACCGAAACGTCAAAAATCCAATATAGAATGATTATTCCTCAAGTACTAGATGAGAATCAATCGCTATTTTTGGTTTAAAATCGATTTCTCTATGTCTTCAGCAATGGTTACTAATAAAAACCGAAACGTCAAAAATCCAATATAGAATGATTATTCCTCAAGTACTAGATGAGAATCAATCGCTATTTTTGGTTTAAAATCGATTTCTCTATGTCTTCAGCAATGGTTACTAATAAAAACCGAAACGTCAAAAATCCAATATAGAATGATTATTCCTCAAGTACTAGATGAGAATCAATCGCTATTTTTGGTTTAAAATCGATTTCTCTATGTCTTCAGCAATGGTTACTAATAAAAACCGAAACGTCAAAAATCCAATATAGAATGATTATTCCTCAAGTACTAGATGAGAATCAATCGCTATTTTTGGTTTAAAATCGATTTCTCTATGTCTTCAGCAATGGTTACTAATAAAAACCGAAACGTCAAAAATCCAATATAGAATGATTATTCCTCAAGTACTAGATGAGAATCAATCGCTATTTTTGGTTTAAAATCGATTTCTCTATGTCTTCAGCAATGGTTACTAATAAAAACCGAAACGTCAAAAATCCAATATAGAATGATTATTCCTCAAGTACTAGATGAGAATCAATCGCTATTTTTGGTTTAAAATCGATTTCTCTGTCTTCAGCAAAGGTAACGGATAAGAAAACAACGCAGTTGCTATGGTTACTCATAAAAATTCCTCCCAAATTTTTAGCATTTCACAGAGAGAAGCCTATCCATTCTTACTTAAGCAAGGCTAAATGAGCTATATTAAAACTTTCAAATGAATAAATTTTAAAGAATTTAAAAAATTAAAAAAGTACCATCTAACTCTAGATTAAAGTACTTTAAAATATAATTTTACTAAAAACTTTATTTAACCTTTTTTGTGGTCCCCAAGGTACTTAATTAGGATATTAAATTTCATCAAAATTGGTTAAGTCATTTTCAAGATATTTAGAAAAAACTAAAAAAGTACTGAAATAAAGTACTAATGTTTGTGGGCCGATATGTACCAAAAACTAATCAGCGCTTCATTTTGTTAAACTAATGCTAGGTTTTCAATTTCATTTCAATCGGTGCAACGGTGTGGAAAAAATCGTGGGCCAAAAAAGCGATAACATCCATCCATCCATACATACATACATACATCCGCACGCACTAAATGAAAAAATCGCACTTTTTGGCCTCTCGACGAGACCCCATGTAATTTTTGGCAAAACCGTCACGTGCTAAAATTCAATCTCATTGAATACTTCAATTTGTGACCTTAATTGAGTCCATGGGTTCCGTAGTCTTTACCTGAGGACCCTTTGAAGCCACGCTTGCCCCGAGAGCGATTACAATACTTTACCCATGCTTTGCATTGGATAAAGTAAAAATATGAATTTAATGAAAATTGATCATTTATTCTTTGTCTTCGAAACTGTTGTTCATCGTATAAAAGTTCTTAAAATAGCACATGGGGGATCGAGATATTAAAAGACATTTTTTTAATTATTCATGTCTTTTTTTTATTTTAAGAGATAGCTGTTACAATTTTTTGTTAAAATCATATATATTAAGCAAAAAATAAAATAAAATGCCATTTTAGCTTTGGAAATATTTTTTTTAATTATCTATCTAGTCAAAATGTGGAAATATTTTTTTTAATATTGTACTTATTCATTATATCTAAAAATTATCAAATGTCCGGGTTTCTTTTGCTGTTGAGTATATAAATGATCATTTAATAGTATAAGATTATTCGATTTCAGACCAATGGGATAAAAAAATAAATGCTATTAGTACACTATCAATTGTGACATTTGCTCGGTTTCATAGTAATCTTATTATTCTTCTAGGTAATTCCAATAGAAATCGAGAGATCTTCACCGGGAGTCTCTAAATATTTCGTTGTATAGTCTAATAAATCGAACATTTGCTTTTAATTTAATTTTCAATTAGTCCAGGATGGCTATTTATAAAATAATCCAATAGGAGTTTGTTGGGCGCCCCGTGAAGTTATGCAACCAATTTGGTTCTAATGGTGATCACATGACTACCCATTAGGAAGGCATTAAATTTAAAAATACTTCCTATTCTTGCTTAAAACTGTTTGAAAACAAGTGAAGCATCGGGGAAAGTTATTTTTAAGCATGATTTTTCATTCTGTCTACTTTGATTTCGAAACCTATCATAATTCATTAACAAAATGGTGTAGAAAGTTTGTTCAGGTATTCCAATGTTTATATAATATAATATTTAAAAGAACTTAACCCATTTCGTCACTCTGAAACTTCCTCAGAATAGCGGGATCCACCAATCGTGGTGTTTAAAATTAACCAACCCTGATATAAAAAGTACGAATTATTACTTTTTTCTTTTTCATTAATTCTCCGACTTTCCCTTAGGTACTTATTCTCTTAACATTAAAAGCACCTCAAGTATTTCTGAATAAATTAATGATTTTTTATTAAATTGAAAGTTTTTGTGCCGAGAGTAGCAGAATTTTTATATTTTGAAGGAGACAATAAAAGAGTGTGCTTCTGATGGAATTATAAATTTTATTTATTTATAACGAGACTATAGTTTCAAGGGCTTTAGTCTCGTTATAAATAAATAAAATTTATAATTCCAGCAGAAGACCCACTCTTTATTGTCTCCTTCAATGATTTTTTATTTTACTTTTTTATTACTCCTCCTTTAGGCCATAGGGTAAATCGAAAAATAGAACTACTAAGTTCAAAATCTTGAATAAAAAAAACTAAAAATTAAATATAATAATAATATATTTAAAAATAACATAACAATATATTTAACACCTCCAAATAAATAATTAAAAGTTTGCAAAATTTGTACGCTATATGCGAGTAGATATATCTCTGGAGTGTGATTTTTCAAGGGAAATAAACTTTTTGGCAATTGTGTACAAATAACATGTACGGCTAGAGAAGTTTTATTTCCCCCGTTAGCTTATGTGGACGAGACTAACACATATTTTTTCAGAATTTCGCAGTTATTAATGACAAAACTTAAAAGAAAATACCTAGCAATTTTTAAAAATTTTGGAATTATTATTATTATTTTTTTTATTGTTATTAACAAGGCTGACTTAACATTTCATCAATATCAATTTCATTTACCGATAAAATGGGCTTAAATACTTTGAAAATTGTTTTCTTCTTAATCTGAACTTATCAACAAGTTTCATTGAATTTTTTTAAGTAAAACTTTTTATCCCCATTCTTTTGTGGTTAGTTTACTATTTTTTTTAATATTACAAGTATCTTTTATAATACTTTTTTAAAGAAAGAGAAAAGTTTTCCATCCCCTCTGCCTTGACATTCATATTTTCTTTGTTGTTGTTGTGTTGTTGTTATCTTTTTTTTTTTTTATTATCGGATCAACCTCGAAAGTCCAATATTGAGGTCAAACCACTTTGTATATCCCTTAAATTTTATATTGCCCCAACATTTTAGACAGACAGAAAGACAAGTTTAATCTCCAAGAAGATATTCTTAGAATAAATTGACAAATCTAAAGGGAAAAGAAAGAGTTTTATTTTTTCAAAGATTAGACTAAGAGTAAAAGATAACCATCCAATTTCGACTTACTACTTGAATCTGAGCAGCAAAGGCTTACCAAACCAAACCAGAGAGGAAAGTAAAACACTTACCTGAAACAGAAAAACACACAAAGAATTAGATTATAAATCTACCTATTTATATATTATACTTATAATATACAAGATGAGGGATATTAGACCTATGTACATGCCATTAAGATATAAAAATAAATAAAATAGTTCGAGGAATAATTATATATTAGGTGTACAAATAGGTTTTGAGGGATTTACAAAAGATGGCGTAACTAGCATTAAATTGCATCGGATCATCTTGTAACTATATCTACTCTACTCTTATTAAACGAGCAAAAATTGTATATTTATTTATTTGTTTATATATTTGTATCTTGGTTCTATTTTGAAAACGACTCTACCGATTTTAATGAAATTCACGGGTTAGGGGGTTTTTGGGGTGACAATTCGATCTGTCAAGGTCTCACCTTCGATAAAATTGTTTTTGATGGGTTTTTTCGTAATCAAATTAATTATTCTCAGGTAGACAAATCCCATCTTAGGGTTTTAAAAAAGGTTTCCCTTTTCCTTTTGTTCCCAGGCAGACAATGGGTTGCCTTTATTCATTGTTCTAAAAGGCCTTGAAGAAGCATTGTGATTGTGGATTTTAACATATTTTGATCAACCAAAACGTTAGAAATATTAATAAACGTTTTATAATTGTTCTTATAAAGAACTTTATTTATTTAATAGAATAAAAAATAATCAAGAATTTATTTAAAAATATATTTCGCATAAGCAGGTCTCAATTTTCTGAAAAAATAACGCATTTTGATAGGTTTTATTTATTAATTGGATGAATAAAAATGAATCATATGGTTGAATCAAAACAGGTGCAGAATGTAGGGGGCAGTGGTGGCGAAGGCTGGAGGGTTGGGGGGGGGCTACATTGGGCGACTATTATATATTTTTGTATTTTTTTAATTTGAAAGCGGCTCTCAAATAAAAATCGACTTTTTATCAGAATTTTAAATTAAAAATAATATTAAAATAAAGCTTTTAACTGAAGGAAGAAGTTACCGAGCATCGCTCGGTGCCTCCAGGTACTTCATGTTAAAGCATCATCATTTCCCTATAAAAATCAGTTTCTATCATTTCGCTGAAGTGTAAGCAACATACTTTCTTTGTGATTTAATCATGTCAACCTTTGTGCCAACAAAACTCAATTTGCGGGAAGCGCTGCTTTTTTGTTTTCATTTGAAAAAAGTGCAGCTGATGGATATTGATTGTTGTGTGAAACATATGGGGGAACATGCTCCATCACTTCACTTCTTATGAAGAAGTCAAAAATTGGGTAGATTCTTGGATCGACTCAAAAGACGAGGAATTTTTTCAACGCGGAATCCGTATACTGTCTGAAAGATGGAGAAAAGTCGTAGATAAGGATGGACAATACTTTGAATAAAATACATTACTACATTATAACTCTGCTGAGAATGAAATACAATATATTACTGTTAATGCCACTGATAGAGGAGACAGAAGGGAATGTTGCATTGGATTTCCTTCACTGACTTTTCAAAACCCTGAAGAAGGAGGGAATAGCCTCCAAAACGTCGGTTTTTGAATAAAAATAAAAAGATAGTATAAATTATCTTCTTTTTTTGGACTGCCTCATCAATATCCACTTAATAAAATACATTGTCCAATTTCTCTGAATAAAGCTTCAAAGGTACAAAAAACCCTCAAAACTTATTTGTAGACCTAATATTTGTAAATTTATACAGGGAGCGTGAAAAGTTTCCAGAATTTTGTTTAATTTGTTTAATATTATTCAAACTAATCAAATAAAAGTGATTTATCATTATTCTGGTGGTGTTAATTTATTTATTAAAATATCAATTATATATTGAAAAAGTAGGAACATGGAAAATTCCAGAAACTTTTCACATACACACACACACCTTTTATTACAAATTTTTTAATTTGAAAATATCGATTCATATTTTAATAACCATTCGAGGAATAAAAAAAGTCATTTTGATAGGTTTTTATTTTAATTATCCTTTATGATTAACAGGTGGTTGAATGAAAATAAAACAAATGAATCGAATGTTTTCTACATTTGATTCAATCGCGAATCAAATGTAGGAAATTTTTCTGTTTCAAAAGTTAAGTTTTTAGATTAAAACTTGATTTAAAAGTCAACTATTTTCAATTACAAATAACCCAGCATGCGACCCTGTGATAACAGGTTGCATTTTGGTGATAAAAGGAGCTTTTAAACAACCATTTTCAAAAATTATTAAAATGTTTTTATTTTAATTAGATCTTATACAATTTTTATTTTTATTTTTTCAGCTCGATCTTCCCTCTTTAAAAAACTTCCTTTTTTAATTTAATGTTTCCATTTTTGTTATCTATCTACTCTTATTAAACGAGCAAAAATTGTGTATATATTTGTTTGTATATTTGTATCTTAGTTCTATTTTGAAAATCGGCTCTACCGATTTTGATGAAACCAACTCTATTAACAAGTTTTGAGGATGAGAAAGCGATCTGGCTAGGTCTGGACCTCGACAAATTTAATCTTAATTGATCTTTTCTTAATTAAAGTAATTATTGATAGATGAAAATCTCAATTAAAAAGTTTGTTTACATTTTTTTCAATTATCTTTTATTTATTAATTGGTTTTTTAACTTTAAAACCCACTAATAGGTTATAACAAATATTATTATATTAAATTAAAATTACGAATTTTTTTTAATTAACAGGTGTCTAAATCATAACATTACAGGTCTTATTTAATTTTATGTTTTTATTTCAGATCCTATACGATTATTTTTTTTATTATTATTTTCCTATTTATTTTTTTATAATGTTTATCAATATGAACGAATCTGGGTAAATTGGTATACGAGTAAACAAATATACACATAATATGTGGACCATTAGAAAGGTAGAAATGCAAAAACTGGGTGCGGGAGTGGGGTGAATGTGGGAGGTGTAGGAGATGGGGTGCAGTTGTGGGGGATCGGGGGTGGGGGTGCAGTGCTGGGGGCGAGATGCGTGGTTTCGGGGGGGGGGGGGGGTTCAGTAGGGCGTGTACTATATATATTTGTATTTTTTTTAATTTGGTTACTGTGCATCGCTCCAGGTTACTGTGCATGGCTCCAGGTACTAGGTATTACAAGACAGAACAAGGGACAAATTATGCTAAATTTTTAGGTAGGTAATTAGGAATTTTTCGCTAAGAGATTATACTTAATTTCTGAATTTCCTATTTCCTAAACATCAAAAGCCGAATTTCGTTTCTAGAAAAATGTCAGTATTTTTTAATAATTAAGAGCAAAGAAACAACACAAGGGGTGTTTTCCTTTCATATATTAATTAGTAAAGGAGTCTCTCCCTTTTGAGTTCTATTGAAATAAAAGATTAGCCCTTTTTAACGAGACGCTGAATGGCTGAAAGTAAGGGAGGTTTTATCTTCTCTCCCACCCTCCACCTCTATACCTCTATATTTCTATCTAATTAGATAAGAGGCAAGAAAGGAGGCTAAGTAGCAGCCAAGGTAGAGCGAAAAGACAGTGCTCTAGATATGAATAATAATTAAATGGAGTAGAATTAAGTAAATAAATAAACGAAATGGGATTTGGTACAAATGAGAAGAAATAATTCACTTTAGACTAGCTTTATTAGCGTTATTAGTATTATTGGTAGTAGTAGGTATTAGTTAAGGTAATAATAAAGGCAGACAAGCAAATTAAAAGAAGATATTTCGCCAATTGTTCTCATTTCTTTGAGATAATAGCAAAACAGAATAATAGATCACGCTACATTAGAAGTTTAATTACTCGAAAACTATAATAGTAACAAAAAATAAGCTGACGTGTTCTGATGTGGACATCCACTTGACTTTATCATAAAACCTGTGCCCCCTCAATTATATTTAACCTTTAATAAAATTATTTATAATCATGTAGGGGAGGGGGTTAGTTTTTCCATTTTTAGACTCCTGGGGACCCACTGATTATGTATACAAAATTTGGTTGAGTTTGCTCAAATGGCCTAGATTTTTAATTTTTAACCCCCCTCCACCCCCTTTAATTTTGGGTCGATATGCACCAAAATCTAATCAGCTCTTAATCTCAATGGACCAAAAATACGTGTGAAATTTGGTTTCGATATTCAAACTAGCTTTTGAGCTAGCTGGTCCACAAAAATTTGTAACGCACAGACTAACAGACAGACTAACTAAGAGACATTTTGACAAAACAATTATTATCTATAATAAATATAATTTTTTTGATGTTCACTTATTAGGGCTTTTTTGTAGAGCGAAATGCCATGGTTTCGTTCAATTTTTTTAATCAAAATAGTTTCAGCCGTTTGTGAGATATTTTGAAAAAAAGAAGAAAAAAACCCACTTTTTCATGCACGATTACAATACTTGACCATACCCTGTATGGTAAATTAATAGTAAAATATATTTTTGTAGACATTTTAATTATCTATCACTAGTATCAATTGTAACAATTTTTTATAGATGGCCCAGTGTTCGAATGGGCATGTACGAGGTTAATCAATCCGGAATTGAAGAAGTGCAAAAATGTTAAGGGTTCATTTGATCATATACCATAGATATATGGCTTGGATCTAGGTTAAGCCTTTAATAAAAATAAAATAGAGAAAATACTACATAATATATTACCAAAGTCAGTTTTAGGATAACATTTTTTGAGAGCAAACAACTTCCTATATTCCGTGGCGTTAGCGACAAAAAACACCATTATATTTCACTTCCGGAAACCAGTATGAAAATTTGTACAGTACTTATACACATATCAAAGAACAATAAACCTCCGGGAGACAATCGATCTGACCTTTGGATCTCCTTTGATGTCTTCATCAAAATGACCTCCGCGTAAAACTCGAATTTTGTAAATAACGGTCCAAGTGTAAATTAAAGATCACAAAATTTCACATCGATTAAAAAAAAATAGGAAATTGGTCTAGTAGTTCGATTTTTATGGGGATCCAAAAAACAGCCCCCCCCCCCCCCCCCCGGATCACTTTTGAATATCCCACAAACTCGCACTTTTTCGATTTTTTCCCCATTTTGACCATGAAGGAGCACGTTTTCGACAAAAACCATACATTTTTAAAAAAGATTAAATTTGTTACAATTTAAACAAAGTTTCATCTTAATTGGATAATTGGTAACCGGTGCCGCAATGAGGTTGAAATTTCGAAAAAAGAGCAATTTTTTGAGAAAAAAAATCCCAGTTTTTCCTTCATAAAATGAAAACCACTCATCCTAAAAACTTGATTTCTATCTCATTCTCTAGGAGATTTTATTTAAGTGAACGTTTACTTGGACCACTTTTTTGATAAAACTCTTAGATTTATAGAAATATAGCATTTTCCATGACACTTTTGAGAATTCAGATCATATCCTCCGGAAAATGCTGAATATACTTAATTATTGTTATTTTGAAAATTATTATTAAAATGATGCTTAATCCGACATAGATGGCGCAGGGTTTGTTAACGTTGTGAATTTTGTCTAGTGCTAAGTTTGGTTTCTTGTAAAACTTTTTTTTTCTATTATATTCACTCAGATAATGGGCTTGGTCAGGTCATTTTCTCAAAGCCCTAAGAGAGGTATTGTGAGCTGGTATTTAACATATTTTATTTTCCCTAAATTTTAGAATTATTAATAAACGTTTTATAATTGTTTTCATAAATAACTTTATTCATTTAATGTCATAAAATATAATGAAAATTTTAAAAATCTTATCTACTCTTATTAAACGAGCAAAAATTGAATATACAGGTAAATATTTATATATTTAGAATCGGTTTCTCGAAAACGGCTGTAACGATTTTGCTAAAAATTGGTGAACTTATCAAGTCTTATGAGTTATTAGTCGTGTATAAATTTTAATCCGATTGAAATATAGGAAGGGGGTATAAATTAGTCGTGTTTCAAAATAAATATTTTAATCGTTCATATCCCATCTTCGGTAAGTCGCAGAGCCTTGAAATTTGAAACTTAAGCTATTTAGGGCCAGTTGTTTGTCGGCTGGTAAACTCTTTTTAAACGTTGACAAAAGGTAAAACCTTATAATTCACCTCGTGGCCGGCGGGATGGCCAATCAGATGACAGGCACTTTCATCTGATTGGCTATCCCGTCAGACACAAGGTCAATTATAAGGTTTTACCCTTTGTCAACGTTTAAAAAGAGTTTACCAACCGACATACAACATGCCCTTAGAGGCAAAAAGTTACCGAGCATCGCTCGGTGCTCCAGGCGCTATATTTTATATAAGCACGTCACAATTTTGTGAAAAAATAACATATTTTGATAGCTTTTCTATATAATTAAACAAATAATTATTAACAAGTGGTTGAAAAATATGTATCATGAAGTTGAATCAAAACAAAACAATTGGTCGTTCAAATAAACAATAATAACTAAAACCCAAGCGAAATTCGGTCTTCCAGGTATTATAATTAAACGAGAACGAAATAAATAAATAAACGAAATGGGCTTTGGTACAAATAAATGGGAAGAGATAATTCACTTTATTCTATCTTTATTAGTGTTATTCTTATTGGTAGTAGTATTAGTGGTAGTATTAGTAATAATGGCAGAGAGTGGAATTAAAAGAAGGGAATGCAATTTCAACCCCTATCCTCTTGTTTGGGGTGGGGGGTTGTTCATTTCATTTGATTTCTTTCTCTCTCTCTCGGCTTGGTCTACCCTCTACTTCCACTAGACCACCTACACCTACACAGGGTCCTTTTTCCATTCATACGAGATGTATTGTGAAGAGGGTGTGAGGGGGGTATACGGGTAAAAAGGGTAGAGTAGAGGTGTTGAGAATGTATCTGCACACAATTCCTCTTTGTCTCTTTGAGATCTGATTACCTTAGAGCTTTTTTTTAAAGTAGAGGGAAAAAAATTCAAAAAAAAGAGTGAAAATTTAATTAATTTTCGGTTTTTGTATGAGGTATTTTTACGTTATTTATTTTTGTTTTGTCCAACGACAAGTCAATGAGACATTGTTGATTGAAATTTAAAAAATACTAAGGGTCCACATCAAAGGATTTTAGTTTATCACGGTTTAAATTAAATTATTATTCGAGTAAAAATTGTATACCTATATTAATATATTCATTTGGTGTAGGTTCTGACTTTCTTGAAAACAATTTGATTGATATTTTGATCGAAAAAAAACTTGATTTAACCATATTCAAGAACAAAGAAACGGTCTTAGCAGGTCTTAACTTTGAAAAAATTCATTTTGATTATTTTTTTTATTAATTAAATCATTATTAGTAGGTATATTAATCAAGCTAGCGCGGATTCAAGTCCGATTCGCTGCAATCCGACTTTAATCTGATCTTTACAAAATTGAGTAAATGATTAATTAACATAATAGTATCGTAAAAAAAAAATATTGATAAAAAAAATGGCTATAAATTTATAGAATGACTAGCTGCGAGGCCTGCCTTCGGTAGGCATCTTGCTAGCCGTCCGGGAGGCGGGTCTCTTACTAGTCTCGTCGACGGCTACCAAGATGCCTACCGAAGGCAGGCCTCGCAGCTAATCATACTATAAATTTATATGCAGATCCATTTTTTGACCCTCAAAAACCCCCTTTTGTGGTCAAAATATTAAAATATTCTATAACTTAAATTTTAAGTTAGAAGACATCTGATCCAAATGCAAAATTTCATAAGAATATCTTCAGCCATTTTTATACCAAGTAGTAAGGAAATTGCACGGACAGACAGAAAGGAATTTTGTTTAATGTGTTTTCTTTGATAACTTTGCTTTAAACATGTGCATCAAAAATTTGAGGTAATGTAAAAACAAAACCTTAATTATATATATATATTTCTTGTTGCAGCCTAGATTAACTAAAAGTGAAATAAAAGTTAATTGATTTTTTCGCTAAGTTTTCGATCCACACTGGCTATCTTCAACGGAAACGTAGCGATGCCCTGATGATATACCTGAGTAAATTCCTTGATTTTGTTTATAATTGTAATTTAAGAATTTAATTGAAATTAAGCTGATATTAAAAAATCATCTAAAAATGGCTACTTAGGAAGAGCTCTCACTCCCTGTAATTTTAAATCAGAAAATTAAAAAAATAGATCTACTTAAAAAGAGCTTTACAGGGATAACTCTTCATACTGTGTGATAAAAAAATATATATAATTTATTTTTTAATATCTTAATTTCTTTGATATTAGTTGAAATATTTTTATATTCCATTATCAGAGGGATCGTCCCTCCCAGGAGTTGAACCCAGGTACTAACACACTGTCAGGGCATATTAGGTCGACAATAATTAAATAGGACAAAACACCTCTGACATGCAATATATTAAAATGTAGCAAAAACTTTTTTATTTCGACCTTTCCAAAAATAATCATTGGCATAAAATGATAATACAATTTTCTAATGAATAATAAATTGCAATTTTATATATTATTTAGTTTAATTTTTTCCCTTTTTTTCGTTTCCTTAAATTTATCTAACAGATGATTGGTTAACGAGCCTTCCCTTCCCTTCACCCCTTCAACTCCTCCCTGTTCATTAAGTTCCTCCCTTTCTTTCTTTCTCTCGTGAAGTTGCAATTATCCTAACCAACCTAGACTTTGTTTTATTTTTTATATTTTTTTTTCATATACAGTATATAATATACCTATATATCTTCTTTCTTTTTTAATTATTCATTATATAATAATTTTTGTTTTCTTAATTGACCTGAATTATATTTTTCCCTCTTCTTTGAAGAATAACTCTGGGAGAGGGTGATTTATTCTTTTTTTCCCTTTTTAATTATTCATATTCATTCGTTAAATATTATCTAAAAGAAAAAAAAGAAATTAAGAGGGAATCAATTAATAAAATACAGCAGGGCATACCTTGTATGAGAGGCAATTATTGTTAGATGTGTAACTTTAGAGGGTTAACCTCATTTGGAATTAGCACTGTTAAAATAAATTGATTGCTTAAGGGGGTTCGGGACTCTTTATCATTTTTATAAGAAAATTCTCAAATTTTTGCCATCGAATCATTGATATATTAAATATTTATTCCCGAAATTTGAAGTTGATCGTCTGTCTCATTACCGAGAAATAAATTATTGAAAATTGTCCTTTTAACATGGAAGTAAATGGACCGAGCTTTTAAAAGGGCTATAACTTCTATACAAATTATACTATTTTCAACAAATTTATACAAATCAATAATTCAACTTTTATGAGTCGAATGATAAATATTTAAATAGATTTGACAGTCTAGTTAATTAGTTATTCATAAATGTAAAAATAAAAAGTTATTTGTAGCCAACAGAATATAACAAAATCACTAGTGTAGAATTCCAACTCTATTTCTTGAAATCGTTTTTATTTTAGATAAATGTTTTTATAATGATAAAAAATTTATCTCAATATTCTTTTTATTATCTAATATTATCAAAACAAAGAACAATATTTATTCGAAATTAACCTCATTATTAACAATTTTTTTTATTAAAAAATTTAGTAGGCAGAAGTTGTCACTCTGCAGAAATACAAAAGATTTTTTCGTAGGTCAACAAGATACAGCTACTGTCAGGGTGTCCAACAACTTGAAAACTTTGAAATACTTTTTATTAAAAAAAGTATCATAAAATACTGTTAATATATAGGTACAGGGTACACACATAAAATAGTCTTTAAAAATACCCAATTGATTTGTGTTTTCCCCAATTTAAATTCATAGTACATGAAGTTTAATCTTCATTTTTGTCAATACAGCATCAAAATCGAAATAATATCATCAACCGATGCACTTCCTTGTGCGTGATTATCTATATCTTTACTTAATAATGTAATAATCGTCTTACGACTGTGATGACGGGATGATCTCTCTGATTGACTAAAGTTATCAAATGGAGGTCAGTGATTGGCCATAATTAAGCAATGCGTTAAATAAATATGCGGGAGTTTAAAAATAATTTAAAATCTAAAATTTTCAAGATGCCCGACGAATGCGGGTTTCGCAGCTGGTTATCAATATTTTTACTATGACCTCTATTATTATTTCAATATTACCTATTTAGAAGAGAGATTCCAGTAGTTTTAATTGTTTAATTTATTCTTCAAGAACTTAAATGACGGTAGGTTTAATTTTTGAAATTTCTAGGGTTGATAATTTTGTAATTTACTATTATTTATTATTTTTAATTCATCATACAGCAGTTTCGCTCACCACTGGTTGACCATTCTCAGTAATAAATATCCTATTAGTTTCTGGAGATTGTCAATATAAACATCTCAATTTACATTTGTTTTCAAAGAAACAGGTATTATGTTCATACATAGACATTCCTTCTTTTAATTGAAAAGTTTTTGTTTTGCCGAGAGTAGCAGAGTTGTTGATTCACAAAGAGAAACAAAGAGATTGTCCTCTGCTTGATGCAAATAAACATATACACATATATATCAAGATGATATATCTGTATATATATTATTTATTTGTTTGAGACTATAGTTTCGAAGACTTGGTCTTCATCATCAGTCTTTCTTAAATTATAAATGTTTTTCATGGAGTCAATATCATATGGATATTGACTCCATGAAAAACATTTATAATTGAAGAAAGACTGATGATGAAGCCAAGTCTTCGAAACTATAGTCTCAAACAAATAAATAATATATATACAGATATATCATCTTGATATATATGTGTATATGTTTATTTGCATCAAGCAGAGGACAATCTCTTTGTTTCTCTTTGTATTCCTTCTTTTATCTATCTATACTTAATAATAATCGACTTGCGCGACGATGCCGACGTTATTTTTTTTTAATTTTAAAACTCACTAATATAATATAATAATAATATAAGCGTATATAAAAAATAATAAAAAACACTAATAGTTCAATACAAATAAAATGCATTTAAATTAAAAAATTACTTTAAAACTCAATACGGAATCCAGGGAGCGTAGCACCCAGGCCAGCAAGTTCTCACCGAAAACGGGCTTCGCAGCTGGTTTGAATATAATATTTTTTTCTATTATTAGTAATAAAAATTATAGAATACGATTTCTTGTTTATTGTCTCTTGTTTACTTTTAAATGTAGTATAATTTCAACATATCGTCGCCTTAGAGTGTAAACCTACTAACTCCATTTTTTATCATATCTGATATATTGATACCGTTCGAAAGAAAAAGATATGTAGCTTTGTCTAAGTAAAACTGCTACTTAAAATTATGATCGTAAGTTGTAGAAAAATAAATTGCAACGGATCGTGGCTAAACTTTATCCAAATTCATTTGATATATTAATATGTTCTAGAGTAAAGTACTTTAAAATATAATTTTACTAAAAACTTTATTTAACCTTTTTTGTGGTCCCTAAGGTACTTAATTAGGATATTAAATTTCATCAAAATTGGTTAAGTCATTTTCAAGATATTTAGAAAAAACTAAAAAAGTACGGAAATAAAGTACTAATGTTTGTGGACCGATATGTAATCAAAACTAATCATCGCTTCATTTTGTTAAAATAATGGTAGGTTTTCAATTTCAATTCAATCGGTGCAACGGTGTGGAAAAATTCGTGGACGAAAAAAACGATAACATACATACATCCATCCATCCCCACGCACTTCCAAAAAAATGGCACTTTTTGGCCTCTCGACGAGATTCCAGGTAATTTTTGGCAAAACTGTCACGTGTTAAAATTCAATCTAATTGAATACTTCAATTTGTGACCTTAATTGAGTCCATGGGTTCCGTAGTCTTTACCTGAGGACCCTTTGAAGTCGCGCTTGCCGCGCGACCGATTACAATACTTTCCCCATGCTTCGCATTGGATAAAGCAAAAATGTGAAAAATAGTATTTTTCCATTACAATATTAAATTTTGTTTGCAGGTTTACACTCTAAGGCGACGATATGACATTAGTCATTTTATTATATTTGTCAAAGTGGATATCATATTATTGTATATTATTTACTTTTTTTGCTTTAAAACTATCGTTAGAATCAGTATATTTTATGTGAGGCCCGGGACAATTTTTTTCTTCAAATGGAGTCATTCAATTAATCTGGGACCCAATTTTGCATTTTCTAATCTCAAAATTTTAGAAAAAAGATTAATTGAAATTTCAAACAATATATATTCAATTAGCAAAAAGAATTAACTAGATTCTGATTTTGTAATCTTTATTAAAAAATTTTAGAGTAAAAATAACACTGCTCGACAAAAATTAAACAAAATTTTTTCCCCATAAACCTAACAATGTATTCCGGTAGAATTTTATACGCTGATTATTATGCAACTTCCCGATTTTTTACAACACGTCAGAATTTTGAGTATTATCTGTCAAAACTACGAAAAAGGCCATTTTGACCTATTTTCGAGTCCCATTAAATATTAAACAACAATATTTTACAATAAAGTGTTTGGGGCTCGATGATGGCCTTCGTGCTCCGTTGCCAGTGTTTCCGTATTAATTAATAGTAGAGATGGTATTCTTGTTAGAGGTGTTGCGGAAAATGATCATTTTCCGCAACACCTCTAACAAGAATACCATCTCTACTAACAATATTTTAAATCAAAATATTTTTTTGACGTATAGAAAACAGTTTCCTCTTTGATTTTCAAATTACCACTTGTTTTTAGCTCAATTACAACTCGAGTTATAACCAAGAAACTAAGACCTTATGTTTTATCTATGTTTATTTTCCTTTATAATGACATAGTTTTTGTTTTTTAGTTATAACTCGAGTTCTAATTGAGCTAAAAACAAGTGGAAATTTGAAAATAAAAGAAGAAACTTTTCTATTACGTCAACAAAATATTTTGATTTCAAATATTGCTGTTTAATCTAATGGGTCTCGAAAATAGGTCAAAATGGCCTTTTTCGTCGTTTTGACCGATAATATCTCAAAATTCTGACGTGTTGTAAAAATCGGGAAATTGCTTAATAATCAGTGTATCTACTGGAATCCATTGTTAGGTTTACGGAGAGAAATTTTTGTCTAACAGTGTAATTTTTTCTGAATATTTATATTTTTTATTTTTATTCAATGTAATTTAATCTCCAAGACAATCTGTAGCACTGTCTATTTTCAAAATATTTATTTGATTTATATTAATTTCTTAAAGCAACTATTTTTTTTTTTTTTAATTTTTTTAACATTTCATTGAAAAGGGGAGAACTTCTCTCGAAATGTTTTAATAAGCTTGTTCTTTTATTTATTTATATTTATTTAGTTAATTTTTCGTTTAATTATTAGTCAAATGTTTAATATAGCTACAACATAGAAGTCTACTTTGCTATAGATGAGCTAATGTTGGTTCGTTAACACCCTTTCTTCTTATCTAATTAGATATATAAGCGATGCTATCAAACCAGCCCTCCTGTTCTCGTTTAAATGGGCTAATCTTTTATTTCAATAAGACTCAAAGGGAGCTCAAGCTTTATTACGATAATTAATACAGAGAACAGAATGGACCATTTCAAAGGATTGTTAACACACACACACATCCAGTTTGGTATATGGTATATTCGTTCATCCATATGTGATGTCCAGATATTCTATTGAATTTTAGACAAGTAAGAGTTAAACAAGGAACCGGAAAGTTTCAGATGTTTTAGGGGAAAGTTTAAAGTTTTTAACTATAGGGGTGGTATTCAATTCCGATAAGCTTTTCATCCTTTTCACGGGTCAACGTGCTTAGTCTCTAGTCGTTATTTAACAAAATAAAATACATATGGGGGATTCCACGGCAAATCAGACGGTTTCAAAAATTTTACTTTTTGATTTCCTTCATTTTTTGATATTTTTGAAATTTTTTTGATCACCGGTTTAAAGATATCAAATTTCGGTTTTTCGCTAATAACTTCTTAAAAAATGGTCTAAATTCAAGATTTTTTTTTGGAAATTTTTGTTTTTTTACTTACTTTTTAGAAAAAAAATACAAAAAATTATTTAAAGTGTTTTATAAGCGATTTTTGAGTTAATAAGAAAAAATAAAACCGACTTCAAAAAATTAAATGCAACAAATAAAATACACTAGAAGGTATAAAATAATTATCATCTTATTTAGTTACAACTTAACGACGAAATATTGAAATGAAATTACTTTTTGAAGTTGGTGCCAAACATATACCTTTTATGAATCGCACTCGACGGATCTTACTTAGTACGTTTGGAAGTTATGCTCGATTATAGGTATAGTTTGTTTGGTACCGACTTTAAGAATGTTTAATTTCATGTTTAGTTGTAACTAAATAAGATAATAATTATTTTATATCTTTTAGTGTAATTTATTTGTTGCATTTAATTTTTAAAAGTCGGTTTTATTTTTTCTTAAAATTATTTTTATTTTTCTATTTTTAGTGATGTTATTAATAGTGATCATATCATCAGAACATGACCAAATTAATATGGCCCTATCCCTAAGTTACCCCCTTTCCAATAAAAAAAGAATCATCGAAATCGGTTGATAAACAAAGAAGTTAGGCCTAAACAAACCTAACAAAAAAGGTCTAAAACCTATAAAAAATGGGACCAATCGGAAGGTAGACTGAACCCAATGTAAAAAAAAATTTCAAAATCGGTTCTCAATTGGCGGAGATATGAGGTAACATAGGCACAAAAAAAAAAAAAAAAAAAATCAGTCGAATAGAGAACCTCCTCCTTTTTTGAAGTCGGTTAAAAAAATATAATCTTGTTTTTAAAACTGATTTTTTTGATAAATTTTTATTTTAAACTTCTATTAATTCTACAAATTATAAGACCGATTTGATAGTGATAATTAATATTTTATTTCGATTTTTGATTTTGATTTTTTTCAAAAAACCAAAATACTAATTATTTATTTTAAACACCTGTTAACGATCAAAATCAATACAAAATAACTAATAAAACAGAACTCAATACCTAAAAGTGGTTTTAATAATGAATAATAGAGAATAAATTTTTTTTTGAAATTTTCAAAAATTGAAAAAAATAAATACTAATTATCATAGGAGACCACTATCAACCCCCGGTCTTAAAATTTGTAGATGAATAGAAGTTTAAAATAAAAAATTATCAAAAAAATCGAAGAGTCATATACAGTTCCAAAAACAAGATTAATATTTTCAAACTCAAAAATCGGTTATGAAAACACTTTAAATAATTTTTTTGAATTTTTTTCTATAATAGTAAAACAAATATTAAAAAAAAATTTGAATTTGGAACATTTTTAAAGAAGTTATGAGCGAAAAACCGAAATTCGATATCTTTTAAACCGGTGATCAAAAAATTTCAAAATTTACCAGGAAGAGTTTTTTGATGGGTACTAAAAAATGTCAAAAAAATGAAAGAAATCAAAAGTTAAAATTTTTAAAACCATGCGATTTGGCGTGGAATGGCCTATATATTTGCCCTTCTTATTATCATTATATTCTATTTAAATCTTTCTAAAAGCAGACGCATAGGGGTGGGTTTTATGACGTTAGTTAGCAAGGGTATCCATTTCAGACTAAAAAATCTCTAAAGAAATCACGAGAGGGTGTCATCCGAGATGGAATGGATTATTTTTAATTATATGTCAGAAGGGATGTTTCCATTACTGTGGAGTTGAACCGAATCCGGACCAAATGGCTACCCTGTGAATCCCTCTCTGACATAAAGGTATCAAAATAAATATTTAAATCTTCATTTGTAAAATTTCACGGTCTAGTGATTCTAAATTTAAACACATATAGTCATGACATATAGTTTAGAAAAATAGCCCTTCTGCTCGGGGGTTTAAAAAATTCTAAAATATATTAAATATTAATTTTTTGTTCACCATTTTAACTGTTAAAAGGTACCTAATTATTTACATATAAATAATTAATTAGTGATTCTAAATGCAGCTCCAGTGTGGGTAGACGTACTCAAGACCAAAAAGTACAACTGTCTCTTGATGAAAACTCAAAGGAGATCCCTTATTAGAGTATGCTGTCCATACAGAACCGTGTCGACAGTCGCAATCCAAGTTCTTGCTTCGGTGGCACCAAATGATCTATTAGTATCGGAAAGATCCTACAATTTTGGGGCTGAACCAGCATCGCGACCAATGAATAGAGAATGGATATTTCAAAGATGGCAGAATAGGTGGGAGAACGCCCTAGAGCAGTGGTTCCCAACCTTTTGTGGCCCATCGCCCCTTTCTGGAGGTTGACTAACACCTATCGCCCCCTTTTCATTTTCATTGTGGCTAATTTTAATTTGAAGTAAAGTGTAAATAATAAAGCAGTTGTATTATTTTAGCTGAGTATTGACGACACTTCTTCTTTGAATCCATAGTGCATGAACTTCTACTGACTTAAAAACTGACTTGCTTGTGCCTTGAAAATTGATAGACTTTTTGAGTGGAAATTCCCCAAAACCTTCTTATTGGTTGGATCCTTAATCACCAGGACGTTCAAAATATTGAAGCCTGCCTATTTTCTAGAAATTACTCTCTTGGAAAATTCCCACGCAAATTCGAAATTTAGAAAACCCCCAGCATCAAAGGAGATGTACTCCAAAATATTATCATTAAAAATAAGTATATTATTATCAAGAAAAAAAATACTCTAAATGCCACGTTCACAATAGTATGTTTCTTTGAAATTTATTAGAAATTTAAATATTTTTTCTAAAAAATATTAATATAACATTATTTATATTTGAGAATGAAAATTACATTTAACAACTCGCAAGGGAAGTGATTCCATTTCTTTGCAAGTGAGTGTATTTTAATTTTTCCCCCTTTGAATAGGTACTCATCGCCCCCCAATCGCCCCTCACTTATTTATCGCCCCCCCCCCTGATAACCCAAATCGCCTACTTGGGGGGGGGGGGCGATCGCCCTAAGTTGGTAACCACTGCCCTAGAGGGTAGATGGACCCACCAACTAATACCGAATGTGAAGGTGTAGTGTCAACGAAAAAATAAAAACCTGGATTTTTATATAACTCAGGTCCTAAGCGACCATGGAAAATTTGGGACCTATTTGAAGAAAATGGGAATCAAAGAAGATGAGAAATGCAGTGTGTGTGATACTCCAGACACTCCGAAGCACACAATATTCGAGTGTGACCAATGGAACGACATTAGAGTCCGTACAGAGGAGCGACTCGACTCGAAGCTCTCGGTTGAGAATTTTATAACATTAATGACGAGGGACGATGGAAGCTGGAGAGCGATATCTGATCTCTGCAGGGAGATATTAACCACCAAGGATACCAGGTGCTAAGGAGGTCTACCTGCCTACCCTGAAGTAATGCAAATAGCGGTTCCGGGGTAGCGTGAATCGGGGAATGGAGGTGTTTTAGTTGGTAGGAGTCCGACACTACCCATGAAGAGGTGTCCATGACAGATTTCCCTCCAATAAAAAAAAATCTAATTATTTATAATTTTTTTTTAATTTAACATTATTATTCTATTATTAAATAATAATGTTCGAATTAGAATTTTTTGCTTAAAATTTCCTCACAAATATAGTGCTCGACAAAAATTAAACAAAAATTTGTTTTGACAATTGTATTATTTAGGAAAAGTAAATTATTAATATATATCGACGCTAGAGAACAATCTTGCTGTAGCTGGAAAAATGAAACTTTACAAGAGAATCAAAAAAACGATTTAAATAAAGAGAAAGTTGTTCTAAGTGTCTTGTACTTCCCAAACACCTGCGAGGTAGCAATGTATCTTATCTATTGGTGTGCGATTACTGTGGAGAGTATCTTCTCCATTGTAATTTTCCTGGGGAATTTTTAACAAGGGTGGTTTCCCATTTCCTTCCCCTGAAGGCATCAGATTATAGTAGGGATTGAATTTGCGCAAGTTTGATTAGAAGTCATTCTCTTTAACTACTCGGCCAACCTGACTCATCTCTATTGTACATATTTAGAAAAAAAATTTAAACATTTTGAACGTCGCGTCGTATCTAAATTAAAATTCATGGTAAGAAAATGAGACCCAAACTAGGAGACGTAGGTTTTTTTCTAATTCAAATGATATTTAAATAAAAGTGATAGTTGTATTTTTTTCAAACTAAAAGCAAAATTACTTTCAGAGTAATTAATAATAACGAGTATAAAAAAAAAATAGAATTTTATACGCTAATTATCATGCAATAGCCCGATTCTTTACAACACGTCAGAGTTTTGAGATATTATCGGTCAAAACGACGAAAAATGCCATTTTGGCCTATTTTTGAGTCCCATTAGATATTAAACAGCAATATTTGCAATCAAAATATTTTATTGACGTAATAGAAAACAGCTTCCTCTTTGATTTTCAAATCACTACTTGTTTTTAGCTCAATTAAAACTAGAGTTATAACAAAAAAACCAAGACCTTAGGTTTTTATCTATGTTTATTATCCTTTATAATCATGTAGTTTTAGTTATAACTCGAGTTTCTAATTGAGCTAAAAACAAGTGGTAATTTGAAAATCAAAGAGAAGCTGTTTTCTATCACGACAACTGTTTAATATTTAATGGGACTCGAAAATAAGGTCAAAATGGAATTTTTTGTCGTTTTGACCGAAATATCTCAAAACTCAAAAATCGCGAAATTGCATGATAATTAGAGTAGAAAACCCTAATGGAATCCATTGTTAGGTATACGGGAGAAATTTTTGTCCAACAGTGTAATTGTCCCCAATTTTTTTTTATCTACTCTTTATTATAAATCACTCTGAAAGTAGTTTTGTTGTAGCTTGAAAAAAATACAAATTTCACTTTTAAATAAAAATCCTTTGAATCAGAAAAAAAACTTACGTCTCGTAGTTTGGGTCTCATTTTCTTACCATGAATTTTTTTTAGATACGACGTTCAAAATGTCTATTCTTTTTTTTTTCTAAATGTACAATAGGGATGAGTCAGGTTGGCCGAGTGGTTAAAGAGCATGCCTTCTAATCAAACTAGCGCGAATTCAAGCCAGACTCGCTAAAAATATTTGGCCGGCCTTCAGGGGAAGGAAATGGAAAACCACAGTTTTGAAAAATTTCCCCAGGAAAATTACAAAGGAGAGGATACTCTCTCCACAGTAATCGCAAGCAAATAGAAATATTGATACCTCGCAGTTGTTTGGAAAGTACAAACCAGTTACAACAACTTTCTCTTTCTTTAAATCGTATTTACACGCTTTATATTAGCTTCACCTGTATGTATGTATGTATCTATGTATATCAATAAGACTTTTGTTCTGTTAAATCCCGCAAACATTTCTCTATAAAAAAATTGTTTATCTACTTAATTAAAAAAATGAAATTATATAAAAATAATAAAAATAAATACATTTCATTCTGTTAAATTCCGCAAATTTTTCTCTATAAAAATAATTAAGACTAAAAAAAAAAAAAAAACACGGTTCTAAAAAGTACAAAATAATGTAATACTTAATCAAAAAGAGTGGGGCACTTTGTTGAAATTATTAATTAAAAGTACATGTTTCTACGCTCCACACTTTTTGATTAAGTATTAGATTATTTTGTACTTTTTAGAAGGGTGTTTTTTTTCTAGTTTTTTTAAAATATAATTTATTTTAATTCTCTTGTAAAGTTTCATTTTTCGAGCTACAGCAAGATTCCTCTCTAGCATCGATGTATAAATTAATAATTTACTTTTCCTAAATATTCCAATTTTCAAAAACAAAAGAAAAATCAAAAACCAATCCCAAGTTTGTTTTTTTTTTGAAAGCCATTTATCAAAAGATCAAATATTAAAAGAGAGGAAGAGTTGTAGTAGTAGTAGTATTGGTAGTATTAGTATTAGTAGGAGTAAAGTTGACATGATTTCAATTCTGTGCTGTTTTTAAGGGATTCCTGGACAAGGGTGAAAAGAGGGGTGGGGGTTGAAGGGGTGGGTCCTGGGGATGTGCAAGAGAGCAGAGCGTTGCCAGGACAACGAGAATGCGACTCGCTTGATCAATACACACAGACAGAGAGAGACCGGGCGGGTGGGCAGGGGATCACCCGAGCACCCGAGAAACCTAACATAGAAAAACAACCCTCCGCCCGCCACTCTCAATAGTACATAATATATGCATATCTATATCGAAATATCTAATTAGGTCTAGAGTAGAAAGTGAGGGAGATAGATTCGTTTAATTCTCGGGGAAGTGAAGAAAGGGTTGGCTGGGGGTGCAGAGGGTGCAGGTGGCAAGTGTCTCTGCGGTAAAGCACCAAAGGCCACCGCCCCTGCCTGCCTGCCTGATGGACAAATCAAACCATTAATGCACCCTCTTATATAGACTATTCTTTTTAACACCAATACCTAATCATATTTTTCTTTCTCAATTAAGAAGAAAAAAAATATATATAAGAGTAAATCCAACATATTTTGCATTGTAAAGTCCACTAGCTATTTTTTTTCAATCTGAGATAAATTTTCAAAATCCAGTCTTTAATTGTTTATATTGATTATTGCACTCATACATTTTTTAACGCCGATTTTACTCAATTTCATATTTTTTCAATTCAAATAATCTACATAAAGTCAATTCCGTCCCCTTTCCAATTTGGCTGTTTAAATCTTTAAACCAGTGTATTTACTTGAAAAATGTTCAGATATGATTTAATAAAATATCACCTAAATAAAAAATAGATGAATGAAGACTATATAATTTAATAAAGTTTAATTAAGTGGATATCGATGAAGCAGTCCAAAAAAAGAAGAAGAAAATTTACACTATCTTTTTATTCATAAAACCGACGTTTCGGAGGCTATTCCCTCCTTCTTCAGGGTTTTGAAAAGTCAGTGAAGGAAATCCAATGCGGCATTTCCCTCTGTCTCCTCTTTCAGTGGCAGTAACAATAATATCTTGTATTTCATTCTCAGCAGAATTATAATGTAATAAAATAGTTATTAAAATTTTGTTAGAAAAAATTATTAAAATTGTCCAAAGACAGCGTGTTAATTCCGTCCCCAACATAGTTTTAGTATTTAACTTGACTCACGCTATCACTGCAGTGGTCAAGAGAGAAACTATTGTCAGTTGGTGAGTTGGTTTGTTAATAATAGCAACAATTGGTATTAATTTTATTCATATGGTAACACAGAAAAATATCTTCATAAAGGTAGTGATTAATTATGTCGTTCATAAGTGTCATTTCCGTCCCTGCGATAACAAGTCATATAAAAATATTTATTAAAAAAACTTTCTAGTGTTGTTTTACTTTTAGTGAATTGTAACCAATATTATAACTAACCTTCTATATCTTTAAAGACAGTCTCTGCCTATATTACCAAAATTAAAATTCTCTAATGTCAATTCTGTCCCCTTGATTGTTACACCTGAATGGGAAAATCATAAAAAATTGAAAAAAAATTTTAATTCAAGACCATTATTAAAAATTGGTCTATAGATACTTGAGTCACAAAACTATAATATTATTGTTGGGGTGCGATAAAGTTATATTTTCAAATTTTTAGGTAAAAAAAATGCAAAATAAGTTGGATTTACTCATAATTATTTATATAAGCTGGTGTCATAAAACAACTCTTAAATGTGCTTTTCATTAAGTGAATAAAATTTTATTTTTTTATTTATTTACTCAAAAATTCAAAATTCTTCCCTTGAAAATTGTGAGTGTTGCTCGGTTATTTTTACTTTACCATACAGGGGTATGGTCAAGTATTGTAATTGTGGATGAAAAAAGTGTTGTTTTTCAAAATATTTAAAAAACGGCTAAAAGTATTTTGATAAAATAAAATTGAGCGAAACCATGGTGTTTTTGTCTACAAAAAGTCCTAATGAGTGAACATCGAAAAAATGATATTTTACCGAGATATTAATTATTTTGTCATTATGTCTGTTGGTTGTTACATTTTATTTGTTTTAAAATATTGTGTAATTCAAAAACTAGTGTGAATATCAAAACGAAATTTCACAAATAGTTTTGGTATATTGAAATTAAGAGCTGATTAGATTTATGTTGAAAATAAACTGACGTGTTTTGATGTGGCCATCCACTTGACTTTACCATACAACCTGGACCCTAAAATTATTTTTAATCACACGTAGTTTTGGTCATTGAGATTAAGAGCTGATTAGATTTTGGTGCATATCGACCCAAAATTAAGGGGGATGGAGGGGGGGAGAGGGTTAAAAATTAAAAATCTAAGCCATTTGAGCAAACTCAACCAAATTTTGTATACATAATCAGTGTACCCCCAGAAGTCTAAAAATGCAAAAACTAACCTCCCAAAATGAGGGGGGGTGCAGGGTCAAAAAATGAAAATCTTGGCCATTTACCAAACTCAACCAAATTTTGTATACATCGTATATAATCAGTGGGCCCCCAGGAGTCTTAAAAATGCAAAAACTAACCTCCCTTCCTACATGATTATAAATAATTTTATTAAATATTATATATGGTATAAGTGAGGGGCCAGGTTGTATGGTAAAGTCACGTGGATGGTCAGCTTATTTAGAAAGGTATAATATATTGAACGATATTTTGCTAATTACTGAGTTTTCCAAGTGTTGCATGACGATTTCAGAAATTGTAGTCTTTTCGCTCATGTGTAGTCCGAATGTTTATAGAATTTACTATTGAATGAAGAATTTAAAATTAATTCCAAGCGATCTAGAAATACCTTGATCGATAATGTTTGTAATATGATTAAATTTATTAAGAACAATTTCACACACTAGATCAATTGGGACATTTGTGAAAAGTGAACTATACATAAAAAAAAATATGAATATAATCATTGGGGGAAATAACATTTGAAATATTATTAAAAAATTAAAAGACTTGATATGGGATTGTTAGATTTCTAACTGGTGTCTCAAAGACACTATATATTTTTAAGGAATAGTTTTATTTTTATATTCATTTCATAAAGAATTTTTTTCTTTTTTGAAATTTAATTAAATTCCATTTGTAAAGGGAGAAATTTTTCCGAAACGCTTGCTGTTTTAATAAGGGCTTGGAAGATTGTTTTTTATAATAGATTTGTATTTATTTATATTTAATATAAAGGTATATTAAAAGAAAAGTAAAAATATTTTTTGGAAAATTATTAACATATTTACTATGAGTTATTCACTAGGTCACTTGTTTCTCGTGTAAGAAATAAAAGAAAGAGAGTTTTCTCAATATATATATATATATATATATATATATATTTCTGGCCGTTATTCCATCATCAGGAGATATAGAAAATAACTGCTAATAATTTTCCAAAAAAATATTCTTACTTTTCTTTTATTAAAATATGTTTCACCTCGCATCAACACTAGACTCTCTAAAAATTATATATGTAAGTATATGATTAATTGAATCAAGCAGAGAACGACCTCATTGATTTCTCTTTAAATATCTGATCTTTTAATTGAAAAGTTTTTGTTTTGCCAAGACTAGCAGAGTTGTTGATTCACAAAGAGAAACAAAGAGGTTGTCATCTTCTTGATGAAAATAAACATACACACATCTATATCGAAATTATATATCTGTATATATATTTTATTTGTTTGAGACTATAGTTTCGAAAACTTGTTCTTCATCATCAATCATTTTTTAATTATAAATATTATTCATGAGCCAATACCGTATGGTAATTAAAAATTTTCGATCTTTACTTAGCTAGGAGCCAGTTAAAAAACTGACTGATGATGAAGACCAAGTCTTCGAAATTATAGTCTCAAACAAATAAATAATATATATACAGGTATATAATTTCGATATTCTATATATGTGTGTATGTTTATTTTCATCAAGCAGAGGACAACCTCTTTGTTTCTCTTTCTGATCTTTTGTTAATTGTTGCTTAAAATTTAAATTATTTTTAAAATTAAATTTTTTTCTAAATTTATTTTCTTATCTAAAATTTTGAGATTTAGAAAAATCAAAAATATTTCTCAAGGTAGTTGAATGTAATTTTTTTCAAGATTTATAAGAATTTTTTTTTAGATATCTAAAATGTAATTTGAGAATTTATTATGAAAAAAAAATTCCAAAAAAAATAATTAAAATGGTTGAATTTTTTTAATTTGAAAACCAGAGGGTTCTGTTAAGCTTGGAGTGTTTATGCATGAATCTGCCCTTTAAATTGGCAATACGCTACTAATTGAACGTTTCCGGTTACATGGGTTTGTAAGCAACTTGCCACGATTACAGGCAGGCAAGGGTAAACGGGCCTTATTTCTCCGAGGAGAAGGACAAGCCGCCCCAGCAGCCCGCCTGCCTCTCGGAGGTCGTTGAAGGACACTTCTGAGGTCAACAACAGGGTCGAGGACCCTACCTACTGCTTGTTCATTTAGCTATTTAGATTTGCTAGGCAACTCCTTGGGGAAATTTTGCAATAGAGGAAATAATTATAGTAAAAAAATCTCATTTAGTGATCTCGTTGACTTTATATAATTTTTTGAGGGGCGGCGAGGAAGGGGGAAGGTTGTGAAGTCCATTAAGCCCCAAAGAATCAAAATAAATATCAGAGTTAAGTAAATTTTATAGACACTTTAAAATGATGGATAAGTAAGTTCTTCTTTAAAGAAAACAAGGTCGTTTAGTTTCTCAAAAAAGAGCCAAATTTCAAATATTAGAAAAATTATAACAAAATATTTGATTTTGCCAAAAATTGGCTTAAAATCATCTGAGCTCAAAATAAAATATCAGGGATGGACTCAG
Organism: Forficula auricularia; assembly: GCA_024734495.1. Lineage (NCBI taxonomy): Eukaryota > Metazoa > Arthropoda > Insecta > Dermaptera > Forficulidae > Forficula > Forficula auricularia. The sequence goes on along the minus strand of JALMQS010000083.1, from coordinate 17,430,800 downwards.
AAGAGGGATATGGGGCAGATTATTTAATTTACGCTATATATAGGATGTAAATCAATGAAATTATAAAATCAAATATCTTCTAAAATTGTATTTATATAAATAATATGACGTTAAAAAACGCAACACTTAAAATTTTTAAAGTTTTTCAGATCAAGTTTTGTATCTTTTATAGGTCCGCTTTACACACAAACCAAAAAAAAAAAAATTAATAGAAATAAAATTTAATTTAAATAAGCTGACGTATTCTGATGTGGCCATCCACTTGACATTACCATACAACTTGGCCCCTAAAAATTATTTTTAATCATGTAGGGGGGGGGGGTAAGTTTTTGCATTTTAATACTTCTGTTGTCCCACTGATTATGTTTACAAAATATTGGTTGAGTTTGGTAAATGGCCACGATTTTCATTTTTGACCCCTCCCCCCATTTTGGGAGGTAAGTTTTTGCATTCTTAGACTTCTGGAGGTCCACTGATTATGTATACAAAATTTGGTTGAGTTTGCTCAAACTTTTAATTTTTAACCCCCCCCCCCCTCCACCCCCCTTAATTTTGGGTCGATATGCACCAAAATCTAATCAACTCTTAATTTCAATGGACCAAAACTACGTGTGAAATTTGGTATCGATATTCATACTAGTTTGTGAGCTGGCTCGTCCACAAAAATTTGGTAACGCACAGACTAATAGACTAACTAACAGACATTTTGACAAAACAATTATTATCTCAAAAAATATAAGTTTTTCGATGTTCACTTATTAGAGCCATTTTGTAGAGCGAAATGCCATGGTTTCGCTCAATTTTTTTAATGAAAATAGTTTCAGCCGTTTTTTAGATATTTCGAAAAAAGTAAGGAAAAAAGCATTTTTTTCATGCACGATTACAATACTTGACCATATCCTGTATGGAAAAGTAAAAATAATGGACGCTATCAACCTGATATCTTTTTTGAAACTGTGTAAACATAAAATTTAAACTTTGAACTTGATGCTGTTCAAAGAATTAAATATATATCTGGGTTACTTTTTTCTTAATTGAATTTCTAAATAAGCAAAGTGCTCTGCTCCACTCTATATAATCAAAACAATCAATAAAATGTTTTCAATATATAATTGGATGTTGATGAAGGCAGTCCACGGTGGTTGTAAAAAATAAGACTATAATGGTTTTATTGTTTTACATTTATTTGTTAAAACCGACGTTTCGGAGATTTATTCTCTCCTTCTTCAGGGTAACAAAAAGTTCATTGACTTTTTGTTAGCCTGAAGAAGGAGAGAATAAATCTCCGAAACGTCGGTTTTAACAAATAAATGTAAAACAATAAAACCATTATAGTCTTATTTTTTACAACCACCGTGGACTGCCTTCATCAACATCCAATTACATATTTATACCAGTCCGTCTCCTAAAGAAAAACGCTATCAGTTTTCAATAAATAAATATAAAGAAATTTTGAATAGACAGTCTGCATTTATGGCTTAATTAGTTCTCTAAATCGAGAACTGATGATGACGCTGTAAAGTCTGGCAAAATGTTTATTTCAGAGGATAATTATTAAAAATAGGTAGAATTAGTCTTTCTAATTTCGCCTGCATGCACAAAGGAACTTTCCAAATCACCCATTAAAAGCTAATAATTTGCTAAATAGTTGAGCAACTTCTCTGCCTCAATTCGAATAAACAAAAGTGAATTTGATGAATGTTTAGTTTACATACGAAAGAGGAAATGAAATAATTATCATTTGACAGGGTTATTAAAGATATATATATATATATATATATATATATATATATATATATATATAGTTATATATAAGCCATCACAAATTACGCGAGATTTAATTGAAATTTCGTGGAATTATTTATACATCCATCTCGGAGTATTCTATAAAATTTGAAATCATTGCAATTAAGCAATTAAAAAGTTTATAAATTATTAATTGAAACTCTAATGGAAAAAGGATGTATTTCATGAAAATGAATTTTATCAAAAATTTCAGAGAAAATAGAAAAAAAAACCGAATTAATTAAAGCTTTTGTGTGCGAAACTTTTATTAAAACGTTTTGTTAAAAATCACATTTTTCACAATTAAAGATATTAGTACCTGGAGCCACCGAGCGATGCACGGTAACCAAATTAAAAAAAATACAAATATATATAGTACACGTCCTCTGGACCCCTCCCCCCACACACCCAAAACCACGCACTTCGCCCCACCCCCAGATTCCCAACAACTGCAACCCCACTGCATTCCCACCTCGCACCCAGTTTTTGCATTTCTAGCTTTCTAGTGGTCCACAGATTATGTGTATACTTATAGGTATATAAATAAAGTCCGTATAATTTTTTTTTTAATTAAATAACAATTTATCGAGTTTTGAATAAATAATAAATAATAGTTTTATTGAAAGGGGGAGTGCTTATCATTTACCTAGGGGGGAGTCATGAGGCTTGAGGGGATGGGCACCCCTGACTTAAATATAATAAGCTATTAGATATCTTAATTATCTTGAAAAAGAATGATATTTTCTGCATTTTTGAACCGAAAGTTTTAAAGCTAGAGAACCCAAAAATCAGTTGTCCGGATTGTAAATACACATATTTTGGCACCAGAACGAACTTTCTACAACTTTCTGTTTCGTTTTTTTTTTAGTATAGTATGTATCTGGATTCAGAAACACACAGGGACAGAAAAGGATCATGTTCGAAAATTACCTTTCTTAACGTTTCAAACAATTTTAAACACAATGAGCAAAATAATTTGTAAATTTTTCAACGAATTCAATACTAGACAGCGAATCCTGCCTCCCGGGTAATATTCTATCCGTTATTTGTCATTAATTGAAATAGACAATTATTTGTTGAATTAGCAGCTTACTATTACAATAAAACGAATATACCTAAATCAAGTGAACATTTAATCACTTCGCCTGGATTCTGGGCGTACCAAATAATTATTTTATTGTCGAATTTACATTATATAGCTTTTATTTTATTGTTTACAAATTCGTAATTGTTATTACCGTATATGAGTAAAAGTTTTCTAATTTTGTTGTATATTAAATTAATAAAAATTTCATCCAGTTAAACAGTTTTTTATTTGTGAAAGTTTTGAGGTTTTTATTACACGATTGACACTTAGAAATTTCAAGTCAAATCCTATCGGTAAATTGAACTCTAATAAATATAATAATTAATTATTATTATTCAGTTCCATTATCAGAATTAGATGTGACAAATGAGGGAAAAAAAGGAACAATTAAACACAGTGTTAAAACATGCGACATTTCGCCAATTTATTATGCCTTCATCAGGTACTATACAAATAAATTGACATATTCTGATGTGGCCATCCACTTGACTTTACCATACACTTCTGGTTGAGATTGGTACAACCCTAGTAGCACAATGTTTCTAGGGAAGGGGCTAGATTTTCATTTTTTGACCCTACAACCTCCTCTCCCCATTTTGGGCTGTTAATTTTTGCATTTTTAGTCTTCTGGGGGCTCACGGATTATGTATGCAAAATTTGGTTGAGTTTGGTACAAGGGATTTTTATTTTTTGCCCCCCCCCCCTATTTTGGGGGGTTAGTTTTTGAATTTTTAGACTTCTGGGAGTCCACTGAGTATGAATACAAAATTTGGTTGAGTTTGCTCAAATAGCCTAGATTTTTAATTTTTAACCCCCCTCTATCCCCTTAATTTTGGGTCGATATGTACCAAAATCTAATCAGCTCTTAATCTCACAGGACCAAAACTACGTGTTAAATTTGGTTTTGATATTCACACTAGTTTTTGACTAGACAGACTAACTAACAGACATTTTGACAAAACAATTATTTTCTCGAAAAATATAATTTTGGGGATGTTTACTTTTTAGAGCTTTTTTGTAGACCAAAGAAAGTTGCGTTAAATTTTTTTAATCAAAATAGTTTCATTTGTTTTTGAGATATTTCGAAAAAAAGAAGCAAAAAAACACTTTTTTCATGCACGATTACAATACTTGACCATACCCTGTATGGTAAAGTAAAAATAAATACAAATGAATCAATCACAATCATCAAAATCAATCCAGACATACTATAATATAATTAGTAAGAAAAGAAATGACGAAGTGTTTTATAAATTTGATCAAAGTTCATTAATTATATTATATTGTCTGGGTTGATCCCGATGATTGTGAATGATTCATTTGTATTTATTTTTTGTATAAAGCCTGATGAAGCCATAACAAATTGCCGAAACGTCGAATGTTTTAAGACTGTATTTAATTGTTCATTTTTTCCTCTGATTTGTCACATCTAATAATAATTAATGTTTGTAATTTCCAACAACTATAGCTTTATTAGATTATTATTATTTAAATAAAATATAATGGTAAATTGATAAATAAATGTGTCAATTTAATTATTAAGATATTATGTTTCATTTGAAAAATATTCAAATTTGCAAGATATTTAATTACTTGCATTTAAAGCTATTGAAATAATTAAGAAAATCGAAAAATGCATACCTAATTTGGTCCAGAATTTCGATTTCTTCTTCATATACAGCTGAGAGAGAGTTAGAATGGCCGATGCACTCACTTAAAAGGTTTACTTGAGAATGAAAAGAAATTGAAATAAAAAAGAAGCCTGGCTTGCTTATCGTTTCGGCGAAAAATTCGATTCGCATTTGGCCCGTCTTTAAAATATACTAAACTGATAAAAAGTCCCACTAGGCTATTCCTTAAGATAACAAAATAAATAAATAATAATAATGTAATCAAAATCGATATATATATATATATATAATTATATATATATCCTCAATATATTTTTTTTAAAGAATATTATTGATTAATAATAAAAAGTAATTACAATAATATAATTACATTAATTAAGCAATGAGTCGGATTCAAGACTATTCTAGATATGCAATCAATTGAAAAATTTGAAATTTAACACCGATTTAAAGCAATATTTACAGTTAATTACAAATGTTTTTCTATTGAAATTATCAATAAGTAAAATAATATCTATGATCAAAAATAGGTTATAAAAACAAAATTCGAAAAACATCAAAATTTGATGTTCTGGGGTTTTCTTAAAGGAAATTGTAGCGACACACACACACACAGCTATATTTATTTACAGGATTTATTTGACGGAGTTTCACAAAGAGGAAACACCTCTATAATCCGTCAAATAATTCCTATGTTTAATTTATTATTGGGATTCAGTTCCATAATTTATTAATGTAATTTTTGTTTTTCAGAGGATGAGGAACAAAATAAGTGTTTATTTACGACTTATCAATTGCAACGTTTCGCCACTTTTATTGCAGCTTCTTCAGGCTCTACAAAGGAGCAAATACATATATCAAAAAAACACATTCAAAAACAAAAATTCACTCAACTCAAAATCAATTTCATATATACCTTGATAAATAAAGCTCCAAACACTTTGTCAATTTTTTAAGCTCTGCCATTATTATACCCAAAAGATCTGGTGATTAGGATTATTAATGAAGAATGGGATCAAATGTCTGAATTAATGAATATATCCAAAATATCACTCATCGAAATAATATGTTGCTATTTTGAGTCAAGCTACTTCACATTTCAGAATAAAATTTATTTTCAGATAAATGGAACTAGTATGTGTAACCCAGCAAGCCCAACTATAGCAAATTTAGTCATGAATTATGTGATAAAAAAGGCAATAGAAGATACACTCTTTTATTGTTTCCTTAAATTTATAAAAATTCTTATAGAAACTTTTAATTTAATACATAGTTTATTTTGTAAACACATATACCGAAAATATTTCTCAGAGGGGTGTGTTAAAATTAATAATATATATGGTGTATAACTATTAAGTACCTGGAGGCACCGAGCGATGCTCGGTAACTTCTTCCTTCAGTTAAAACCTTTATTTTAATATTATTTTTAATTTAAAATTCTGATAAAAAGGTCGATTTTTATTTGAGAGCCGTTTTCAAATTTAAAAAAATACAAATATATATAGTATTCGACCACTGTACCCCCCCCCCCACCCCGCTTGACCCCACCCCCGAAACCTCGCCCTACCCCCGGATCCCCGACCACTGCACCCCACCTCCTGCACCTGTTTTGATTCAACCATATGATTCATTTTTATTCATCCAATTGTTAATACATAAAACCTATCAAAATGTGTTGTTTTTTCAGAAAATTGAGACCCTGCTTATGCGAAATATATTTTTAAATAAATTCTTGATTATTTTTTATTCTATTAAATAAATAAAATTCTTTATAAAAACAATTATAAAACGTTTATTAATATTTCTAACGTTTAGGTTGAACAAAATATGTTAAAAACCACAATCACAATACTTCGTCAAGGCCTTTGAGAATAAAGGATTTACCCGACCCATTGTCTGCCTGAGCACAAAATAAAAGGGAAACCTTTTTTTAAAACCCTAAGAATGGGATTTGTCTACCTGAAAATAATTAATTTGATTACGAAAAAACCCATCAAAAACAATTTTTTTGAAGATGAGACCGTGACAGATCGAATTGTCACCCCAAAAACCCCCTAACTTGTGAATTTCATCAAAATCGGTAGAGTCGTTTTCAAAATAGAACCAAGATACAAATATATAAACAAATAAATATATATACAAACAAATATATATACAAATAAATATACAATTTTTGCTCGTTTAATAAGAGTAGATATAAATACAGTCGACTCTCGATAATTCGAATTCTTCAATAATTCGAACTCTTTAGCTGTTAATTTCGGTAAATCAAAAAAAGGCCGTGTATTTTGATACGTTGATTCGAAACGTTCTATAATTCGAACTAGGCCACTTTCCTTCTTTATAATTCGAATTTTTCCTAGCAAAAAACTATTCTTAATTTGTTTAATTAGGTATGTTATTATCCATTGCAATGTTCCCGTATGGAAATAAATAGATTTTCGAAATATGTTTTTTATATATTTTTTGAAAATATATTAAAAATATAAAATTTTTGTGTTAAATTTATATAAAATTTATACTAGAGCGACATAAAAATAATTATATTTTAAGAACATATAGTAAACATAAACTATATATAAATTTAAAACAAAAATTTTATATTTTTAATATATTTTCCAAAAATTTATAAAAAACATATTTCGAAAATCTATTTATTTCCAAACGGGTTAATACGTCAAATTTATGTAAGCTCATGAATATAATATTTTCGAAAATATAATAAAAAAAACTCTTAATAATTCGAATTTCTTTCTTTCATCTTGATAATTCAAACATCATGATAATTCGAAGTCTCGATAATACGAATTTTTCTTGAAGGAGACAATAAAAGAATGTGTCTTCTGCTGGAATTATAAATTTTATTTATTTATAACGATCGTTATAAATAAATAAAATTTATAATTCCATCAGAAGACACACTTTTTATTGTCTCCTTCAATATATAAAAATTCTGCTACTCTCGGCAAAAACTTTCAATTTAATCGAATTTTTCTTGTAGTCTTTTGGATTTCGAATTATCGAGAGTCGACTAGTATGTTATAAGTTATAATTCATTTTGAAAATATATTTTATAATAAATTCTCATTATATTATAATTACTATATTTAGTTTAAGTAAGACAATTTATGTTTCTTAAATTGAATTAGTGTACTTTAAACAGCTATGTTTTTTAAAAAAAATATCACCAAAAAAAAATTCACAAGTTGAAACAAAAAAAATTAAATTTACTTTGAGGGAAAATAAATATGTGTCGTAGTAGAATCAGAACATGAGAGAACAACCCAGAATAAATATTGAGATTATATATATATATATATATATAAAAAATACCCCCGTAACAACATAAAATTAAAATCCTAATCGGATTACAGGGGAAGGAAAATGTCAAACTCTGTTTTTCCAGAAACGATTAACTTTATAAATGCAGGGTAGTTGGGGTGCGGGGGGGGGGGGTCGGAAGGATGTACTCGTATGTGTATAAATAAATATTAACCGCAGCCACCCCTCTTCGTTTATAAATCAAATAAGTCCGTGACTCTCTGAGGGTAGAAAATACTTGAAAATAAAATCTACCCCCCTTTCATACAGCCCCTCCCCCCTCCACCTGCTGTTAATGGCTTTGCATCGGCAGTTGACATTTTTAGAATATCGTAATTCGTTCCCTCTTAAAATTAGAGATCGATTTATCAAGAGCGATTTAATGGACACCAGAGACCCCATCCAAAATGGACGGACGGTTTACTAATTAATGATGCCCAATTGAACTATCTCGGGAAAATAGAAGAGACTACGTGAAGGGGGGGGGGTGAAATAAGGGCAAACGGAATAAATAAACTAGTAGGCATAAAATTCACGACGTTTAGATACTTATTACTATACAAAGTGGAGGAAGAGACGAAATTTTAAAAAAATCCCCCCCCCCCTTCTTCCTAATTTGTGTTCGATTTTAAATCTAATCAATTTTGTTAAGGGAGAATGGCGTGTAGGTTCTTGGTGAAACATAGTATTTTTATAAATTAAAGAAAATTTTTAAAAAATATAAAATTTTAGGTAGGTTTCACAAAATTAAAAGACAAAAGGTGCTTATTAGCATGACTCTATATGGGTAATTTTTTATTTCCTTCATTTTTTGACAGTTTTTGGCACCAATATAAAAACTCCTCATGGTAAATTTTGAAATTTTTACTTTACCATACAGGGTATGGTCAAGTATTGTAATCGTGCATGAAAAAAGTGGTTTTTTCCTTCTTTTTTTCAAAATATCTAAAAAACGGTTGAAATTATTTTGATTAAAAAAAATTGAGCAAAACCATGGCATTTCGCTCTACAAAAAATCCCGAATAAGTGAATATCGAAAAAATTATATTTTTCGAGATAATAATTGTTTTGTCAAAATGTCTGTCTGGTTGTCTGGATGTTAGTCTGTGCGTTACCAAATTTTTGTGGACGAGCTAGCTCAAAAACTAGTTTGAATATCAAAACCAAATTTCACAAGTAGTTTTGTTCCATTGTGATTAAGAGCTGATTAGATTTTGGTGCATATCGACCCAAAATTAAGGGGGGTGGAAGGGGGGTTAAAAATTAAAAAACTAAGCCATTTACGAAACTCAACCAAATTTTGTATACATAATCAGTGGGACCCTAGAAGTCTAAAAATGCAAAAACTAACCCCCTTCCCCCACATCAGAACCCGTCAGCTTATTTTAGTTATCATTTATTTATTTTAGTTTTAGTTTTTTGTTAACGTTTATTTATTTTATTTATTTTTTTTGTGAAGCAAACCAATAATTCTCTATCTCATGGGATTTAAATTCGCCCCGTAAAAGAAGAGTAAGGGAAATGAAGCCTAATATAAACCCGAAAAAGGTTAGTGCTTTAGTAGGGATTCGAATTCATGTCAAGACAATAGGATTTTGTATCGTTTTGTGCTCTCTTCTCTCTTTATCCGAATTAGATTCGAGAGGGTTTCGCTATTTATCTTCGATAGAGGGATTTAGAGGAGAGGATTTAGAGCTCCTTAAGCAGAACAGAGAGAGGGTAGATTGCGGGGGTGGAAACGGGGCAGCAGACGAGAAAGGTTCGCAGATCGAGTCTCGGGTCTATTGTGGGCTCAAATTTACTCAATTGATAGCACAACGAAACAAAACAACACAGAGAGAAACAATCAAATTTCTCTATCAATTCAGTTCAGTTCCGCCAGCCAGAGGGCTTAATTAATTATAACCCCAAAATGAAGAGAAATCGATACGAGAGAGATTTATAGAAATTGTTTAGATAGATATGATTTAAGGAACACATTTCGATACAATATAAAAATATTTTTAACTAGCTTCATGGCCCGCCTTCGGCGGGCCTTTTGCTATCCAGGGCGCTTCGCCCCTGGACCCCCATGTGGCTGCTTTATTGATGTTTTATTAGTTACACAGAATAAATATAATTGTTTTATTATAAAGTCTTGAATAGATATAATTTGAGATTCTATTTAACTGTAATATACACTCATAACAAATAAGATGAAACAAATATTTAAAATGTATTAAAAATCCACGTGTTATCATTAAGGGGAAAATAAAAGGAATAGATTTCAGGAACCAAATTATTTAGGTAGAGCTGATCATAGAAAAAAGATTCGTAAGCCAAGATTCTTCAAAAATATCGGTTTACATTCATTTGTAGGATCTGGCATTGATTTGTGGAACAGTCTGTCTGTTACTACTAGGGATTATAGTCCTCTGCCCCCTATGATTAAATCAATTATAAATTTTGTCAAGTCCTAATGTCCTAGAGTTGTGCAAAATTTTATTTAGTTCTCACAAACAGAGATTAGATGAGGTAGAGAAAGGTCATACCATCCTTGTTAAGGTTTTGACCAGGTTTCCTTAACAACTTATGGCAAATGCCGGGATGGCTAATGCGTCGCTTGCTCCTAGTATCGGGTTTTTGCGCGGAATTTTTAAATTACTTTTTGTCTTTTGATGGAAATCTATGGTCATGCTATTTGTTAATGAGCATACATTTCTATTTTTTTTTTTATTTTTTTTTTTACTAGTTTATTATTTGTTAAATTGTTGTAATTAATTTGTATTGATGTTTATTAATGTATTGTAGCTAGATTGTATTGATGTTTGGAGGACCTATCCACCGAGGACTTGTGCCTCTAAGCAGGTCGAGGAATAAAGATTTATTTATTTATTTATTTATTTAAAAAAAAGTTATATTATATTGTGGTATTATTATAGATAAGAAGACTTGAAAATTGCAATTATTATTTATTTTGCTAGACACAAAAGTATATACAATAAAATCTATTTATAAAAAATTCTCTTATTCTCAAGCTTGAGTTGTTTATCATAAACGAATTTACTCTTTTTGATTTTAAGTCGATTCTTCCACGTTTTCAGTAGAGGTTGCCATTAATAGTCAAAACATCAAAAATGGAATGGAATAAGGTTATTACACTAGTATTAGATAAGAATCGATCGTTATTTTTTATTTTAAGTCGATTCCTCCATGTCTTCAGCAATGGTTACCAATAATAATCGAAGGATCAAAAATCTAATGTAGAATTGTTATTCCTCTAGTATTAGATAAGAATCGATTGCTATTTTTTATTTTAAGTCGATTCCTCAATGTCTTCAGCAATGGTTACCAATAATAGCCGAAATGTCAAAATCCACTGTAGAATTGTAATTTCTCAAGTATTAGATCGGAACTCTCGTTTTCTTAGACTCCTGATTGGCTAAGCCCCGAAATATATCGAATTCAAAACTCAATTTTGTTTTATTTCTTTTTTGTGAAATCTACCTCGTATCTTACTCAAGTTTTATTATTATATTAAAATGTTTCACCTAGAACCAACACCGAACTCGTTAAAAGTTATTTTAGCATAAGAACGAACTTTCGTTTTTAAGTTATCGTGGGTACCTATATGAATCCAGACACACAGACATAAAAAATCATGTTTGAAAATTATTTTTCTCCACGTTTCAGAATTTTTTTTTTTTTGGGGGTGGGGGGTAATTCGACATTTTTGTAGAAATTCAATACTAGACTCGCCCGGCAGGTAGACTTCGCCGAGTAAACAGCAGAAAAATGAAAATCAATAAGGGTGAATAAGGGGAAAGAAAATATGATCATTCCAAAGTGTGGTAGTTTATTTCTCTTGGGATTTATAGATTTTATTTTTTCGAAATTCGAGCCTACATAAAGCATACCTTTTAGAGTTCAAAGGTGTGAAAAAAGATGAAAAATTAGCTTAGAGAAAAAAATATGATTTTTCGATTTACCAGGTGTACAAGTATGGAATGCGTATTTTTTTTTTTTTTTTTTTTTTAACATGTTAAATTTGGAAGAATGATAAAAAGTGCTTTATTTAATATATGCTCCATCCCATTTTTCGGGAAATTTGTGAATACCACGTCAGTAAAAAAATTTATTTTCGACCCCTCAAAAAAATTCGAACCTAATCAATATGATTGATTAAAATTTTAATAAGATTGTTTTGGGGAGAAAATTGATTACAAAAATCTTCTATGTTTGAAGTTTCTATCTTATTTAGTTTATAAGCTATTCGTAAAATTCTCTGATAAAAAGAAGGACAAACATAATATATTTTAGGGGCACTTATATGACCTCATTTTCATTTTTCAATAGTACCATAAAAAATACAATTTTTGTAATTTTTGAATGTGCAGTTGTAAAGTTAGAGAGCCAAAAATCTAATCCGTTTTTCGTATCGGAAATACAAATAGTTTGGTACCAGGACGAACTTTCTACAATTTTCAATTATTAAATATATTAAATAAATATGAATTGTAATTAAAGAAACATATTGTATTTTATTTAATAGCCCAGTAAAATTAGACAAAATAATCAATCAATCGGTGGAAAAAATCCAAAAATGAAACGCTTAGCTTATACTTGGGTTAATGTGTATCAAAGGTCCCCAAGGGCGGGGGTTGAGCCCGAGGGGAGGGGGGGGGGTTTAAAGTTCCCTTTTTTCAGTTTTTCGCTTATAACTCAAAAACGGTCTATATTTTGTAAATAACCGTCCTATAGTAAATTAAAGAAGACAAAATTTCGAGTTTTTGGGAAATTCAAAAGTGATCAGTGGGGCTGTTTTTTGAATACCCATAAAAAATCGAACTACTGGACCGACTTCCACCGATTTGTCTAATTTAACTGGGCTATAAACTAAGATTATGTATGAAATTATTTATTCTTGGTTCGACCTTTAATTGAAAAGAAAATTGATTTCCAAATTATTAAAAGGTGCAGAAAGATCCAAATATAGTTCTAAAAACTTTAAAATATATATATACGGTTGAAAAACTGTGAAGGATTAATATACTGAAGCGAAAATTCTCGAAAGTGGAGATTCCAGGGTTGATTTATTTACTCTTTTATTATATATATAAGAAAAAACGGGAGAGGGAGTTTGAATATATTCAGAGGAAGAAGAAATTCCAAAAATATTCCGAGCTCATCTTCTTCTTTTTCTTCTTGCGATTTTTTCTTCTTCTGGTTGGTTGGTCCTACTTTGTCATAAACTTCTTCTCGATCTCGATTTCCATACATTAAACGAATAAATAACAAAAATCCCTTTTAAATGGCTCTCGATTTCCTCTCTCTCTCTCTCTCTCAGGGGGGAATGTATAATATTGAGATTAAAAGTAATAAATATTCATAAATAAATACATGTGGCCTAGACTCTAGAACGACCAAAATTTGTATTATTAATCTACATTTGAAAAAAAATCGAAAAGAAATAAATTTGTAATTTATTTTAACTTAATTTATATGGAAATATTATATTTGGATTAAATTACAACATGTGTAGTAGTAATATGAGTAGACAAAATATTCATTTATGTTAGTTGAAATAAAATACAAATACAAATTTATGTTAATCGTTATAATATTACAAATTAATAGCATTAGTCAGTCTAATTCATTTTTTCTTATATCATTTAAAAACGTATTCAGAGCAAAAAGTCAATATAAAATTTTTCTCGAATTTCCCCATTGGCGGTTTAATCTAAAAAACATTCTCGGTTTAACCTAACTCACATTCATAAATAACACGGTTCATTGTCATAAATACAATTTTCATAGTTTTTTAATATATGTATATGTTGCAGTAAAAACCCGTTTTTTAGTAAGAACGGGTTCTTACTAGTTAAAACGGGTTTTACTGTATATCTTTATGTCAATTAGAGTTTACTGATGTTGGTTGAGTTTGGTTCAAAGGTCTAGAAACTTCATTTTTGACATTCCGCCTATTTTTAGGTGTTTATTTTCAATTTTTTTTAAACGAAAATGTCAAAAATTACATTCTCTACAACTTTGCTTCTAATTTTTGAAATTTTCCTTTAAAAAATTTTGAAAATAAACACCTAAAAAGAGCCGGAAGGTCAAAAATGAAGTTTTTAGACCTTTGAACCAAACTCAACCAACATCAATAAATTCTAGGTGCCCCAAACGTATTCAGTCAAACGCGTTTTAACTAGTAAGAACCCGATTGTACAAAAAAACTGGTTTTTACTGCAACATATATATGTACAACCAGGTGAACTGAGAGTTGCTCGGTAATTTTTTGCTACTCCATTTTGGGTCGTGTACTAGTAACTAAATTTGGGCGTCGCAAATCCTAAATAACAATCATAATGAGAAAATTATAATAGGCAGGGACCAAAAATTAATTTAAAAAAAAATTGAACCTGAGTAAATTCGAGGTATGTAGGTATATTTATCATTTAATGAATGTTAACGTGGGATTAGGGGAGAATTTTCAACAAATTATGAAATGACCTTAAATATATGGTATGTACTTTTGTCGTTTTTGTAATTACTAAAAAAGTAAAGTGAAAAATCATATCGTTTACTAACTTTTGAGAATTCGGAATTAAAAAAAAATATTTTTTTAATGATAATATAGAGGTAAGTGAAAGTCGTGTTTCTCGTAATCTACTCTACTAAAGTACTGTCGGATAATCAATTATATTAAGATTAATTATAAACATGTAAAATCTGTTGGTTTTTTTAAAATATTTTTTAGATATTAAATCGGGGGGGGGGGTCCAAAATAAGTAGATGTTTAGATAAGAAATAGGATTTAATTTACACTTTGACGGTATTTTTTGAAAATATTGAAAAATTCCCCCTCCACACCTCCCCTCTTTAGTTGCAATATAAGGAGAGGAATCAGGGCAGGAGAGTCATTTGTAACTGGACCTAAGTTAAAATTTCAAAAAATCCCTTCTTAGCACACCCATAAATCGTTGAAATAATATACACTCCAAAGTTCATCTTTCTAGGTCAAGCGGTTTAGGCTGTGCGTTGATTATGAATGAAAGAATGAAACATCACCTTCTCTTTTTATGTACATATATTAAGAAGATATACCATGTCGTATGTATATGAACTATTAATTTTCAAGAAATATAAAATTAATGGTCCATTAAAGATTGTTTTTTTATTATTTAAAAGATATTATTAAGGTCGAAATATTTTTGAATTTGTTTTTTAAATTAAACCCTTCTAGATACTCAGACTCTCTTTCTCCTTATATACCTACTATATAAAGGAGAAAATAAATCTTTATCCGAATCTCCATTTCCTAGAATATTTCTTCCTTACTTTATTAATCTCCTCCACCCCTCCGTTTGCACCCCCTTTTGTCTATTTGGATTTATGTCCCAAGGGCAGATTTCTCCGAAACCCTCAGCTCAATTTTAACGAGTGGGTCAGCGACAATCTTAGATTATTCAAATAGAAAATATAGGACAAGCAGAGTGGAAGTATTAGTGGGTAGTGGGTACTGATGTATTTACTTACTGAATAAGGCACTGGGGCTGTTTAATTATTACTAGAAGAACACTTACCTAGAACAAACAGAGAAAACATAATTTTAATATTTTAGAAATAAATAAAAATAAGAAATAAATACATATCTACTAAGTCAAATGCAAAGGGAACTTAAAAAATAGAGAATAACATAAAAGAAATCTTAATTTAAATAATAATTAGGTATAGGGATATAGTGGTAAGCTAAATAATACTACTTAAGATATTTCAAATATACAAATGATGACAAAATGCTTTTGAAATGCCAAAATAAGGAAAATACTCAAAAAATATACTCGGACATTTAATTATTTATTTATTATTTATCATATTGATTTAAATTATTAGTACCTGGCTAGGTAATTTTTTGATTAATTTAAAACCCATAAAGTAATATTATTTTTAATTTTAAATTCAAGTAAAAGGTGGATTTTTAATCGTTGCCAAAATAAAATAAATTGAAATAAAGCTCAATTTATATTTTTAACACAACGTTTTGACCCGCTATAGCCATCATCAAGACGTATCACTGGCCACAAAGTTTTGAATATAATTGCAATTAAAAATATTATTAATATACACGGAGGTTTTTTCGTTGACTATTTTAAATCCTGAAGAAGGAGGCACGATCCTTCGAATTGTCGGATTTTTTAACAGAATGAAATTGATATTCTAATAAATTGATTTTATATGAAAAATACCTTTAATTGAATTGGCAAATTCTAATATATAATAATAATTGTAATGATTTATTAGTGGAATTTAAAATAAAAAAAAAAACCAATTGATTTTATTAAAAGAAAATTGAAAAATATGTAATTATAAATTTTTATTCAAATAACCACCTGTGAATAATTATTTCAATTAATAAAAAATCCATCAAAAACAACTTAGCCGAAAATGAGACCGTGACAGATCGAATTGTCAACCCAAAAACCCCCTAAACCGTGAATTTCATCCAAATCGTCGTTTTCGAGAATCCGATTCTATATATATATATATATATATATATATATCCACGAGCTGCTCCAGGCGTGCCTTCGGCACGCCAACTACAGCTCACTCCTCTCCGGGATATCTGCAAATAAATAACTCTCCAGTTTTCTAAAGAGTAAATGTACAAAAAAGCTAAAAATTTCTATATTTTGCCCCACCCCCTTTCGCCCGCATACAGTCAATTTTGATAGTTGAATTTTACAGGAATAATATCTTAAAGTAATAAAGAATAACTCTACAAAATTTGATCAAGATCGGAGAGAGTTTTAATTTTTGCCCCCACTCACATTATCAGTAGATATCTTATCGTTCTTAATTGAAAATGCATAATTAGTGTAAACACATTGCAAAGATATTTTGCCCCTTTTGATCACTTTAGGGGTCGAATTTAAAAAATCCTGAAATCAGATTTTAGATATTTTATTTAAAAAGAACCGTGTTTGGTGGCCTTATTTTATTTAAATTGAATTGGCTAAGGGGCCAGTAAGGGGAAAATAAAAAGTTGAAATAAAAGTCAACTTCTGTTACTTTATTTTGGGCAGACGTAATCGATATTTTAACAACGTTTCGAGCGCTATACCGCTGCTCTTCATCAGTGCACGTCAACAATTAGATATTTTAATTTAGTATTTTTATAAATAAAAAGCAAGTAGATATTTTATCGTCCTTAAGAGATATCGCATAATCAGTGAAAACACACTTTGCGCCTTTGACCCCCTTAGGCGTCGAATTTCGAAAAATCCTTTCTTAGTGAGCCCCTATGTCATAGATATAATATCCTCTCCAAATTTCATGTTTCTATGTCTAGTGGTTCTGGCTGTTTTGATGATGAGTGAGTGAGTGAGTGTATCGGGCAAAGAATTTTATATATATATTTGCCCGTTTAATATAATAAGATGTTGATAGTTGAGATAATAAGGCCTCTTGGAGAAACAGGTGGCGACTTTTCTGTTAAATAAAAATCATTTTTCTACAAGTCGAAAATAGATTTGTTTATTTGGAAATTGCGAAAAATTCGATACAGTTTCGGTAAAAAATGTTCTGGCATTTTCATAATCCATATAATGTGGTATAATTCCCCCCCCCCCCGTTTTTTTAATTGAATAAATCTGTGTGACAGTTATCCTTTTTGTGGAATCTGCTTGATTGCCTTATTTGATAAAACAATTGTATTGTGTCATTGGGTTGAAATGGAAGGCTATATTTTAGATTACTCAGTAAAAACGAGGTAATTATAACTTAACCTCTTTAATTTTTAGGGTTTTTTGGTTTGAATTGTGGTGGGATTCATGTTTTTCAACGGTTAAGGTGTTTTGCACTGTTTCGTATGAATTTTTTTTTGTATTTACTCTTTTTTTATATATGAAGTCTTGTTGTTGTAATTGCTCATGGCGTTTTTCTATGTTTTTTTATAAACTGAAGATGACAGAGAATTTCTACCGAAACTGTATCGAATTTTTTGATATTTCTAAATAAACAAATCAATTTTCTACTTATAGGAAAAGGATTTGTATTATTTATCAGAGAAGTCGCCATCTGTTTATCCAAGAGACCCTATTATCTCAACTATAATCACCGGAAATAAATGTACTGAATATTAAATAAATTATTAATTAATATTTTATTAGCATACAAAAGGTGTAAGTCATATAGAGTGCATATTCTTTTTTTATTCGCTATTTTTATATTATTATAATCCCAAATAAAGCCTTTTTGCTCGCGAATAATCCTAAATGCTATTGTATTTATGGAGCAAATGATAAAACCATTAACATTAACATTGTGCCTTTCTGTTTGCAGATGATAATCAATTTATTCTAAATCTAAATAAATAAATAAACAAAGAAAATACAAAATAAAACTACCTGCTGCCACACACACACACACGCACACACATACTTCTAATACTATATAGAAGATAAAGATCAAATTACAAAATTTAATCCAATTCGGTAGTTAAATTGTAGAAATTGTAAAATGAGTGGAAATTGGAAAGCAAATATCACTCAATTTAGAAATGAAATTGAAAACTATCCATATTCTACATACATTAAATGAAACGGATAACATTTATTTAATTATTCATTAATTTTAAACAATATATATAAATTGAAATAATTTATTAGGTAATTATTTTTCGTATTAAGTAAATACATTTATTTTATACATATAACAATCTCCAAACGTTTATTAGAAATCCAAAAGTTAGGAAATTCACATTTTTACAATTGAAATTTGTGAAAATAGTTGCTTTAAAAGGCAAATATAAAAAAAAAACTATCAAACTTGACTACACTTTATATTAATTTTATATTATATGTAAAAATTTTATTGAATATTTTATAAATACATATAAATACAATGATTTTATAAATAAGCTGAAGTGTTCTGATGTGGCCATCCACTTGACTTTACCATACAAGCTGGGCCCTAAAATTATTTATAATCATGTAAGGGGGGGTTAGATTTTGCATTTTTATACTTCTGGGGTCCCTCTGATTATGTATACAAAATTTGGTTGAGTTTGGTAAATGGCCAAGATTTTCATTTTTTGACCATACCCCCCCCCCCATTTCGGGCGGTTAGTTTTTGCATTTTTATACTTCTGGGGTCTCACTGATTATGTATACAAAATTTGGTTGAGTTTGCTCAAATGGCCTAGATTTTTAATTTTTTAACCCCGCTTTACTCCCTCTTAATTTTGGGTCGATATGCTCCAAAATCTAATCAGCTCTTAATCTCAATGGACCAAAACTACGTGTGAAATTTGGTTTCGATATTCAAACTAGTTTTTGAGCTAGCTCGTTCACAAAAATTTGATAAGCACAGACTAACGACACTAACCAGGCAACCAGACAGAATAACTAACTAACAGACATTTTGACAAAACAATTATTATCTCGAAAAATATAATTTTTTCGATGTTCACTTATTAAAGCTTTTTGTAGAGCCAAATGCCATGAGTTTCGCTCAATTTTTTTAATCAAAATAGTTTCAGCCGTTTTTGAGATATTTCGAAAAAAGAAGGAAAAAAACCACTTTTTCATACACAATTACAATACTTGACCATACCTGTATGTTAAAGTAAAATAATCTGAAAAGCTTTATTTTGAATCCAACCGTTTAGAATCCAACAAAAGCAATCAATCTCTTCCTTTATCAATAGATATTTTAAGAAATGTAAAATAATAGTTGCTTTAAAAAGTAATATATTGCTTTATTTCTATTTCTTTATTAAAGTAACTAACTATTTTTTCAAATTTTCCTTGATAAAGGAAGAATTTTTCTCGAAACGTTTTGATTTCAAATAAACTTTTTAAGATTGTTTTTGTATACCTACATATATATATATATATTCACAAGGTCAATTTTCGAGGGCCAAGACCAAGAGGAAAACTGTGGATTACAAATAAATTAACTATAAGAAAGAAAATTAATAATATCTATTATCTTTTTATTTATTAATTTCCAGTAAGTTTTTATTTACATTCAATTTTTTTAGATTAACTTTGGGTCTAGGGGTGGAAGCTGCCCATCTCTGGATATACCGGGGTATGCAATTTCATTAGTATTATATGTATATGCATTTGTATGTAATTAATATAACTTCCCTATTCTCTTCATCAATCTTCTATAACACTGTTCGACAACAAAATTAAACTAACAATGGATTCCGGTAGAGTTTTATATTCTGATTATCATGCAATTTCCCAATTTTTTACAACACGTCAGGGTTTTGAGATATTATCGATCAAAATGACGAAAAAGGCCATTTTGGACCCATATTTTCGAGTCCCATTAGATATTAAATAAACACCAATACATATTTGAAATCAAAATATTTTGTTAACGTTATAGAAAACAGCTTCCTCTTTGATTTTCAAATTACCACTTGTTTTAGCTCAATTAGAACTCGAGTTATAACTAAAAAACTAAAACCTTATGTTTTTATCTATGATTATTATCCTTTATAATCACGTAGTAGTTTTAGTTTTTTAGTTCTAACTCGAGTTCTAATTGAAAAACAAGTAGTGAATTTGAATATCAAAGAGGAAGTTGTTTTGTATTACGTCAACAAAATATTTTGATTTCAAATATTGCTGTTTAATATCTAATGGGACTCGAAAATAGGTCAAAATGGCATTTTTCGTCATTTTAATCGATAATATCTCAAAACTCTGACGTGTTGTAAAAAATCGGAAATTACATGATAATCAGCGTATAAAACTCTACTAGAATCCATTGTTAGGTTTACGTGGATAAATTTTTGTTTAATTTTTGTCGAGCAGTGTTATTAAAAGAGAAACAAAAAGTCTTAATTTTTGAAAAATTTATTATTTTTAAATAGTCTGTATATAATTACCTAAACGAACAACTGTATGAATAATATTTACATAATTAATAGTAATTAATAATTCAAATGCTAGGAAATAGGACATAGGATTGTTAATAGGAATATGTTCTTTGGAAAAGTTATCGAGTCTCATTTTATAGGCTTGTATAGGATCCCCATGCTACGGCCCACGGCTACTACAGAATTAATTCACAAATATTCACTATATTAAATATTCATGTCATATAATAGGGTATTATCAATATAATTTCCGTATAATATGTTATATCTGACCCGCCCATAGTTTTGAATCTTCACATGAGACCCTATCTCTAAAAAGTTTGGATGACCCCTGGGGTAGTATAATTATCTATCAATGGGCTGATTATTAAAAACTTAATTTTTGTTTAAAATGTTAATAACGCCTTGGGATAGTGTAAAGGCGAAGCGAGCTTCCCATTTGGTTGCATAACTTCACGGGGCGCTCAGTCTTCATAATATCAATGAATTAATCAAGAAAGACATGGGATAGATTAGAATAGGGATTTCAGTTCTCCTGACATCTGGTGTCAGAAAGTTATCTGAGGAAACAATTTCTATTCTCCCACAAGAACAATATTATATAATATAATTTACTTCCTCGTTAAATACTTCCTGTGATTTTCGTCAATAGAAAATAATCTTTGTATTACAAATTTTTTCACTCATTTTTTTTTTTATTAAAATCGACCTTATCCTTTAGAACAGTGGTGCCCAACCTTTTGTGTCCCATCGCCCCTTTCTGGAGGTTGACTAACACCTATCGCCCCCTTTTCATTTTCATTCTATGGCTAATTTTAATTTGAAGTAAAGTGTAAATAATAAAGCAGTTGTATTATTTTAGCAGAGTATAGACGACTTCTTCTTTGAATCCATAGTGCATGAACTTCTACAGACTTAAAAACTGACTTGCTTGTGTCTTTATTGGTTGGATTCTTAATCACCAGGGCGTTCAAAATATTGAAGCCTGCCTATTTTCTAGAAATTACTCTCTTGGAAAATTCCCACACAAAGTCGAAATTTATAAAAGCCCCATTTAATGAATTTATTATTGATATCTGGTGTTTCCTTTAGAATCTCTTAACCCAAAATATGACAAACCTAAATTAAATTTATTGAGGTTCAAAAAGTGGGAATTGTAAAGTCCCACCATCCTATTGCCAAATAAGGCATGTTCAAGCATCAAAGGACATACCGTCTGCTACTCCAAAATATTATCATTAAAAATAAGTATATTATTATCAAGAAAAAAATATTCTAAATGCCGCGTTCACAACAGTATGTTTCTTTGTAATTTATTAGAAATTTAAATACTTTTTCTAAAAAATATTAACATAATATATAATATTATTTATTTGAGAATGAAAATTACATTTAACAACTCGCAAGGAAAGTGATTCCATTTCTTTGCACGTGAGTGTATTTTAATTTTTCCCATTTTGAATACTCATCTGCCTCCCTGAAAACCCAAATCGCCCATTTGGGGGGGGGGGCGATCGTCCCCAGGTTGGGAACCACTGCTTTAGAACATTTCGATGGTCCAGAACTAGGGGAACTTAACTGCACTTTTCAAAAGACTAGAAACAAAGTTTGCATGTTACTGTTTTTCTATCAAAAATAAACCCTTTTTTAAGAAAAATAACTACAAAAACTATCTTATTATTTATAAATAATGTCGTTTGTCAATAAAGAGAGCATAAGAGTTGTTTAAAGATAATGTGGAAAACCAAAAATAGCGTTCCTCTGGTTCTGAGCCATCAATTTGGTCAGCGATGCGTAAAAACATACTCATCACATGATTTTATATGCTAATATAGATTAAGAATTTATATTTATTTCATAAGCATAATTAATTAAAAAATCTATAGTTTATATCGTCACTCAATCCTTTAAATGGCTATTATATTGTCTTCTAAGTAGATATGAATGTGTGTAAATACAATTAATTGACTGGCTAGAAGTGAGTAAATATTTGATTATAAGATTCTACTTCTCATTAAAATTTTCCATTTAGCGTCGGGAAGTAGAAAATACTTGTTAACTATGTTAGAAGACGTGATTTTTATGGTTATAGATTTTTTTTAAGTTAAATAATAGTTTCTCTATGTCAATTGATGAAATATTGTATAGTCATAAAAAATAGTTGGGTCGAAATTCGTTTAAAAGATTCTACTTAGCTTTCAAATTTTTAATTTGGCGTTTGGGAGTAGAAAATACTTTTTGGCTATCTTGGAAGCCGTGATTTTTTGTTTATTGTTACGTTTTTTAAAATAAATTATATTTTTTATCTATCAATTGTTGAAATATTGTATTGTTATAAAAAATATATATGGGTGAGAAATTCTTTAAAATGAGTCGAAATTCGATTAAAAGATTCTACTTGTTTTAAAAATGTTTCATTTAAATTGTAATATGAAAGTAGAAACAGCAATGAGTAGAAATATTCAATTACGTATGTACGAGTGTACATGTTTAGATGGTTAAAAAGATTCATAAATTAATACAGAACCCCTTTTTTTCCATTTAAATAATTAAATATTCAATTTTTCTTTCATAAAATAGACTATTTATTTTCAAAAAATAAATAATATTCTTTTTGGTTTATTCAAGTTTATTTATTTTTTTTTTTTTTTAATTATAAATGATAAATAGAGAGATATGGAACATTTCATTAATCAAATATTTATTAGAGATCTAAGCGATTTTATTTTTAATTTTCATAAATATGAAAAAAAATTATAAAATAAATAAATAAATAACTGCAAATAACAAATTTATTGATGTTTTAGGTGACATTTTTAGTTGAACGTTATATCGATTTAATTATTTATTATTTAAATTGGTGATTTGTAAATAATAGATATCTATTGGATTCTAAATGAATTGATGCGTAGATAAAATGATTGAAATTTAATATATCTACGATATCAATATTGCATCATTGATGGAATATTTAATAAATTAGTATAACAATCAATAATAGATACATAATTAAAAGCCCTGAACCCTGAAATAGCAAAGCAATTACAATTACAAATTAGTTCAATAAGGGGAATAAATAAATAAATAAATAATAGATACGAATTGAAATCGAGATGTCATCAACATAGCTGGCAGGGGAAAAGAGGGGAAGTTTTATTTATTTATTTTCTAAGGATTGTTAGAGAATTGTTGATTTTAATTAATTTATGTTTATGTTTAGTTTATTTATCAAGATTTCGTATTTAGGTTAAATTAAGAAGATATTAACGAATCTTGTTTATTTATAAACAATAAAATTTTCTGCGGGCGTTTTTGTACACGATATCAAGCAGAGCAATAGAAGAGAAACTAATAAAGGTACACTGAAAAAAAATAATTTTTAAGAAAAAAATAAAACCGACTTAAAAAAATTTAATGCAACAAATAAAATTACACTAAAAGGTATAAAATAAGTATTAACTTATTTAGTTACAACTAAACTACGAAATATTAACATGAAATTACTTTTTGTACTCGGTGCCAATGCGATCCATAAAAGGTATATGTTTGGCACCAACTTCAAAAAGTATTTTCAAGTTAATATTTCGTCGTTTAGTTGTAACAAAATAAGATAATAATTATTTTATACATTTTAGTGTATTTTTAACCGACTTCAAAAAAGGAGGAGGTTCTCTATTCGACTGAATTTTTTTTTTTTTTTGTGCCTATGTCACCTCACATCTCCGCCAATTCCCAACCGATTTTGAAAATTTTTTCGCATTGGGTCCAGTCTAGCCTCCGATTGGTCCCATTTTTTTTCGAATTTTTTTCATAGGTATTAGACCTTTTTTATTAGGTTTGTTTAGACCTAACCTCTCTTGTTTATGAACCGATTTCGATGGTTCTTTTATCCGAAAGGGGGGTGTCTTAGGGATGGTGCCATATTAATTTGGTCAAGTTCTGATCGTATGATCACTATTAATAACATCACTAAAAAGAGAAAAATAAAATAATTTTTAAGAAAAATAAAAACGACTTTGCAAAATTAATGCAACAAATGTATACACTAAAATATAAATAATTATTGTCTTGTTTAGTTACAACCAAACGACGAAATATTAACATGAAAATACTTTTGAAAGTTGGTGCCCAACATATACCTTTTATGAATCGCACTCGACGGATCTTACTTAGTACGTTTGGACGGGTATGCTCGCTTATAGGTATAGTTTGCTTGGCACCGACTTCAAAAAGTAATTTCATGTTAATATTTCTTGTCGTTTAGTTGTAACTAAATAAGATAATAATTATTTTATACCTTTTAGTGTATTTTATTTGTTGCTTTGAATTTTTAGTCGGTTTTATTTTTTCTTAAAAATATTTTTTATTTGTTGAATTTAATTTTTTCAAGTCGGTTTTATTTTTTTCTTGAAAATTATTTTTATTTTTCTCTTTTTAGTGATGTTATTAATAGTGATCATATCATCAGAACTTGACCAAATTAATAAGGCACCATCCCTAAGATACCCCCTCCCAATAAAAAAAGAATCATCGAAATCGGTTCATAAACAAAGAAGTTAGTCCTGAACAAACCTATTAAAAAATGTCTAATACCTATAAAAAAAATGGGACCAATCGGAAGGTAGACTGGACCCAATTAAATTTTTTTTTTCAAAATCGGTTCACAATTGGCGGAGATATGAGGTAACATAGGCACAAAACAAAAAAAAATACAAAAAAAAACAAAAATCAGTCGAATAGAGAACCTCCTCCTTTTTTTTGAAGTCGGTTAAAAACAATTTCTTTATTGTAAATATATTGATAGAGTTGAGCATTTTTAATAAGCTCTTGAAAGCTTGTTCTACGTCGACAAACAATAGCGTAGTTTAGTTTCCCCCTCGATATAAATAAACTTTTATTTGAAACTTTTTTCCATATAATGCACTCTTTTTGAATTATAAGACTGTCTTAAGATAAAAAAAAAAACTCACCCGGTATATAATTATCCGTTTAATAAGAGTAGATAGATGTTAATATAGTTGAGATAATAAGACCTCTTGGCGAAACAGGTGGCAACTTGTCTGATAAATAAAAATCATTTTTCTATAAGTCGAAAATAGATTTGTTTATTTAGAAATATCAAAAAATTAGATACAGTTTCGGTAGAAATTCTCTGCCATCTTCATAATTCATATAATATGCTATAATTTCCCCCTTTTTTTAATTGAATAAAGTGTGTTACAGTTATGGTTTTTTGGAAACTTTTGTATGCCTTATTTGATAAAACAATAATTGCAGTGTGTCATTTGGTTGAAATGGAAGGCTATTTTTTAGAGTACTTGGATCAGTAAAAACGAGGTAATTATTACTTCATCTCTTGACAATTGTTGAATTTTTTGTGTTTTGTTTTGAATTGAAGTATTCATGTTTTTCAATTGTTATGTTTTGTACTGTTTCCTATCAAAAATTGTTTTGTATTTACTCTTTTTTATATATGAAGGCTTGTACAATTGCTCATGGCGTTTTTCTGTGTTTTTATAAACTGAAGATGACAGAGAATTTCTACTGAAACTGTATCGATTTTTTTTTTTATTTTAGAGTTGAGCATTTTTAATGAGCTCTTATTTATTCCAAAGATATTTTATTAATAGTCAAGATATATCGAAATCATTCCAAATATGACCACATTTTAGGTATTTGATCCAAATATATTATATACTTGCGTGATCTATTATATTCTATTAGATATCTCTTAATATCTAATGAATCAAATTGTTTACTTCTAGTAAAACCACTTATTTTATATAAACGAATGTCTTTGATTTTTGGCAAATAGTGATATCTTAATAATTAAGATATTTAAAAAAAATTAACAAAAATTTTGTTTACATTATTGATATTTTTTTTAATTTTGAAAGCCACTATAAGATTAGAAGAAATATTAATATATATTAAAATAGATTACCTCATAAGTTATATCAAATATAATAATTCAAATTTTTATCTAATTAATTGCACCAAATGAATAATTAAAATAAATATTTATATAATTCAGTTGATTGAAAATAGATTCTACATCAAATGAATATAAGTACTCATCTTCTAATCAGAAAAATATAAAAAGTATTCCAGTTTATATAATTTCTTGTCGTAATTACGTATTATTCCATTTAAATACACAACTATTAAATTTAACTATTCAACTACTTTACTCAAATAATATTTTTACTTATTGGTGCTTGGTTTAAATAGCGGCATCTTAACTATTAATATATCTAGAGTAGCTACGAAAATGTGAGAATTCTTAAAATACGTATTTCATTTATTCAAATTGAACAGAGATCGATTTGCCCATAATTAACTTCACCATCTATTCATATCAAATATAATTTCTTAACTATAAATATATTGTTTTTTCAGTGTAGGCTTTGTGGGATCTTGATTATGTTGAGGCTCAGAGATTGATACAAATAATTAATCAAAATGTTGACCCTAGTCTACAAGTAACTATTCTACTACTATATTTCATTATATTACTATTATCTTATACTATTTTTATATTTATTGTTATTTAACATATAATATATATTATATAATCTATTATTATAATAATTTAATAATACATATTACTTTGTCTATTATTGTTAATTTTGTTATACTTAATCATTATTGTATTATATTAATGTATACTAGTCACTTAGCCGTTTAAAATAATAAATAAATAAAGAAATTAACATAATTTTTATCTCAAATCAAATCTCTTTTAAATTTGTACTTGACCTTAATTTGTATTTGATTTTTAAACTAATGACTGACTTTTGGAATTGTGTTGACTTTGGTTTTTGTTCAGAATTCAGTTTTTGTGTTTGTATTTTTCCACTATTCCAATATTATTGCTTGTTTTTACGCATAAGCTTAATTCAAATTGTTAATCGACTTCCTGATCCCCGGGATACAAGCTTTGCTTAGTGAGGGAGTCGCCAATAATTCCATATACTGTATTATAATTGTTGAAATGAATAAACTATTATTATTATTTATTATTATATTTCGAAAAAACGAAGCAAAAATCATTTAATTCATGCAAGATTACAATACTTGACCATATAATAACCTGGATGGTAAAGTAAAAATAATAAGCTTAAAAATATATTCATTCTATAGGTATCGATTCATTTTATTTCCATTAAAATAATGAATGAGCTCATAAAAAATGTAATTTTTGAATTTTAAATTTCATCCCCACTTTACTCCTTATAGATAGATGAATATAGTATAATTTAAATGTCCGCCCATGTCAGTGTTGATAAGCACATTAATAGCTCATGAATTATAATTCATAACACGTGAAAAATATTTTTTTAAAAAATAAGGGCATTATTCATATTAATAATATCATTTGATATGCAAAGCACTTAAAACAGAAATGGATTCTTTTGTTAAAAGAATTAAACGAAAAAGTTTCCGGCATTTGCCCCCAAAAAACAATAATTAGAACTAACAACCGGGAATAATATTATTAATTGATTAGCTAATAATATATAGGGTGGTCCAGAAGGAAATTCATTTTGAAAATAGAAAGAAAACAAAACTATTATATTTATAAGCGTATAATCTAATATAATATAAAGTTTATTAAATGTAATTTTAGTTTTTGAAAATTAAATTATCAAGATGACGTCCTTGGCTGTTGCAACAACTTTTAAGAGTTTCTTTTGAAATGGCTTCCATATTCAGCTTCAATTGCCGCAATGTTGTCGGATTATTAGTGTATATCTTGCTTTCTGTGGGTATAGTGAAAATGACGTGCGATAATTGATTATGGAAATGACACTTAGGTATGAGGTGACGTGGGTTGCTCTTATAGCAATTGTTTTCTTTAATATTTGATCTGGAGTGGTGGTTGTGACTCGTGGTTCTCTCTCTCTCTCAATGCTTAGACCTGAAATTTACTGAGTTTAATATTATTGACTTTACTGAAGCTAATTGTATAAAATGAATTTACAAAAAAAAAAAAAAATAATAATATATAAAAAAATGCAAATAAAAATAAAAACAAAAAAAGACGGATTAAGGTTTTCAATGCTAATAATGATTTTTGATAGAATTGTTTATATTTTAACAATGTGAATTTATTGAATCATTTATTTGAATTTATAGTAACAGAGCAGAATGCAATGAAGTGAAAATTAGAGAAATTGTATTTGAAGATATTGCTAAATAAATTGCTAAAATTACTAAAATTATATTGCTAAAATTGCTAAATAAATTATATATAGAATAATTTTAATATCAAATGATTTTTAATATTGAATTTATCTAAGTAATAAATTCTTATTTTTTCAAGTAAAAATTTAATAAAAATTTATAAAAAAAATAAAATAAAAATATCATTATTCGACCCTCTTTTACCAATCTGTTCTTCTGCAATTTCATTAATTATATTAGGCTGTACTCGTGGGTATATTGTATGCTTCAGAACCTAATGTGGTACATTTTAGAAATTTTTAAAGTGCTCTATCTCCATGAGTTTTTAAGTTTTAGCATTCAAATTTGGTACATGAGTTTATTAATTCTAAATCTCGGTAAGGTTTTTTTATTTTTTTGAAATTTGTGCCCTGAACTGAGAAATGGGGGATTTTTAAATTTGTGGTCTAAAGGGGGGTGGGGGTCAAAAAATAAAATTCTTGTCCATGGACCAAACTCAACCAAACTTTGTATACATAATCTGTAGGCCTCTAGGGAGCCAGAAAAAAAAGGCCGCTGAAGGCGGGCGTCGCAGCTAGTGTATTTATAAAACAATCAATAATTTTTCCACTATATATCCACAATTCGATCATATTTATTATACATGAGGGATTAGAAATCTACTTCATTAAATTATAACTTAAATAATTCGTTTAAATTTTTTTGTCAAAAGCCCTCGAAAAAAAAATAATATTTTAATTTTAATTTGGAGCCACGAGAGAGTTGACTATCAAATCTATATATTGCAAAAAAAAAAAAATCATAAAGAATGTAAAACGAGTTGCCGATGACAGGGTAGATAGGTGGTGTGTGGGTGTACGAGTGTGTGTGTGTGTCCAAATCGATGAATAGATTGGCTCCCATTTATTATAACGCGACCCCATTGAAGAGAGACGGAAGGACAGAAGTACGGGCAGGCGGAAGGACGGATAGACGGGATGGATGGATGGATGATGGCTAGGAATCAACCTGTTCTCGTTCGTCAACCCCTATTCATTTCATTCATTGACCTTTACAAATGTTGAGTGTCACCCTCGAAAAAGGCAAATTGGAAAAAATTACCAAGAAGAAGACACGAGAGCGAGAATCTTTACCAGAACAGAGTTGAGCTCAGAGAACCTCCAAGATTTATTTGGTTCTAGAGTGGACCACATTATTCTCAATAATATCGACGTCATAAGGTAATCAATTAGATTGACACATCTGATAGCTTGTTTTCGATTCTATACCCCAAGTATTTGATTTAAGCCTTTTTAACCGACTTCAAAAAAGGAGGAGGCTATCAAGTCGACTGGATTTTTTTTTAGTTTTAGTTTTTTTTTAGTTAGGTATCTTGACTGCCTTGGAGCTATTCTGATCCAAATGCAGAAAGAATCATTAAAATCGGTTCATAAACAAAGAAGTTATGCCTGAACAAACATAACAAAAAAGTCCAATTCCAATGAAATTTATATTTTTAACAATCGGAAACTAGACTGAACCTAATACAAAAAAATCATCAAAATCGGTTCACAATTGGCGAAGAAATCAGGTAACATAGAGACAAAATTTCATTTCATTCATTGACCTTTACAAATGTTGAGAGTCACCATTGAAAAAGGCAAATTGGAAAAAATTACCAAGAAGAAGACGCGAGACCGAGTATCTTTAGCAGAGCCGAGTTGAGCTCCGAGAACCTCCAAGATTTATTTGGTTCTAGAGTGGACCACATTATTCTAAATAATAACGACGTCATAAGGTAATTAATTCGATTGACACATCTGATAGCTTGTTTTCGATTCTATAACCCAAGTATTTGCTTTAAGCCTTTTAAAGTATCCTATTCCAAATAGCAATATCAATATAATATCGAAATATCTGGCCTTTGGAGGCATGGTTCCATGAAAAGAAATTATATTTATTATTTATAAATTTAACATTTAAAATTAAAATCGGGAAACTCAAAATATCTATCCTAAAAATCTGTAAAATTTAGAATATCTTCTAATTTGCATTATTTAAAAATGGATGGGTGACCATGCATTCGCTGGATTATTTGTATATGCATCATTTGACATTTTTATTTTTAATATATTTGGATAAGGATATTACATTGAGATACCTAAAATTTGACATATTGTAACACTAATATACGGAAAATCTAACTAAGGTAAACCCAGGTAAGTGTGAACGCATTTTTGATGAGTTTAATTATTTGTTATTTTAGTACGATGCGACAAAAAGTATTCCCTAAAAGGTTTTTAACAACAACAACGTGTAATGAGTTAATATTTTTTTTAATATATATTTTTACTTTATCCAATGCGAAGCTATTAATAGTCAAAACATCAAAAATGGAATTCAATAAGGTTATTCCTCTAGTAGTAGATAAGAATGGATCGTTATTTTTTGATTTTAAGCCGATTCCTCCATGTCTTCAGCAATGGTTACCAATAATAATCGAAGCGTCGAAAATCTAATGTAGAATGGTTATTCCTCGACTGTTAAATGAGAATCCATCATTATTTTTTAATTAAAGTCAACATGGACTGCAAATAGCAAGTGATATCTGATTAATAATAAAGGAATAAACATATTAATATTTCAAATGAATTTGGATAAAGTTTAGCAACGATCCGTTGCAGTTTATTTTAAAACGATGTCTGGTGTTCACACTTTCCTCAGAATATGGGCTAAGTGAGAACTCTGCTTCTATTGAATCCTATTATTCTAATTATTCGCAAAATTGAGGTAAGTGTGAAAATCTATTAAAAAACTACAATTTCATTTTTTAATGGTTTAATATCTTAAACATGAACGAAGTTATAAACGTTTTAAATTGTCATGGTAAACTTAATGCACATGCGGCAACTCGTATTGCAAAAATCCTAATACCTCTTCACTTTTGAACGGTCAAAACAGTAGGTACTAAGCATTCTTTGCGGCGATTCTGTTCGCATTGACAATGTAAACCGCATAAAATCTGACTCCATACAACAGATGCTGCTATACAAATTATGTTAAATATTTTAAACGATCTGTTCACATTTACCCCCGATTCAACACCCTACTAGCAAAATAGCTGTATAATTTTAGGTTATACAACTGTTATGTTTTATTGATGTTGTATAAGCGTTATGGAGCACTTATAACAACAGCAACAAAACATAAAAGTTATATAACCTCAAAATTATACAGCTACTTTGCTAGTTGGGCACTTACTTGGTTTACCTTACTAAAACTTTCCCATTTTGAGAACCTAAAATAATTCGATTGGAGAAAAATTAACATGTAAACAAAAATTCGATGATAATAGGAAGCTAAAATTTGGTATAATGGTAGGTTATGGGAAAATAATAAACCAGAGTTACACTCATTCGACCCCAAATAGGAAAGATTGGTAAAAAAAAAGGATACCATTCAGGCTTGATTTTTAATTTTGATAAAGTTACGTATTAGCTGAAAAAAAGAAGTGAAATCCCACCCCCCCCCCCCCACAAAAAAAGCACTTTCGTAAAGGGCAAATTTTATTGTACCTACTTGCTGCCAAGTTAACTTCACTAATAGAAAATAAGTCGAGAAAATAGAACAGAACTTTCAATTAAAAAACAAGCTTTTACATTTTATATATCGATTCAATTTATAGATTCTACTAATGTTTAATTGATATTATTTTGTTCAAACTTAGCTTTTACACATTTTAAGGTGTATGTTTCGAATTTAATTAATTCAGTTTAGTTTAGCATTTCTATAATTTATATTATTTCACACTAAATGGCTGTTCAAGCAAGCGCTGGAACATTTGTTTACATTATTCGATATTGTTAGTTTTTAATATATTTGGATAGAAAAATTAATTATTGATTATTTTTAATTTAATGAAAAAATACAAATCTTAATAAATAATTAGTTTCAAAATAAACGTTCCAAGATTGTTTATAAATATTTGTATTTTTACATTATATTTGGATAAAGATATTTAATTTTCTAAAAATTGGAAATCAAAAATTACATCAAATATTGTTCAAGTAAGCTTATGTGATTAAATTTTTCGGATATAATCAAAAACCCTTTTTTTATTTTTGTCAAAAATGTTAAAAACAATATAAGTTGATCCTTATTGCCTTATTCTTTAATC
Source organism: Forficula auricularia (assembly GCA_024734495.1). Classification (NCBI taxonomy): domain Eukaryota; kingdom Metazoa; phylum Arthropoda; class Insecta; order Dermaptera; family Forficulidae; genus Forficula; species Forficula auricularia. Next base: position 17,397,756 of record JALMQS010000083.1, on the reverse strand, counting down.
TAATATTAGCATCTATTATTATTATTATTATTATTATTATTATTATTATTATTCTAATCTCACCTTTATTTATTTGTTTTTGTTCTAATTCTCAATTTTCGAAATCCAATTAAACTTTAATAGCCCTAACCCATTGCCCCCCCACCCTTTAGTCCCGCTTTCACTATATTTAAATGTATTTATCGTTAGCCTGCGTCTATATATAGATGATTGCCTGGTTCTATGTACCTAATACTAGTATATATGTAGTTAGTTATCCGGAATGAAACTAACTAGACCCTCCCCCCAGGCCCTATACGCCTAGACGGCTGGTTGCCTATTCCCTGCGTATAGGGAAAGCTGCAGCCGGCTGGCTAGTACAATCGTACTTAATACTTAAGCGCGCTCTCGATTAATCCTTTCTACAAAGACACCCTTTCTCTAACCCTAATGCTTTTCCTTCCATTATTGGCAACATTAAAAAAAAGGGTTGAAAGATAATGGAACAAAAAATGAGAGACAGAGTAAAGCTATTTAAATTAAAAGGATTCAAATCAATTATACCAACTCTAGAAATTAAAATAAAAATATAAATAAATAATTGTTTTTGAATTCATTGACTGGAAAATTAATTACCTACCAACTTGTTATCAAATCAAAATTGCACTTTTAATATTTGTTCATCAAAGGCTGAAAAAATAATATATTACGTTTGTTTTTTTGTAGTTAATTTTGATGACATTTTATTGATAGAAACGCTTTGATGCAACAAATAAAAACATTATTAATACTAATCAAGCATGTTGGCAGGTATTTTGGACAGGAAAGTGGCGTAATTTTAAGTAAATAATAATATAAATATATATCTCATCGATAGTATTTATTTGAATATTGATTTTATATTTATTTAAATAGGGGCAGAGGAATTAATTTTGTTTTAAAATATTATAGTAATAATAGTAATGCTAATAATAATAGTAGTAGTAATAGTAGTATAATAGTAGTAATAATATTATTAAAGTCCATAGCATCCATGTTATTTGATTAATCAAGTATGTTGGCTTGTATTTGGACAGGAAAGTAACAAATCAAAAATTCTCATTGATTTACGCGACGTTTCGCGAATTTTATTTTGGCTTCATCAGGCCTCTCAATGAATTATGATTAATTTTAAGATATATTAGATGTGCACATATTTGTGAATTAACTCAAGACACTGAGATATATTTATTTAAGTGAATGTTATAATAATCCTGTCATTTGAATCTTTCTTTTATATAAATTAAATAATTGTTCGGGCCATAAAAAGAATCAATTACAATTGAGTTAATTTAAAAATATGTGCACATTTATTATATCTTTAAATTAATCATAATTCATTGAGACACCTGATGAAGCCAAAATAAAATTGGCGAAACGTCGCTTATATCAATGAGAATTTTTTGATTTTCCACTTTCCTGTCCAAATACCTGCCAACGTACTTGATTAATTAAATAATATGTATGCTATGGACTTTAATAGTATTATAACTATTATTATATTACTATTACTACTACTATTATCATTACTATTATTAGGTACTATATTTTAAAACAAAATTAGTTCCTGATCCCTCTTTAAATAAATATATAATCACTAATCAAATAAATAGTATCGATGAGAGGTATATTTATATTATTATTATTATTATTATGTTTTTATTTAATGTCACCCGGAACAAAGCCCATTTAGACAGCACATAAGTAGAGTATTATTAGCGTTAATGAGGGAACCGAGTTTTCAGTCGGTAGAAATTTTTATTTGCCAGCTAGGATCGAACCCCGGACCTCCACTCCAACATGGTCATAATCGATCGATGCCAAGTCGAGGTCAGCGCGTTAGCTGACTGAGCTACCCGACTCCCCTATATTATTATTATATTTACTTAAAATTACGCTAAAATTATTAAAATATAGTCAAAACATTATTTTTGGAAACGTTACAAAAGCATCAGAAGCTTTTTCTTTTGTAAGCAGTTATTTAGTAAACGGTGGATTTCAACTGAAATAAACTCAAATTCCATGTGCTTTCAATCATCCGACCCAAACATCTAATACATCAAATTAAAGATAATTTATTACACTACATCTTTCATCTGAAGCTTTTTTTCTAATGTACAAGATATTTTATAAAAACTTGATACAAAATTTTTTTCACAAATAAATCAGTCAATTTTCAATATTTCTTTAATTACTAAAAAACGGTTGACTTTACCGAAACAGTGAACATGACAAAATTTGAAGCACACATTTAGAGCTATAGTTAAAAAGAAATAGTAATGAAATCGGATCAATAATTCTCGAGATACAAATGATTTTTTAAAACTCAACTTGGATTGCACGGCATTTTTTATTACCTGCCACTTTGAGGGGTCAATCATGGTTTTTTGAATTCCTAATAAACCAATCTAACTGCGGTGAAAAGGAAACTTAGTACTTCCAAATTATACCATTTCTTTTTTTATTAAGAGAGAATGGTGTGGGTTCTTGATGAAAGATTTTAACTAAAGTAAAGAAAATTTTGAAAAATTTAAGAAACTTTTTTAAAATTTAAAATACAGGTGGGGCATAAAGATCTACCACATTTTGAAGAGGTATAAAAAATGAAAAATTTAACTAGAAAAAAATTGAATATACTTTTTTGAAAAGAACATAAAATATTTTTTTTTAATGTGTTTTAAACATTATCAGACAAAAAAAAATGAAAATTATAGCCCTTTCGACCAAACTATCTATACAAAATTTGGTTAGATTTTGGTTTTCTAGCTTTCTGGGGGTCCACAGAATATGTATACAAAATTTGGTTGAGTTTGGTTGAAAGGGCTAGAATTTTCATTTTTGACCCCCCCCACCTCCTTTTTTTAGCTGATATAATGTTTAAAAGACATTAAAAAAATGTATTTTATGTTCTTTTCAAAAATATATTCAGTTTTTTTCTAGTTAAATTTTTTTCATTTTTTATACCACTCAAAATGTGGTAGATCTTTATGCCCCACACTGTATAAAATACTAGGTAGGTTTTATTGAATTTTTATGAAACATACCTAGTATTTTAAATTTTAAAAGTTTTCTTTACTTTATTATATCATTTCCTTAAATTTGGCTAGCTGACCCATGGACTAATGACGTCATTGGTTTGTTTTCTGTTCATTTTCTACTTTTCAATTAAAATCACAGAACCTTCCATTATCTTTTCCTGATAATCGATCTATAGGGATTCACATTCACTATTTCTGTCACTTTGAGTAAATCAGACTACTCCCTAATCAAATATAGTTCCCCTTTTATTTTCTAATCACGACGTTTCGTCAAGAATTTGACCTCTTTCAGGTTCTTAGATTTTTTCCCTCCGTGTATATCAATATTTAATAAGTTTTGTTCCAAACGCTTAAACTTAAGTTCAAAACCCGATTGTGAAATTAAAAATGGATGGCTGGAAATAAGACTTTTATTTTTCTTAAACCCCGCGAGCAAAAGCTTTATCTGGCAGTCGGGGTTGTTGTTAAGGGTTGACTGTTGTTGTCACGGCATTTCCAACCCAACTTAAGTTTCGCCCTCTCGATTTTTTTATTTTGTTTTTTTCCAAAGTTCTTGAGAATTGGCTCATTTTTTTCGATCTATCGCACACAGCAGACCCCCTCGGCGACGACGGCCAAGCTGACAGACACTTATTGTGCATCCTCAACCCCCCTCGCACCCCCTCAAGAGAACATTCTTCGCCTTTTTTTATTTTACTCTTGCTCTTTTTTTCTGTACGCCCTTCTTTTGCCTTTCTACCTTCACACTCTTACTTTTTTTTTTTTTTTTTTTTAAGCCCTTAGCTTCTTTTTTAACAATTCATGTCACGTGACTTGAAGAAGGAAAGAGAAAGGGAGCCAAAATGAAAAATTGAAAAAATAATTTTTATCAAAAAGACAAATTTATTAAAATTAAAGTAGATTGAACAAAAAAAAAATAAATAATCTAAATTAATGTGCGCACCACAAGACTTTCAATTATCATTTGTTTTTACTTAACAAAATACCTTCCCTATTATTATGAGAAAGGATTGTAGCTAAGAACTATTAGTACATTTTTTTAAATATTTAAAAGGATCGTAGGGAGTTGGACCAGAATTTAAATCAAACGCAAAGTTTCTTAATTAAAAGGGCGATGAGTAAAACGTTTCGTCACTGATTAGCGACTTCCTCAGTGGCTCATTTTATAAAGGGAGAAAGTCGCTAATCAGTGACGAAACGTTTTACTTTTGGCCCATTTAATTAAGAAACTTTGCATTTGATTTAATTTCTGGTCCAACTCCCTACGATCCTTTTAAATATTTGATTAAGGATTCAAACAATGAAATATTTTTTTAAGGTTTCACATTTCGAGAGTTATTTATTTATTTATTTTTTTGTAAGGGCATTTTTTAATCCAAATATTTTAGGGAGGGGATCCAATTTTACATTCACTCTGGCTCAAATACCATATCGTAAATTTGCTAACTCACAACAAGAAAATTTTTCAGGACAGAGAAAAAACAAACAAAATTTAATATTGTTGTTATGGAAAGAAAATATTTTTAACATTTTTTTTCTACAACTTACGATCGTAATTTTAAGTAGCAGTTTTACTTGGACGATGGTCCATCTCTTTTTCTTTCGAACGGTATTAATATGTCATATTTGATAAAAAATGAAGTTAGCAGGTTTACACTCTAAGCCGATGATATTAAATATTGGCAAAAATGGTAATAATTAAATGCACGAGTGCTATTTTTCGAAAATTGATTTCTTTGATTCAGATAATTGATTTAAGATTTTTAATTTCGTTACAGGTTTATATATACCTATGAAAATAATAATAAAAATATAAAATAAATTAATTAATAACTTATCAAAATTTTCTTAAATAAAAGTCTCACTGTTTTCGAGTTATAGGCATTTTTTTGAAAATGTTGAAAATCGCTACCCTGCCCTAAATATCGTGATGCTGTGGCTACAAATTTACATATTTTATTTTTGTAATTTTTGTTACGCAATCCTGAATAATCCTGCTATTGATCAGATTTCAAAATAAAACCATAAGTACTATACTTTTGGGAAAAAAATTTTTGGCGGACTTGTGTTTTAACAATTTTTGATCAGGTAACTTAACCATTAATAATAGCTATTATAGCCAAAGATTAGTTCAATTAAAATGCGACATAATTGATTAACTGATTAACATATTAAATAAAAAAAACATCTTTCTAAATTAGCTAATTTTGCCAAAAAAATACAAATATTTTTTTTACTAAAAAGGGAAGTAGGTACTAAGTGATGTACCATTTTGAAATCTCGACTAAATGTGCCAACTTTTTAAATAACAAGTCTATAAGACTTTTTTTACATTAAAGATGATTCTAAGTTAGCTGATCAAAAATTGTTAAAACACAAGTCCGCCAAAAAAAATTTCTCCAAAAGTATAGTACTTATGGTTTTATTTTGAAATCTGATCAATAGCAGGATTATTCAGGATTGCGTAACAAAAATTACAAAAATAAAATATGTAAATTTGTAGCCACAGCATCACGATATTTAGGGCAGGGTAGCGATTTTCAACATTTTCAAAAAATGCCTATAACTCGAAAACAGTGAGACTTTTTTATTTAAGAAAATTATTGATAAGTTATTAATTAATTTATTTTATATTTTTATTATTATTTTCATAGGTATATATAAACCTGTAACGAAATTAAAAATCTTAAATCAATTATTACTTAAATAATTATTACTATTGATCAGATTTCAAAATAAAACCATAAGTACTATACTTTTGGAGAAATTTTTTTGGCGGACTAATGTTTCTTTAATGTAAAAAAAGTCTTATAGACTAGCTTGGCAAGTTATTTAAAAAGTTGGCACATTTAGTCGAGATTTCAAAATGGTACATCACTTAGTACCTACTTCCCTTTTTAGTAAAAAAAATATTTGTATTTTTTGGAAAAATTAGATAATTTAGAAAGATGTTTTTTTATTTTATATGTTAATCAGTTAATCAATTATGTCGCATCTTAATTGAACTAATCTTTGGCTATAATAGCTATTAATAATGGTTAAGTTACCTGATCAAAATTTTTAAAAACTTATATCCGAAAAAATATTTTTTTCTTCAAAAGTATAGTACTTATGGTTTTATTTTGAAAACTGGTCAATATCAGGCTTATTCCGGATTGTGTAACAAAAATTAGAATAATAAAATATGTAAATTTGTAGCCACAGCATCTCATTATTTAGGGTAGGGTAGCGATTTTCAGAATTTTCAAAAAAATGCCTATAACTCGATAACGATTAGACTTTTATTAAAAAAAAAAAATAGTTTCTGGACCGTCGTAAATTGACCTATGGCCTGTTTATGGTTTATCGTTGTGATATGGGACACCCTGTATATATGGATAAGGGTATAAGTATTCTAAAGAAAGTCAGGTGTTGAGGTTAAATTACGCCAGATTTTATATTCTATAAATTTCCCCTTTCCTATACTTTTCTGTCTGTATTTTTGGATCTATATATATTCATTCTCCATCTCTTTCTCAATACAAAATATTGAGAAAGTTCAATCTCAGTTCTTTGAGATGAATTTGAATTTCTAAAGAAGTTATATCCGCTTTGATATATATATATATTATAGAAGGAGAGTTATTTATGAATAGCCCAAGGAAATATAAACGGAAAAGAAATGGTTTAAAATTCTATTTAGGGGTCATATTTTGTCATCGAAAAGAGATTAGCTCTGAATTTAAAGATTTACTGCCAGAAACTTGGCTAATCATACTTACATACAAAGGTAGACTTTTAAATGATGGTCCTTGCTAGATTTGTAGTTGTAAAATACACTAAATTATATTAACTATATCGATACGATTGGAAGGCATCTTTCAAGTGAATCGGGGTATTAGGTACTGCGTACAGACTATTACAGGGGTGGCCACTAACCTTAACTTTGGGAGGCGCAAATTTTTAAAACTGTTTAAAAGCGAGCTACATTGTACGAGATTTAATTTTTGTATTATTATTTTTTACTTTACAATACAGCGTATAGTCAAGTATTGTAATCGTGCATGAAAAAAGTGGGTTTTTTTTGCTTCTTTTTTCGAAATATCTCAAAAACGGCTGAAACTATTTTGATTAAAAAAATTGGACGAAGTCAGGGCATTTCTGTCTACGAAAAAGCTCAATAAGTGAATATCGAAAAAATTATATTTTTCGAGATAATAATTGTTTTGTCAAAATATCTGTTAGTTAGTCTGTCTGTTAGTCTTTGCGTTACCAAATTTTTGTGGACGAGCTAGCTCAAAAACTGGTGTGAATATCAAAAACAAATTTCACACGTAGTTTTGGTGCATTGAGATTAAGAGCTGATTAGATTTTGGTGCATATCGACCCAAAATTAAGTGAAGGGGGGGGGGTTAAAAATTAAAAATCTAGGCCATTTGAGCAAACTTAACCAAATTTTGTGTACATAATCAGTGGACCCCCAGAAGTCTAAAAATCCAAAAACTAACCCCCCTACATGAATACAAATAATTTTATTAAATATTAAATATAAGTGAGAGGCCAGGTTGTATGGTAAAGTCAAGTGGATGGCTACATCAGAACTTGTCAGTTTATTTTATTTAATTATTATACTTTTTAAAATCAGTATTATTCAAGAGGGTTCAAGAGTCGCACGAGATTGATTGAAGAGCCGCATGCGGCTCGCGAGCCACGTTGTGGCCACCGCTGGACTATTAGTTGGATATATTATAGTAAATGTCTGATTATAAAAACTCTACTGTATTTCGATATTATCTATTTATTTATTTATTAGCCTCTATTTCGTTCTCAATTATAAAAAAAATATTACTTAAATAACTATACAACATTTTATTGATTTGAAATAAATATTCACGTTTTTTTAATTTACAGAATGATTTACACCACTTATACCCATGACTTAGATATGGTGAAATTGTGGGCCCAATTTTTTTTTTAGTGTTAACAGCATACAAAAAATATTTTATTTTCAATAAATTGACAATACTTTAATTCACCAGCAAAATATTATTCCAAGGAAACTCGGTTAGAAATACTTTTATTAATATACTTTTTTTATTTATTTCAATAACAGGAATGAATAAAAAATTTACAAAATATTAAATAATTTAAATTTTTTAAATAATTAACCTGAAATTTTGAGTATCTATTTTTGAAAAATAGATGGATTCTTTTCAAAAATATAACTCACGGTATAAATCAAATATATCAAAAAAGAATTTAAATTTTAAGGTCAAAATCCAGAAGTAGAAAATATATGGTAGATGCATATCAGAGAGCTCCATTTTTAGCTTATCTTAAATATATTGCATGTCTGGATGTGTTTTGTCTCAAGGGTTCAACTCCTGAAGAATAGACCCCTCTGATATGCAATGTAAAAATATTTTCCACTTAAATCTGGATTTTGACCTTGAAATTTAAATTCTTTCTTGTTAAATCTTCTAGTAAATAAAATTCAAAATGAATCTGGGGCTTGTCAGCCCTACCTTGGTGGAGACCAGACTCATATCACCGGTTTATTTTCATGCTAGAATATGTGACTGTACCAAAAATTCCATTACCTTACCCATAAGATTACTTGATGAAGGTATGTCTTTTTGAACACAATTTCAAAATTTCAAATTCAGGACTCTATATGTGTTAAGTGGTATATCATTGGGTATCTAATAGATTTTTAAATAAAATAAAATACACCAATACCTCACTTTGCGTCGGGATTACATTCCAAAAAAACACGACGCAAATTGAAACGACGCAAAGTGAATTAAGATTTTCTATAGCAAACCATGTAAAGATCGAAGATAGGTTCCAGGGTTACGAAAATACTACTTTTTAAAAAGAAAATTGAACAAAGTAAACATTTAAAAAACAAAAATAATATAAAATTTTATTACATACATACAAAAAACAAAAAAAAAACGTATTCAATTAAAACAAAATAAACTATTCAATTAATTTATGAAAAACAAAATTAAAATTAATCACTGTCTGATGAGTCCATAGTGGCTGTTGTCGTAAGTCTCAAAAAAAGCACAACACATTAATTGAAACGTTACAAAAAGCACAACACACTACATAATTGAAAGTGAACTCTAAAATTAGCAAAACAAAGTGAAAAAAAAACTGTATTAAAATTGCGTTGATTTTCAGTTAGAAAGGGAATCCCCGAGTTTTGATGTCATGGCGCAATTAGAAACAAAAGTGGTGCCATCTTTTAGAAAAAAAAGAAAATTTCAAAAAAAAAATTAAAGACTCGAACCCAAAACAACGCAACCTCGAAAATCTAACGACGCACAATGAGAATTAGTACTAATTAAGCAGCAACGCAACTTCGAAAAAATGCAAAACGAAACGACGCAAAGCGAGGTATTGGTGTAAAATCTTTTAAAGGAAAAAGAAAATTGATTTTTTAGAAATAAAAAATAAACAGAGTTTCTATTTGAAATGAAATTTGTCTCTTTTCAGATGTAATAAATGTAATTCCCTGGGTGAGGTTGAATTCTAATCGGAATGTGTGTAGGTAATGTTGGCAATGTAATTGGGGGGGGGGGGGAGCAGCTATCTCCTTAAAGCACCTTCATTCTCTTTAATTCGAGCGATGTAAATCAACAGAAATGAATTTCCATTTTCCATACCTTCTAGTTTTAGGAGGCGGGGGGAGGTGGAGGGTAGCAAGGTAATATGGGCACGTTTCTTATTCGAAAACGTGATTTCAAAAAGACACACTCTCTCTCTTGCTCTTTTCTATCTAGTCTAGAGGATAAAATGATGTGAGCACACATTTGGAGATCAGAAAATTTTACTATTGTTTCTGGTAGATAAAATAAAACTTTTTTCGAAAAAATTAATTAACTTTTCAAAAAAGTAAATTACCTATAAGAAAAAGTGAAAACTTTTTCGAGAATCATTATGCTATGAAATTTTAGGGATTTGAACTAGAGGATTGAAACTTTTATTTTAGAGTTGCAGTTTATCAATACAAACATGAACACGTCGATTTGTTACTGACTTTCTGTATTTATGAATCGAAAGTTATTTGAATTTAGAGAGTCTAAAATCAAATCACTTGTTTGATTTTGGAAATACATTTTTGAAAAACGCTGAATCTTAACTTCTTAAGGAGGTTCTTTCGCGACAATCCACACAAAAAGTTTTAGCCTTGTAACCACTCTATAAATATGAAGGGAACTAAAATTTTAGGTTATGTTTTTTTAACGTGACTGTCCACTCACACTACGAAATCTCTATATGGATACACACATACGGATCATTTCTAAGCCATTGTACTTATATCCCCTCCACTAAAAAAATAATCGCCCAAATAGGTTTGTTTTATTTGTTTTTTATCAAAACTATGTGGTAAATAATTTCAATTTTTTTTTAAGTTACTCCGAATATATTATTCTAACAAATATTAATTTTTGATCAAGATGGTGAAAGTCATTCAATGAAAAAAAATAAAATAATGATCATTTTTCCACCCTTTCCCTATCTACCCTATGTTAAAAATGTCATTTTTAATTGCAATTATTTCATGTTTGGTTAGGTAAATCGTCTTCAAATTTTAATTTTATCTTTTAATGACTTATATTTCAACTTTCAAAGACTTCTTGAATTTTTGCATTTGTGAAAGAACTACCTTAAGAGAATGACGCCTAAAAATTGAGTTTAGTACCAAGTGAATATAAGATTTTTAGCTCAACAAGAACTAGCCCTTAAAAAGTGTTTTGAAGTTTACTTTAATTCTTCTGTTTATTTTAAATCTTAAATAATCTTTGTTGTCGATTAAACTATATTAAAGAATCATATGAATATTTGAAAACATTTTAAAACTGAAGTTTCTTGGATTCATATACTTATAGGTGTATTAAATATATTATTTATTTTTAATATTTGGGAAATCGTGTAGAGTAAATTTAACATGATTTTCACACGTCACCTTAGATTAAAAAAATAAAATATTTAACCAAATGATATAAGTAATACTTTAATAAATTTGAAAATCTTTTTTTTTCGGAAATGAATATGAAATACATTACGGCTCTGTTCTTATTTCAATCAAATAGCAAATCAATCACAATCACAAATTAGATTAATAAAGAGCATAAATAAAAATAAATAATCGATAGAAAATAGATAGAGGAATTGGAATCGAGATGTTATCAACAGAGGAGACCATGAAAATGAGGGAAAAAGATGGGAAATGGTATTTATTTATTTTTTCGGCATTGTTAGAGAGTTGTTGATTTTAATTAATTTATGTTTACATTTAGTTAATTTATCAAGATTTCGTATTTAGGTAAAATGAAAAAGATATTAACGAATCCTGTTTATTTATTTATTCTTCCAAAACATCATAGCGTGAGTACCTATAGATATTAATTTAAATACTTCAAACTTTAAAATTAAAGAAAAAAATATTTTTTAATTATCTATACATATTAATTCACAAATACAATTTCGATCTACACAAGGTAACTACTCTCAGTAGTAGATACTAAAATTAAATAGAAGGCATTGAAAAAAAGAGCGATGCTTATCAGGTATTTTTTTCAATGAACGAAACACGTATAAAATACATAACACTTCTTATATGAATAAGATATTAATAAATAAAAAATATAATATATATTATCCAAGTATGGTAATTGAGATGAATTTCTTATGACATAGATCTACTGTATCTTTGTCGATTATTCTAGAAATGAACATAAATAATTTATGGGTGTTTTTGAAATATCTCATATAAAGCGGTTAACAAGTCTGGTCAGGCATAGCGTAGATTAAGCATAGGCTAATTAGAAGAGAATTGCAATGGGGTTAAATAGGAATGAGAATAGATAGTAAATTTAATATTTTCACACAAAAAATGAAAGAAATTTTAATCAAATCGTATTCTAGAGGGATTAGGATCATCGAAAATGAAATAATTTACATTTTGATGTATAATTAATTAATTGATAGATTGAAATTTCATATCAATATATGGATCTATGCACGCGATCCAATTGAATCAACGAGAGTGTGGAGGAAGCCTAAAGTTTTGTACACCCCATATTGAAGATAGACGAGTCTTTAAATTTTCACATGAATGTAAATTCTTTATTTTTTTATTCATTCAAAAAACTAAATTTTATATTCTTGTTTTCATATAAATAAATAAATAAAAGGAAAAAGAATAATTATATTAAAAAAAATCTCTAAATTGAAATTAAAACTACACACATTCTATTCTGATTTTTACTTTACCATACAGGGTCCATACCCAAGTCAAGTATTGTAATCGTGCATGAAAAAAGTGGTTTTTTTCCTTCTTTTTCGAAATATATATATATGCTTCTATATAGAGATTCTTGTATCTCTTTAATCAAAGATTTTTTTTTCATTTTATTCAAGTATTTTAATAAAATCTTCTTTAAATGTATTTGTTATAAATAATTTTATATTAATGTAATTTAACTTACCTCCAATAGATGGCGATTTATTTTTCTTAATTACTTCTTGTAATTAGGTAGATATTTTAGTTCGGAGTATATATAATAAATGAAGTTGTTTTTTAATTATTATTTTTTTGTTTTTATAATTTCAGGAATTCCTAATAGATGGCGCTTATTTTTTAAGGGTTCTGTTCAAATAAAAACGATTTTTTTGTTTTTTTATAATTTCAGGAATTCCTAATAGATGGCGCTTATTTTTAAAGGTTCTGCTCAAATTAAAACGATTTTTTTTGTTTTTATAATTTCAGGGATTCCTAATAGATGGCACTTATTTTTTAAGGGTTCTGCTCAAATTAAATCCTATCAGTGTCGATACAATGTCTGACTGTCCATAATTCTTTATATAAAAATTTTAAGTTCTTGATTAATACTTGTAGATATGAAGCCGACTATAAATTACGTCACACAGTAATTGGGGAGGGGTCATCTCAGATTTGTGATAAAATGTGACAGGGGGTCCCGGGGATCTTAAAAATTGTGATGTCACAAAAGTCAAATTTCTAAAATTATTAAATAATAATTATTATTATATACAATACAGGGGGGGGGGTTAATGAAAATGTGTGAATGAGACACAGGGGGAGGGGGTCTAAAAATCTTGAAATTCTTCTGGCCTAATTTATGGACGGCCCCTAATATATATAGTTACTAAAAATGAAGTGGTGATCAAACCGGATTTTTAGCTATAAACAATATTCCTCCGACAAAGGTATATATCCACAAATCCAATTAATAGCTAATGAAATCAACTTTGTAAAGTGTATGAATTCAATTTCAAGTGAAATGAATGATTTTTTTGATGGCCTACCCGATTTTGGAATTGCATCCACTCTCGTTTAATTAGAATATTTAATTATAATTGTTAATATGATAATAAAACATCATTTGTCAACAACAACAACAACAACAACAACAACATCAACAACAATAATATTAAACAGTAATTGATAATTGGCTTAACATGATATTAATGACATTTTAATTTTATTATAATATTAACAACTCTCAGTGTATATTTATTTTAAATTAGAATGATAATAAATTTTACTAAATTTATTATATTTCATGAAATATTTGATTATATATTTTTTTTAGATATCATATTAACAGAATTGATTTATTATTTAATTATAATTTTACATAATTATATTTTTCAAAGTGATGATTTATAATCATGTAATATGAGATTTACTTTCGATATATTACTTGAATGAGAAGTTAAAATATTTAATCAGTGAGAAATTATAATGAATTTTAATCGGAGAAGGCTATAACTTAACTAGGTTAATAAAAGATTACCAGTAAAAACAAATTATTATTAAATCAAATTATGACTTGAGGGAAAATTAATATCGAGGGATGAACCGCGATTGGAATTAGGTGTACACGTCTTTGAAATTATGTGGAATTATTTTGGAATTCATTAGATAATGTCCCTTCATCTATTGACTTCCATTTGGAATTGAAAGTGGAAGTGGAAGTAGGTGTATACAATATTAGGTCGCGGTTCACCCCTCGATTAATATATATAACTTCTGAATCTTAAGTTTTTAGCATATTTAATTTACAAGATACAATGGTCTGACTGAGATAGTGTTATTGTGGTGAAAACCATAAGGTCCCGTAATGCTTTTCTACGAAACCCTAAAAATGAGAAAAAAATAAATCAATAAAATAAAATAAATAAATATTCCTGAAATGGTTGACGCTCAGACATGTAGCAATACTAAAAGAGTCTAGTTTGATTATTTAAACGGAACCCTAAAAATTATGCTTGAAAATCATTTTTCTCCATCCTTAAGGAGTTTTGAAAGAGATTTTGATGGATTCAATTACCCAACCGCTCTGCGTGATCCGCTCGCCAAGTGTAGTGATTAATATTGAAAAACCCCTATCTATTCAATATGTTTTAAAAATTTTAAAGGGTGAAAAATGTTTAATAAATCAGTTTTATGTAAATATCTCGTTATCTATTGGTGATAGATAAAAATTGTTCAAATAAAATTCATAGAGCATAAATGACCCTACAAAAAAGGTCATATCCAATTTTTTGATTGGAGCAATGGTTTAGGAAATAATACGACTTGAATTGAACATTCATTCCTTTTAATGAATTAATGGGCTTTTGTTATTTGTTTTTATTTTGATTCTTTTCTTGGAATTTATTCTAATTCCGCGAAATGTTGGTAAACAGGTTGTAAACTTGTCTCGTCTCTAGGTCACTATGCTAATTGATGATTTATAGCCGTCTAATTCATTCATTTCTTTTCACAAAGGAATTTTTATCACTCGGGCATAAAACTTTTAAAAAATAAAAGAATAAAATCTATACTAATGTGAGCTATGTGGAAAAAGTTGTTTACTTTTAACGCTATAGCTCGGAAACTACACATCCGATTGAGATAAAAAATTTACTACCGCGTTCAGAAAAATTTCCTGAGTGACATATAGGTATCAATCAGAGTCTAATTCGAAATATAAATTATAGGAGACAATTGAAAAGATCATTTTGTTTTTCCGAGAGTAGCAGAGCTGTTGACTCATAAAGAGAAATCAATGAGGTTGTCCTCTGCTTAATACAAATAAACATTTTATATGCATATATAATTTAATTATTAGAGACCATAGTTTCAAAGGTTTGACCATGATTATCAATCTTATTAATTATAAATATTGCATCTCTTATTTCTCATAAGTTCAAATATCCGATCGGATTTAGATAAATTGTTTTTTTGTAGTAGTAGTAGTAGTAGTAGCAGCAGATCACTGAACGGACGAATGCAAGAAATAACACAAATACACCCTGAATAATATGGAGTATAAATAATATTAAAATAATAATAATAATAAAAAGAAGTGAGTTTAATTTTATTTAGGAACGAATCAAAGATTTTAGTAGAAATATTCTTCTTAAAAGTTTGTCTAACAGCCCGCTTGGGTTTGATTCCCGAGGGGACGAAGCCCTCTGATATGCAATGTAAAAATATTTTTAATAAAATCTTTGATTCGTTCCTAAATAAAATTAAATTCAGTTCTTAATATTATAATTGGGTTAATTTTTAAAAAAATTCCATCTTTTTTCAAAAAAAGAAACTCAAAAAAGATGCATAAATCTTTACATTAATTAGATAGATAGATTTTATTATCTTAATAAGCCTCTTTAAAATAGTTCCATCATATTAAAAAAAATGTGTATTTAATTATTTGTGTAGTTGTATTTATGTAATAATTTTTGTTGTAATTGAGAGCCAAATAAAAGCAATAAATAAATAAATAAGTCTCTAAACATTCAAATTAACTAATTCCCAATTGAACACATCTAAGGTCATATAAATAATTAAGAAAATATAAAATAGCCTACCTAATTTGGTCCCGTAATCGATTTCTTCTTTAAATACAGCGAGAGAGAAATTAGAATGGTCGGTGCACTCACGAAGAACATTTACTGGCAAATGAAATAAAAATAAAGCTGACTGGCTTTCTTTTCATTTCGGGGAAAAAGATAAATTCAAACTCGGCCTGATAGCAGGTTTGCATTCAAGAGAGCGAGAAAAAAAAATACCGTTGGCTGGGCAAGATTATGATTATTTTATTAATAACTAGCTTCAAGGCCCGCCTTCGGCGGGCGCTTTTGCTAGCCACGGGGCTTCACCCCCGGGCCCCCATGTGGCTGCTTTTATTGATGTTTTATTAGTTACAGGGAATAAATATAATTGTTTTATTATGTCTTAAATAAATATAATTTGAGATTCTATTTAACTGCAATATACATCATAACAAATAAGATGAAACAAATATTTAAAATGTATTAAAAATCCACTTGTTATCATTAAGGGGAAAATAAAAAAAGTTATATTATATGTAGGTATTATTTTAGATAAGAAGACTTGAAAATTACAATTATTATTCATTTTGCTAGGCACAAAAGTATATACTCTACAATCTATTTATAAAAAATGTTGACTTTAATTCAAAAATAATGATCGATTCTCATTTAACAGTAGAGGAATAACCATTCTACATTCGATTTTTGACGTTTCGCTTTTTATTGGTAGCCATTAGTGAAGACATGGAGGAATCGACTTAAAATCAAAAATAGCAATCGATTATTATCTAATACTTGAGGAATAAGAATTCTACATTAGATTTTTGACCCTTCGATTATTATTGGTAACCATTGCTGAAGACATGGAGGAATCGACTTAAAATCAAAAATAACGATCGATTCTTATCTAATACTAGAGGAATAACCTTATTGCATTACATTTTTGATGCTTTGACTATTAATGGCAACCTCTACTGAAAACGTGGAAGAATCGACTTAAAATCAAAAAGAGTAAATTCTTTTATGATAAACAACTCAAGCTTGAGAATAAGAGAATTTTTTATAAATAGATTGTATATACTTTTGTGTCTAGCAAAATGAATAATAATTGTAATTTTCAAGTCTTCTTATCTATAATAATACCTACATATAATATTACTTTTTTTATTTTCTCCTTAATGATAACAAGTGGATTTTCAATACATTTTAAATATTTGTTTCATCTTATTTGTTATGAGTGTATATTGTAGTTAAATAGAATCTCAAATTATATCTATTTAAGACTTTATAATAAAACAATTATATTTATTCTCTGTTACCAATAAAACATCAATAAAGCAACCACGTGGGGGTCCAGTCCCCTGGCTAGCAAAAGGCCCACCGAAGGCGGAGCCTTGAAGCTAGTTATTAAAATTATTCACATAGTTTACCAGTCATCGGCTAGTCTTTAAGCATTGTCTTTAGTTTTATGTTTGTTTTAAGAAGAAAGAGTTTTAATTAAATTGTCTCTCTCTCGGTGTCCCCTTACTGAAAATTGACCCTTGTCTTATCAAAGTCAATTTTCCAATGTACGTTCTGCCAGAGAGAGGAGAGATGAGCGTTTCTCTCTGTCCTTGTCTAACAGCATTTCGATGTTCCACTATACGGGCTGTTTATCTGTCCAATAGAGAGATCGTATTACACTTGTTGGATGGAATTTCGAAAAGTTTAATGATTTTCAAGCCAAGGCTTTTGTCATTTAGTCGAGATTAAATTTGCCTGGTTTATATAGATAATAATTGGTTTAACTAAGCCTTTATTCTGGAGTTAAAACATCAGAATATAGTATATCAATTGTTTTTACTTTCAATTATATTTACTTATTGAAGGAGACAATAAAAGAGTGTGTCTTCTGCTGGAATTTTAAATTTTATTTTCAAATTCCAGCAGAAGACACACTCTTTTATTGTCTCTCTTAATATATAAAAATTCTGCTACACTCGGCACAAAAATCTTTCAATTTAATTATATTTACATTATCCCGAGGCTTTCACATTTTAAAATATTCTATCTTCAAACTTTTATTAATTACTTTCACTTTGTCAGTATTCGAATCTGAATCTAAACAATCATTTTAATATACATATTTTAGGAATTCTTTATAGCTGTAGTTATATTAATTTATGAAGGGGTTAAAATAAGAGACGTGCAGCTTTTATTTATTTATTTTTATTTATCAACTCCCGCTAACGTTTCGGCTATTGTTTATAGCCATCTTCAGAGCAGGAATTTGTCAATATTTATATAAAAAAAATTTTGGATACACCAGTCATCAGATAAAACTATATACAAGAAATATACATATATGATATATACAAAACTATATACAGGGTGTTCGCCAAACGATGTAATACTTTTAAGACTACTATTGACAAAACGGAAAAAGACAATAATAGTCTTAAAAGTATTACATCTTTTGGCCTTTTGAGAACACCCTGTATATTGTTTTGTATATATCATAAGTATATTTCTTGTATATATGTAGTTATATCTGATAACTGGTGTATCCAAAAAAAATTATATAGATATTGACAAATTCCCGCTCTGAAGATGGCTACAACCAATAACCGAAACGTTAGCGGGAGTTGATAAATATAAAAGAAATAAATAAAAGCTGCATGTCTTTTATTTTAACCAAATTAATAATTTTAATAGATATAAATCGGGCTAACAACAAAAAAGTTGGTTGAGCTGTTCTCAGAGCCTAAAACGAAACCGAAAATCTGTCGCTCGGTGATGTTTGTGTATAACAATGTATAGCCTTGTATTTAGCAACAGCAATAAATTCGAAACTAGGATGAGTATAGCAAGCTTTTGGTCGAAATCAGACGATTTGTATTTTTTTTAATTTTTAGAATAAAATAATAATAATAATAATAATAATAATTTTTCAAGTTGTGTGAGAATATTAGGTATTTTTGACTTTTCGCCATCTTTTTCTACTTTTATAGTATTTCTCTTTAAAAGATTTATTTATGAAGGTACCTAAAAATCCTATATAATGTAAAATATAAATTAAATAATAATTTAAAAAAAGACAAATTATTACAAATTTTATTAAAAATTTAATATAAAATAAAATATTAAACAAATGAAATATAAAATAAATAAATAAATAAAATAATAAATAAAGAAATAAATTAATAAACCAAGAAAAATATAAAAAAATAACAAAATAAATATGAAATTGTATAATAACATAACATAACTATATTTGTTCATATATAAAAAATAAATAAGCAAATAAAATAAAAAATAGGTATATATGTAATGCCAAAAATATTTTTTTCTTTTCAAATTGGACCATCAATTGTGAAATCGGAAAATTTTAACAGATCAATATTTACTAAGTTGAATCCAAATATAATATAATTTTAATCCTTCTAAAATGGCTTATAAATTACAAGCCGAAACATCGTGAATAAAATAATACATTTTAATAAATATAGCATTTTCTAATTTCATCATGAATGAGTTGGTGTGGTCCAACCCAAAAAATCTTCCAATTTATAAATATAACCACCAAATCTTCAACAACAAAAAAAATATATTCATCAAATTAATAACAATAATAAGAAGAATTAAATACATAAATAAATAAAATATCAATAAACCGCCAGTTAATATTAAATAAATAAATAAATAAATGTTCTATTAATTATTAGCCCACAGGTTGATTCTAAATTATTATCTACTTGGTTATTAAATGGCTTAAAATTTTCAAAATAAAGATACTTCCATAGATATTATATTTTGTAATCTTAAATTGTCACTCAAAAAGAAAATCAATATTTTATAATTTTGTTAGTATATAAGGGTTTCAATTTTCTTCTTATTAGTATTAGAGAGGTTATAGGGCGTGAAGGATTAATTTCATGCCATCCGCGCGCTCATCCGATATGCCACTGCTTCCCGACATGATTTACAAGTCCCCTGGGACATTTATCGATTAATTAAATCTCGGAATTCTTAAGGTTATTAAAGCAATCACACCATATAACATTCGGGTGGAAATCAGAAAGGACTTTGGCTGGAAATATAATGTAACGAAGTATAAGATGGGAAAAAAATCTGAGTGGATAATCACGTAACTTTCTTTCTCTTTGAAAAATCATCGTTTACATATTAAAAAACCATCTATGCATAAATATAGCGAGTTTAATCAAAATATTTTGAGCTATTTTCGAGAAAATTTTAAAAAAGTGTACAGTCACTTCTAGTACGTTTGTGTGGACAAGCTTGTTAATACTATATATTATTAAAGACCATGTATTTTTACATAAATACAACATTGATAATGATTTTTTTAATACAGAAGATTGTATTTAAAATGGACATCTTGTTATTTGATAGAAGTATTTATTTAGTTATTTATGAATTTTTAATTTAAAATTTTATACCAATGTATAGTATTATCGAATTTCAAATACAAATTTTATAATATTATACGAATTAAAACATTACATAATATTAATTATGTAAGTTCGTAGGTACTTGGACAGGTTTTTAAGGTGTAAATCCAAAAATTGTCATTGATTTTTGCGACGTTTCGCCAGCTTTATTCTGGCTTCATCAGGCTTCTAAAAAATATACAAAAAACAGAGTTACAGAGAAATCAACAAGTCCCATCATTTCTTTTTTCTATGATTAAATTAACAAACAATATTACATCTTACATACCTCAATGAATATGATTATTATTAATATATAACAAATCTGCACATATTTAGAAAAAAATCAATTGTAATTATTTCTCTCTTTTCTGTTTAGAACAATGATCAATTCATATAAAGAAAAAGAATGATTCATATGACAAGACTAAGTATAGTACTTTACATAAATAAATAGATCTGAAGATAACAATAATTATTATGAATATATTTCACTCAAATAGAAGATGAAGTCAATCTCCCACCAAATATTACTTCTAAACAGAAAAAAGAGAAATAATTAGAATTGATTTTATTCCCAAATATGTGCAATTTTGTTATATATTAATAATAATCATATTCATTGAGGTATGCAAGATGTAATATTGTTTGTTAATTTAATCATAGAAAAAAGAAATGATGGGACTTGTTGATTTCTCTGTAACGCTGTTTTTTGAATATTTTTAGAAGCCTGATGAAGCCAGAATAAAGCTGGCAAAACGTCCCGAAAATCAATGACAATTTTTGGATTTACACCTTAAAAACCTGTCCAAGTACCTGCGAACTTACTTAATTAATTAAATAATATGGACGCTATGGACTTTAATAATTACATAATTTGTTTAATTGTATTTTTAACCTAATAAATAATAGAATATTTACGCACAAATATATAAATAAATAACTTTTAAGGAGATAGGTGAAACCCACCTCGCAATTTTACATATTTTTTTTAATTATTATATAAATAAATAAACAAAAAATAAATAAATAGTAAAATTGGGACAATTTTTCAAATGGATCACTAAAGAAAATAAATACTATCGACTATAAATAGTTTAAAAATTCATAATACAAATTAAAAAAAAAAAACTAAACTAAGTTATGAATGAATTTTTAAAGCCGTTTTCGAGAAAAATTTTAAAAAATGTAATTTCAGTGAAGAAAAGTTCCTCTTCGGGTAAGTCGAATATATCCAAAGCCTTGCTACGGCTAATATATTTCTTAAAAAATATAAAATTTTAGTTTCACACGGTTTTTAGTTTGTGAGTTGCCCGCACACGCAGGCCATTTTGCGAAATCGATTTTTTCGAACTCTCAGGGGACCCTAAAACGTGTATTTTTGTTGGAATCTTGAATTCGAGTTTTTAATCGATCGAAATACTACCCCTTACTATATTTATTCGCAATATAGGTAAAAGAAAGTTGTCTGTTTATTTTTTTATTTCAACCCAAAAAATAAAGACTTTAACAACATTAGTGTACAAATTATTATTTGTTATTTTTCTTATGAAAAATTATAAGCCACAAAAACCCGGACATTATAATTTAGAATCACTTTGTAAATAAAAATAAATTCCACTTAAAAACCCTTTTAAGAATTATATAAGAAATTGCGTTTAAGATATACATGTATATATATCTCAAATATAAAATGGTAGTAATAAATTCCTAATGCCTAAGGGGTCGTTGGGAGGGGTGAAGGGCTAAAAAGAAGGAGGGCGGATGGAAGGGTTTGAAATTAAATCGAAATTCAGAGAAGAGAATAAGTAAAATATCAAGCAACAGAGCCATTTGGTGTTAATTTCCTCTTCTCTCTATTCTATTAGAATATATTTCATTAACTTTCTCTCTTTCTCCTTTATTTCTTTTCTTTTTAATAAGTTCTTTAGAAAAGGAAATAAATTAATTGAAGGGATAAATCGATGAGTTTGAATGAAAGGCTAAACAGAAAACACACAAAGAAGGGTTTTATATTAAAAATATAAGGTGGGTGGGTGGGATAATAATTTCAAATTTATTCATTTCACAAAAAGGAAATCTTCTTATTTAATTGAAACATTTATTTGGTTATTTATCAATTATTAATTTAAAATAATAATATCTATAGAATTACAAATAGAAAAATTTTATATTTAATTTACATTATGTTTACATAAATTTAATCAAAATTGAGCTATTTTCGAGAAAATTTTAAAAAAGTGCACACCCATTTCAAGTACTTTCGTGCGGAAACCACATTAACATATTAAAGATCCTTAATTTATTCATAAATACAACGTTGACAATGATTATTTTAATTCAGAAGATTGTATTTAAAAAGGAAATCTTGTTATTTGATGGGAGCATTTAATATTTAGTTATTTATGAATTATTAATTTAAAATTTTATACCAATGTATTATCGAATTTCAAATATATGTTTAATTATATTTTTAAGCTAATGGATAATATATATATATATAACATTTAAATTAACAAATAAATAAATAAATAAAAATAATTAAATAGTAAAATTGAGAGGATTTTTTAAATGGATCACTAGAGAAAATAAATACTATTGACTATGAAACTGTTTAAACATTTATAAAAAGTTTTGAAAAAGTAAAACAACTAAGTTCTTGTACAAGGCACATGAATCTAATCAAAATCGTTAAAGCCGTTTTCGAGAAAATTTTAAAAAGTGTAATTTCATTGAAGTAAAGTGCCGATTTGGATTGATTGATTTTATCCAAAACCTTGCTGGAACATTTACGGCTGATACCTATCTTAAATATTATAAAAGTTCACATATTCATTCCTTATTCTTCTTTTGAATCTTACATTATTTAAAAAAGATAGAAAAATGTTCTCAAAGGGTTTGAAATTAAATCGAAATTCAGAGAAGAGAATAAGTAAAATATCAAGCAACAGAGCCATTTGGTGTTAATTTCCTCTTCTCTCTATTCTATTAGAATATATTTCATTAACTTTCTCTCTTTCTCCTTTATTTCTTTTCTTTTTAATAAGTTCTTTAGAAAAGGAAATAAATTAATTGAAGGGATAAATCGATGAGTTTGAATGAAAGGCTAAACAGAAAACACACAAAGAAGGGTTTTATATTAAAAATATAAGGTGGGTGGGTGGGATAATAATTTCAAATTGATTCATTTCATAAAAAGGAAATCTTCTTATTTAATTGAAACATTTATTTGGTTATTTATCAATTATTAATTAATATTATATTAATAATACCTATAGAATTACAAATACAAAAATTTTATATTTAATTTGAGAAAACAGAAAGCAGGGCTTTAAAAGTACGTGTTAGGGGGGGGGGGTAATTTCAAAATGATTAATTTCTTAAAGGGAAACTTCTTATTGAATTGAAACATGTATTTGGTTATTTATGAATTATTATATCTATGTATTATCAAATTACAAATACAAATTTTATATTTAATTTATATTAGCTATTCAAATGAATATATTTGAGCTCGATTATATAATTGTATATTTCATTTAATAGAATATTTGCATACAAATGAATGAATAAATAAATAAATGAAAATAAAACTAAAAAATAAATTAATTTTGATATTGAGAAACAGGAGGGCAGCTAGCCTAGCGGGAAGTTGTCTAAGCTCAGTGTTACTGGTTGCCTATTAACAGGCGTTCCTTATTTTTCTTTAGAAATAAATTGAATTTTATTATATAGGCTTTTAAAATTTTATTTTGTTAAGCTAGAAAGGTTATTGCGATTGAATCGCCCATGGTGAAATTAAGAAAAAAAATTGAATAAAACTAGAAAATGTCTACCAATTTTTTAATTTATCTGAAAAATTTTATATTTAGATATTTCCAGAATCCTACATTTTTTAATCATATCTCTTTTAATATTAATGTTATTTAGTGTTAGTTAGCTTATCAATTTTTTTTTATTAAAGTCTCATAGTTTTCGAGTTTTATAGTCATCTTTTTGAAAATGGAGTAAAATCGCTACTCTGCCCTAAATATCGAGATGCTGTGGCTACAAATTTAGATATTTTATTATTCTAATTTTTGTAACGCAATCCTGAATAATCGACGAGAATTCAAAACAAAACCCTAAGTACTATACTTTTGGAGAAAAAAAAATATTTTTGCCGGACTTATGTTTTAAAAAATTTTCATCAGCCAACTTTGAATCAATTTTAATGTAAAAACAAGTCAACTATCCTAGCATGGCAAGTTATTTAAAAAATTGCCCCATTTAGTTGAGATTTCAAAATGGTACAGCACTTTGTATTTCCTTCTTTAGAAAAAAAAAAATATTTGTATTTTTTCGCAATTTAAAAACATATTTTGATAGTGGTTATTTATTTAATATGTTAATTAATTATGTAGCATCATGATTAAACTAATCTTTGACTATTAATGGCTAAAGGGGTCGTGCGTCACGACTTTATCGCCAACTAGCGACGAAAATGTAAGCTTTGGGGGATGATTTATTAAACGTCCAAGACAAAGAGACTCGCTCCCTCGTCCACTCTTATATCTATGATATATACTATAATAAAATATTTCCCACAATTCTCCCAAATTATTTGAATAAATAAACACAAGAGAGTTCTACCTTAGTAGTGCTGTCTCTGTGTTTAACGGGCCCTATTATAGTATTAATGTATGTAATAGCCAAAGATTAGTTCAATTACAATGCGAGATAATTAATACGGGACACCATGTATACATGTATTTTTATTTACTTTCTGTATTGATCTAATGACCTAATGTTAACTGTGACAAGATTATATTTTAAGTAAAAAAACAAAAAACAAATCACATAAATAAATTTATTTTTATTTTACTTAATCGTAGATCCAAATTTAAAATCATCCCTTTCTTTTAAAATTAAATTTAATTATTTATTTATTTTTTTAAAAAGACGGACGCGTAAGCAAAATAAGTAGGTTACAATGATAGGCAGTCCATAAATTATTTACTTTTATTCAATTTCCGGCGTTTCGGAGACTTTTTTCTCTCCTTCTTCAGGGTATTGGATATTTATTGATGGGTGAGTATAACTCGGTTCCCATTTGACTCTCCTTTCAGTGATATCAACAATATTACAATATTTTCCAACATTATACCACAAATGTACTTTGTTATCTGATGAATCAATTAGCATTCAAAAAAAGTCTCCGAAATGTCGGAAATTGAATAAAAGTAAATAATTTATGCACTTTTATTTATTTATTTTGAAAAATATTATAATTAAATGTGGATACGAAGTAAAGAGAAAGAGATTGATGAGATTGAGTCCGATCAGGTCTTCTTAATCTGTTTTTTTAATTTGTCCATCTGTTTAGGACCCTGTCGAGTTTTTCTTCTCAATCAAGTTCTCATGTTGTTGTTGTTGTTGTTGTTGTTGTTGTTTTTGTATCTCAGGTTGAACATCAACACCAGCCCTGCCTGTGTTATCTAGGCGCCGCCCTTGTCGTCCGGTCGACAACCCCAGCAACTGCGACTGCAACACATCCCTCTCCAGATTGACCTTGGCTTGTTCTGCAAGAATCCTCCCCCTGTCTGCAACCGAGCGTCGCATTTCGGCTCGCAACATTTCCCGGTTCGCCGACAACATTTGCCTCTCTTCGCCCAATTTTTCCTGTTGCGCGCCCAACATGGAGCTCATCCTGCGCAATACATCGAGATTTAATCGCGCTGTCTCGCGGCGCATTGCCGAAATAGACCATTCTTGTTCATCATACTGATCATTTTGATATCCAACAATTTCACCAGATGGCGCTGATGCGACAATTCCACCAGATGGCGCTGATGTCGATGACGCTTTCGCAGTAGCGCGACGAGTTATCCCACGAGCGACGCGTTTATCGCCTAAAATTACTCGCTCCAAATTATTCACTCGAATCATTAAATTATATTCCTTATCTTTATAACTATAAGCCAATTTTTCTAAATTAATCAGCCGATCGAGGAGATTTTTCACTTCGGATGTGTCGTCAGCAGTCTCATTGATCTCTGGCTGGATTGATGTCGTTGTCGGCGCCGTGGACGTCGCTATAGAAGCTGCAAATAATTGCGCATTGTTTAATTACATCAAATTCACGCACCAGTCGCAAAATTATCACCGTTTCACCCAGTTTTTGGTTAATTCATTAGTCTTCAGATTAATTTTTATAGTTGAAGCTTTGGTAGTCAGATTGATGATTTGGAAGGTTTTCAGCCGTTAAGATACCCATGGCACAAATAGAGAATATATTATAATCAAAAGCAAGTGATTTTTTTTTTAATTTTTTAAATATTTCAGCATCACTGGAAAGAAATTACAAGTTAGTATCCAAGATCTTATTAGATGTTTTTGATTTAAATGTCAAAACCAGATAGCACTCTCGGTCTAGAAGATATCTCATTGAACTTTTATTGTCTTTAAGATGTCTAGAAGATATCTTCTTATTTGAAATCCAAACGTTTCGGGGGAAATTCTCTCTTTATAAATTAAATTTTGAGAAATTAAAAAAAAAACAATTTCTTTAAAAAAGTAATATAAAGCAACTATAAATAAATAAATATTTTGAAAATAGACATTGATACAGATTATCTAGAAGATAAAAAATTACCTTGAATAAAAATTAAAAATGTAAATATTTACCAAAAATTATTTTCTCTAAAAATTTTTTATAAATCTTAGAAAAACAGTCTATATCTGAATTTTTATTTATTTATTTATTATTTTTAAATTGAAATGTCTTTTAGTCACAAACTAATAAAAGACATAATCTTTGTGTTATTAAATTGACCCAAAATTGTACATTAAAGGGACTAGATGGCCGTACAGATACAATGCTTCTAATAAATAAATAAATAAAATTCTTTCAGAACTTAAGTGACTTAATTTTTAAATTATTTTTAAATTGAAAGGTTTTTTTTAGTCACAAATTAATAAAAGACAATAATTTAATTTAATTATTATTATTATTTATTTTATTAATTCACTAAACAGTTTCGGATACCACTGGTTGACCATCTTCAGTAGTACTAAAATTTGAAAAATGAAACATTTCGTCAATTTTTTTAAAACAATTACATAATACAACAATTACAGAAGTTTGAATTCATACATGCAATTTTGTTCAAGATGACAATTTTCAGATCTTGAACGAAATCGTATGTATGAATTCAAACTTCTGTAATTATTGTACTATGTAATTGTTTTAAAAAATTGACGAAATGTTTCATTTTTCAAATTTTAGTACTACTGAAGATGGTTGACTACCAGTGGTATCCGAAACTGTTTAGTGAATTAATAAAATAAATAATAATGATTAAATAAAATTATTGTCTTTCATTAGTTTGTGACTAAAAAAAACCTAAATTTTCAATTTAAAAATAATTTAAAAATTAAGTCACTTAAGTTCTGAAAGAATTTGATTTATTTATTTATTAGAGGCATTGTATCTGTACGGCCATCTAGTCCCTTTAATATACAATTTTGGGTCAATTTAATAACACAAAGATTATTTAATATAGTAATATGATTGTTAATTGAATTTTTGTTGTATAAAATTTGGATCATTTGTAAAAAATTTTTTTTTTTAATTTACATATCTCAAAATTTAAAATGAAGATCAAAATTGAAAAAAAAAATTAATTTAATTTAAAATAATTTTTCGTAAATATTAATATTTTTTATCTTTATTCAAGGCAATTTCATCTCCAAGACAAAACCTGTAGCATTATGTCTATTTGCAAAATTGCTATTTGTTTATACATAGTAGCTTTATATTAGTTTCTTAAAGGAACAATTTTTTCAAATTTCTAAAAATTCCATTGATAAAAGGAGAATCTCTCTCCTTAAACGTTTGGATTTCGAATAAACGTTTTAATATTTCTTTTTATACACAAACAATCAATAAAAATTTTCTATATAGGTATATACAAATAGAAAAACATCAGTTGAAAAAGATTAATTGAAAAGATTTATAAAAATGGATTCTAAAGAGGAGAAAAATAAGTAATAAAATAAGAAAGATAAAGAGTAAGAAGACGTAACCGAAATGGTCGAAAAGCTTGATCATAAAAAAAGAGTTTATTTGTGCCAATATTACCTTATAGAAAGAGAAAAAGAAGAGGAAAATAATAGCTTGTCATTTTTATTCATATATTAAATAAATGGGTGTTCACAATGACACGAGTATTAATTATATTATAAATCAACCTTTTAACTTTATAATTTTAGATAAATAATAAAACTTTTATAATAAATAACTAAGTAGAGATAAAAGTCACCTCGTGTAGGTATATGAAGTTTTAGATTTATAGAATACATTCTAGTGATTGTGATATCTCTTTAATAACTATGTTAATTTTTATATTTATATAAATAATAGTTATATTATAGTATTATATTATTAAAAGCCTGATGGATAGGCAACCTAGAGTATAGAGTTTTTATTTTTCTTTTAATGATATTGATGTGAGAAGGAGATACACCAGAAGGTGCATCCCCTAAAGGCCTATATGGGATGGCCCCTCCATCGTGAAAAGAACAGAGTAGAAGGAAAGAAGCCGGGATCACAAGCCGAATCTCAGAAAGTTGGATACAATTCAATTTACTAAGTTTTGTTTAAGGGCTTCGAGCCGTGGTAAATTCTCCGTGCGATAAATTAGGTTAAATTTATCTCCCACTTAATTATTTTTTCCAGACCATATACTTACAGAAAAAATGTCTGGGGATAGCCGGGAATCGAACCCGTGACCTTCGGTTGCCAGCCAGAGATGCTGACCATTACACCAGGGAGGCGGTCAGATTCCTCTAGTATCGTTGTTATCGATTTTAATAAATAGTAATAAGTACATGGTTATTTAATTGAAAAGTTGTTGTTTTGCCGAGAATAACATAGTTGTTGATTCACAAAGAGAAACAAAGAGGTTCTCCTCTACTTGATGCAAATATTTATAATTAAAAAAAGACTAATGATGAAGACCAAGTCTTCGAAACTATAATCTGATTATTAATTCTCCCTAATAATCAATAATAAAGACTACTATTTATTAAAATTTTTACTTTCATTCTATTCTATAGAAGTATCCTTTTTGAACTCCTGAAGATGGGCTTATACTTCGAAATAAATATTGAGTCGTGCTAAAAAATAATTTTTATAAAAAAAATAAAACAGACTTCAAAAAAATTAAATGCAACAAATAAAATAATAATAACTTAAAAATCAAATAAAATACACTAAAAGGTATAAAATAATTATTATCTTATTTAGTTACAACTAAACGACGAAATATTAACATGAAATTACTTTTGAAGTTGGTACCAAACATATAGGTACCTTTTATGAATCGCACTCGACGGATCTTACTTAGTAGGTTTGGCGGGTACGCTCGCTTATAGGTATAGTTTGTTTGGCACCGACTTCAAAAAGTAATTTCATGTTAATATTTCGTCGTTTAGTTGTAACTAAATAAGATAATTATTTTATACCTTTTAGTGGATTTTATTTTATTTTTAAGTTATTATTATTTTATTTGCTGCAATTAATTTTTTTGAAGTCTGTTTTAAAAATTATTTTATAGCACGACTCAATATATATTTTGGAGTATAAGCCCATCTTCAGGAGTTCAAAAAGATACTTCATATTATATTCTATAGAATAAATGTGAAAGTAAAAATTTTAATAAATAGTAATCTTTATTATTAATTATTAGTGGGAATTAATAATAATCAATTATTCAGTTTTAAACTGATATAATTTATTTTAACACAAATATTCAATTTAATTAATTAAACATAATATAAATAAATAAATCAAATCCCGAGCAAGATAGATAAATAAATAAATGAACATAAATACATATGGAAATGGCTGTTTAGTTAGAATGTCGTAGACATGCTCAGTTCTTAATGCCCTTTATTGTCCCCTAAAACCCACTCTAGCCCTCGGGGTCTCTCTCATTCACGCTTTAGAATTCGAGATAAGTTGAATGAGAATTTGAAGCTCAATAAACCGACAAATTCATTCCAACTCAACACCAAACAAACAACGAAAATAAATAAATAAATTTTCATTGAAATAGCTCATTAGATGCTTAATATTAAAAATACTCTAATGAATAAATAAACGCAATTAGTAGTAGGTATATAATATTTCTTAAGGACGTTCCCTAATAAATCAACTTTCTTGTCATTCTTTTAAAACTTTGAATACACATATTTATAAGTGTCCTTTATGAGTAGAAATTTTTTTCAATAGTCCTTGCGGTACTAAATTTGTAAATATTGACCATTGAAATTTGCATATTTAACACGCGAACCCTATCCCGATTGATATTAAAGCGACTGTTTCATTAAATAACAATCGTAATTTTCTTGAAAAACTGAGAATCATTAGCTGAAGATATAACAAATATTTTTTTGTTAAAATAATTGTATCAAGCGGTATTCGTTTTGTATGAAAAATGTTAAAATTAAGGAACTTTTGTTGGTTTTCATTTTTTCTCGCTTGGCATGGCAAGTGAGAGATGGCGACTTGGCAACGTCGCACTAAAATCACTCAATTTTTCCATATATAAAATACTTCTGCAGCTGGTGCATTTGAAATTTTTAGCTAATTCTCACAACCTAACTATACTGTTCTCATCTGGAATTTTGCATTGAGCTGTTTAATGAAGTGATTTTTTTTTATTCTTTGTCTTTTAACGTCCATAAGAATTCAATGTTGCCAGATCTGAGAAACGAAGCAGTGAAAATATTTTTCTCTTTCTGCCCATGTGAAAGTAGGGGAAAGAACGAACTGCATCTGAGCTATATTAGGGAACGTCCTTAAGTCCCGAACTCACAATCGAATGATTAATTAACAATTAATTATATATAAATACGATCATTAATTCATTGTTACGCCAAACAATAGTAATCTTCAAAAAACGTGAATTTTTGAGGTTAATGAAATTTTCTTTTTATTTCCAATTTTTTGAAATTTTAGAAGCTTCAATTCTTCAAAAATGTTTATATTCGAATTAGTTAATAATTAGTGAAAAAATAGTGAATAAATGCATATTTAATGATGGATAATATTATTATGATTATTATTATATCATATAATATTTTAAGAGTTTAATGATACTAAATCGTGGGAGTAAATTTAACGATTCTAATGATATAAATTGCAAATGTTAAAATTAGAATAATATAATTTAAAATACAATTCAAATCGAATCATTTTAAGCATAGGATTATTATTTTCGCATTATATTCTTTTTACTTTAACATTTATATTCTATAGAATATAATGGGGAACTATTGCGATCGCCTGCCTGGCTCCTGACTCTAAGAGCTTGTTATATATTTAATATACTACTCTTTCTCTCTATATATAAAAAAATTGAAGATTCTTTAAGACCTATTCTTGAAGGATTGAAAATTCTAAAAAGATGAAAATAGTCATCATGTGAAAAAATAAATTTCGGTCTGTAGAGGTTTTACACTTCAAATTGAACATTCTACAAATCAAGTTGAACATTTTACAAATAAAATAATAATAATAAAAGCCGTAGCTAGCCTATGAACGGCCCTGTGCTTGATATTAAATTTGGACCCCTATACTTTTTTTAATAAATATTATTAAAACAGGTAGTATAATGGGTTTTTGTAAAAGCTTTACGATTATGCGATTCATGCCGAAGTTTGTGTGAAAAAAAATCTGTAGGTATGGCCTTGTGACTATCATAATGCATATATACTATATATAGTACCGATTCTACTGAACCGAAATAGATGAAATTGTTATCATTTTACGCGGAATTTAAAGAACTTTAATTTTACTAATTGATATATTTTTGATTTGATAACCCATTTTAGAGTTACACAAGAAAAACTGAAAAACACCCGAAATTTGCTTATTTTGAGGCACACAGCGCAAATTCCCAAATTCAGATTTGGAGGGAAAACTTAGGGTAGTAATATTGGGACACTAATAAAGGTATTCCAGATATAAAACCTTTACCGGGAGATAATTCCAGCTAAAATCGTAATTTGCCTGGACTATATCTTCGAAGAGGCGACCGTGGGTAAATGGTTAGAGTGTCGGCCCGCTGGCCTGAAATACGCTGGTTCGAGACCGAGTCTCGACATAAATTTGTAGTCGCCTCCTCTTGGAAAGCAATGGCAACCTACCAAGAGTATAATTGCCTAGTAACCTCTCCAAACTAGCCGTTCGGAACCGGCGTTAAAAAGTAGGTCCTGTATATCTGTGTAAAAACAGCTAAACACCTCAGCACAGGTATATGTGGAGAGGAGCCAAAACGTCAGGGAGACCTGATATGACACTAAAAGAAGGAGAAGAAGATATCTTCGAAATTTTTGTATCTTCATATTATGACTAATGTGTCACCTTATATTTTTGTATTTCTTGTATGTTTAATCAAAATAAATAAATATTATGATTAACGTATCACTTTATATTTTTGTAATTTTCTGTATGTTTATGATTATTATGATTAATGTATGACCTATTATATTTGTGATTTTTTGTATGTTTGTATTATGATTGGTGTATCATCTCATATTTTTGTAATTTGTTTTTGTATTTGTATTGTTATGTATAAGGACACTTTTGTTCGTCTACTGATTTTAAAATAAAATAAAATCAAGTTATCGTGGAAAAAAAATATAGCAGGAGTGCTCAAACTTTTGTAATACGAGAGCTATCTTTGGTATGCTAACGTATGGGGCGATCGACAGGATATAATACAAATAATACGAATAATACAAATAAATTGCTAACAAAGTAAATATGTGTATACATAATTTAGGAAGTACATAAAAATTTGCATTCAAAAAGTCCCTTCTGGGAGTACTGTGCGTGAGGATGAAACCCGTTGGTGAACGACCAAAAACAAGTCCGCGGTCTACCAGTCGATCGCGGTCGGCGGGTTAATCACCCGTGTAATATAGGATTCAGCAATTTAATTTTTTTCATCTTTAACATGTTTTTTTATAATGCGGGTGCCTCTTTTGCAGTGTGCCGCGGCACACCGGTGTACCGTGGTCATTAGATGGTGTGCCGCGGGAAAATGTCAAGTTTTGTTAAGATAATGTACCTACACATAGCTGAGAGTTATGCGAGAAGCATAATCAACGATTCCTCCAAATTTTGATCGCTTGTGCTCAGTTAAACAGGCTCACATTTCTCATTAAACATCTTTTCCTATTATATTGATTATAATAATAAATAAATATTTAATAAACATTGTTTTTTCCTTTGGTGTACCTCTAATTTTTCTTGATTTGCTAGGTGTACCTTGAACTTAAAAAGTTTGCGGAACACTACTCTATTGCACCTGGATAGCTACGGCACTGTCAGCTACGATTCTGATACATTTGGAAAACTTCAGTTTAATAACATATTTAGAACACACGGAGAAACAAAGAGGTTGTCCTCTGCTTGATGCAAATAAACATACACACATATATATCGAGATGATATATCACTCAAATAAATAAATAATATATATGTGTATGTTTATTTGCATCAAGCAGAGGACAACCTCTTTGTTTCTCCTTGTGAATCAACAACTCTGCTACTCTCGGCAAAACAAAAACTTTTCAATTACATATTTAGAAACCTCGTATTATATAAGATGCTTAGTATTTGAAATCTCTATCAAATGAAAAGCATTTCAATTGCCAAATTCCGTTAGTATAATATTTAAACAGTAAATAAATAAATAATTTGACTTTTGAATTCCACTATTCAATTTTCAATTAAGTATGTACTTAAATGATTTTTTTTTAATCTACTCTCCATTTATTTTTTTTTAATTCTTTGAAGATTTTAATTGAAATTTGGCTTTATTTTAAGAATTTTCCGCTTGTCAAATATAAATATTTGTACAAATGACAAAAAAAATATATATATAAGGAAAAGAAGAAATGATGAGATGAATAATTCACTCTAGCAGTGAAGAATTTAGTTCAAACAGACAGACAGACAAATGGGGGGAAATTTGTTGAATCATTGAGTTTAAAAAAAAATAATCATCAATTTATTTTTTATTTTTACTTTGAAATCCGTTCATTTAAATCTATTAACAAGAGAAATTCTAGATTAAAGGTTAAAAGGTTAATTGAAAGCGAAGTATTCTTATTATTATTAATAATAATAAAATATTAACAGTATTTTCTTTTGAAGACAGAGCGGTGTAGAAATCAGTAGTGAATTGATGCAGCCCAAGGTTAATGAAAAATAAAACTCTGAGAATAAAATAATGTATTCTCTTAAAAAATCGACGTTTCGGAGGATCTTCTCTCCTTCTTGGTGATTTAAAAGAATCAACGAAAGAAACTTCTCATTAAATATCTTCTTATTAATTATCTTACCTCCTTCAACAGAGTATACGAATATTGTTATTTCTTCACAAAATCATTTTTATTTTCTAAAAAAAAAATCTGGCAAGAAATAACAATATTCGAGCACTGATGAAGGAGAAGTTTCTAGTATGTTTCCTTCGTTAACATTTTTAAACCGTGAAGAAACAGAAGATTCTACAAAACGTCGGTATTTTAAGAGAATAATAATAACGTTCCAATAATACAATTGATGTGGGGGGTTCGGGGGGGCGAAGTGCGGGGTTTCATCCGGGGGGTCCAGGGGGTGCCTACTATATATATTTGTATTTTTATCAGAATTTTATATTAAAAATAATATTAATATTTAGCTTTTAACTTGTAATCGGTGGCTCCAGGTACTGTTTATTATAAAAGCGTTTTTTTGTAGACTTAAAGTCTAGAAAATCATAAGATGGTGTCATCTATTATATCCGATGGAATTGAATATTTTTAATTATATGTCTTAAAGTCTGTGAACTCGGTAAATTTTTTTTTATAAATTAATCAAATAGTTGCGACAGTTTAGATATTTCGAAAAATACAAGGCAAAAAAAAAACACTTTTGACGCGCACATTTACAATAATTTTCATGTAAAAAAATACTATTTTTATTACTTTCCGAAAAAAAATACAAATAGTGGTATTCTATCTCAGTGTTTTTCAACCTGTGGGTCGCGACCCTCTGGGGGTCGCGAAGCCTCAGTAGAAATAAAAAAAAATAAAAGTTTAACAATATATTTTTATTAAGAAAATATTAATTAAAGGTTATTAATCTACTATTGTCTGAAAAGTTTTCCCTGACTCCTGATGATGGGCTCACCCCCGAAATATATCGAATTCAAAACTCAATTTTGTTTCATTTCTTTTTTGTGAAACCTACCTCGCATCTTGCTCAAGTTTTATTATTATATTAAAATGCTTCACCTAGAACCAACATCTAACTCCTTAAAAGTTAGTGATGTACAAAAATGTCTGCTATAGGTACTTAATTGTGTATTTAGCCGATACCTAATTATGAAAATTAATAAAAATGTACGGATTTGATATTTGAAGAATAATAAAATACAGGTTACAAACAGCGGGGGTAGTATTTTTAAAAAATTTTAAAAATTTTTAAAAATTTTCATACTAAGGGAGTCGCGTCATGAAAAAGGTTGAAAAACACTGCTATAGATTATAGATAGATTCTCTTTCTTCAATCGCCATACTCGATTCCGATCGTCGGTGATTACTATGGCGTTTGGAGAGTTATCCTCTCTTCCTCTGGTGATTTTTTTCACAGGGTTAGTTTCCCGTTGCCTTCCCCTGGATTAGAGAGGCTCCTTTCATTTTCGATAAAAATTAAAATTATTCTAAGGGGAGAGTCGATTCCGAGTAAACTCGATCCAAAGTAAAGCGCCTTATCCAGTGCTCTATTCGTGCTTCATATAACATATTAGATGAATAAATATTCGAAAAATTGAACACTAGGTTTCTAAAAAACTGAAAGACGGATAATAGTGTTCTACAAAAATTTACCCCGTAAACGTAACAATGGATTCCAGTAGAGTTTTCTAAGCTGATAATCATTAAATTTCCCGATTTTTTTACAATACGATAGAGTTTTGAGATATTATAGGCCAAAACGACGAAAAATGCCATATTGACCTATTTTCGAATCGCATTATATATTAAACAGCAATATTTGAAATCAAAATATTTTGTTGACGTAATAGAAAACAGCTTCCTCTTTGATTTTCAAACTTACAATTGTTTTTAGCTCAATTAGAACTCGAGTTATAACTAAAAAACTAAAAGTACATGATTATAAAGGATAATAAAAATAGTAGATAAAAACACATGTCTTAGTTTTTTAGTTATATCTCGAGTTTTAATTGAGTTACAAACAAGTGGTAATTTGAAAATCAAAGAGGAAGGAGATTTCTATTACGTCAACAAAATATTTTGATTTCAAATATTGTTGTTTAATATATAATGGGACTCAAAATAGGTTAAAATGGCCTTTTTCTTCATTTTGACCTATAATTTCTCAAAACTCTGACGTATTGTAAAAAATCGGGAAATTGCATGATAATCAGCGTAGAAAACTCTACTGGAATCCATTGTTAGGTTTACGGGGACAAATTTTTGTTTAATTTTTGTCGAGCTGTGTAATTTTTCTAACACCAGCTTTAAACTTCTGAGAAGATAATTCCTTTGAAAATAGGCTCTTCTGACGTATTTATTCCCACCATGGTCGTTAATGGATTAATACTATATTTTCAAATTCTATATTTATGAAATATTCTATATCGCTTAAATCCTGATTCTATAGATTATATAGATGAATAAATCTTAAGCGAAATCCAAAACCAAATTTGAGTTGTAGTTGTCATAAAACGAAATATGGCACTAAGCATATCCACCCTCACTTATCTCTCATATAATATTATTAATAATATTCAACAAATGTCAACCCATATGACAGATAAATACGAGCAGAGACATATCCCCTCCCTTTATACTGTGTGTCTGTCTGTCTGTCTATTTAATTTATCTCCTCACGATATGAAAGTGCAACAGAGAGAGAGAGAGTGAATCTGTATGAGTGTGTGTGTGTTATTATGAATATGAATAAATGAATCAACGAATAAATTAATGAATGAATGAATGCGTGCTCTAATAAACGGACAGGGTACTGTACTTTCCTCCTCTGTCATGTTCCTCTTCTAATCTCGAACATTATTAAATAATGAATGCAAAGATTTAAGTATCTTTTTGACTGTCTTTGTTTGAAAAAAGATAAAAATTATTTCAAAAATCAACCCAGACCTATAATATTAATAAATGAATTTACTTTAAGGACCAATCATAGATTTTAGAGAAAATATTTTTACTTTGCATATCAGAGAGGTTCGTCCCATTAGAAATCGAACCCAAGTGCCAACTAAGCTTGCCGGACCGTTAGTCAAACCTTTAAGACAAACATCTCTCTCTGACACGCAACATACTAGTATATAAGAATGGTTAAATATAAGAAAACATTAGAAAATTCAAAATCCACGCAAATTCGCTTTCTCGGCGCTAGGGATTTTTGAGCCCTAGAAAAGACCGAAACATCCCTAAGGGCCGGTTGTATGTCGCAAAGTAAATGCTTTTTTCCACTAACAAACGGTAGATGATAAATGGAGGCGCTGGGATGGCCAATCAGATGACAGTCACATTCAGTGCCTGTCATCTGATTGGCCATCCCAGTGTCTCCATTTACCATCTACCGTTTGTTAGTGGAAAAAAGAATTTACTTTGCGACATACAACCGGCCCTAAGATGCATCTTTTTGAACCAACGGCGCTTCTAACATAACACTTTGTCATTCTTCTTATTTCAAACCCCTCCAAGACAACATCTCGATCAAAATCGTCATCACATTTATGCTGGTAATATTCATTCGACTATATATTTTTCCTCTATAGTCAATCAATATTTAGTTTAATAACTAAATAAAAGTTAGTTATAGTTGAAATAAGCAAGCAATCATTGAAAGTGGCCTGAAGGTAGGTTCACTGAAGGTTCAATGAAAGGTTCAACCAAGGTTCCTAATACATAATACTGCAGGTTTATACACTGCTGCAGTCTGTACGCCAAAGGTACAAAAAGCATTTATCATCATTTGGTTCCTAAACAAAGGAACATATTCATCTCTCCAAGCTTAGATAATTTCAGAGGCCGTCTTTTGCCAAGGACTGAAATCATTCCTCAATTGTAATTCTTCTTCTTTTTAAGATGCCGATCCGTGACGAATGTTGGCTATCATCATGGAAATCCTCACTTTATCAACAGGCAATTGTAATTAGACATATAATAATATATTATATGTCTAAAAATATAAGTATCTATTTATAAAGTGTATATATATACAATTTTAAGTTATTTCTTTGTTTTACAACTAATTTTTTACATTAAATATAGTTTTTGTTAAAGAAAAACTTTATCTTTCATTTCTTTCCTAGACATCCATCCTTAAAGATACTAATTTTGGGCTTAAGAGTTCGAACAGGTATATATAATTATGTTAAAGAACTTAGCGTCCCTATCGAAGATATAATTTAATATAAATTGTTTAGGGGAATAGATTTACAACCTATTCGCGGCGAGCTTTACAACCTATTCGCGGCGAGCTTTACAACCTCGTTGTTAAGCTAAACAATAGATATAAACCTGGTCCTTCGCTTTCTATATATATTTCTCAAATTTTGGGAAAGCTTTCAGTAAAATTACACCCCCCCATTTAATCATTTTTTGCTCCTTGCGAGCCTAATACTTTAATTAAAGACCATACTTTAACCAAGAATTATAGCTAAAGACCCTTCACTCCCTTCAACTCAAAGGGAAAAGCAAAAAATTAAGCTAAACTGAAAAAAGTTTTCAGTGCTGGGCCCTTTAATTTTATAGTGAATGCAAAGATTTAAGTATCTTTTTGAGTGTCTTTTTTTTAAAAGATGGAAATTATTTCGAAAATCAACCCAGCCCTATAATATGAATAATTGAATTTAACTTTTAAGGACCTAAGGGTACGAATCTCTCTGATATGCAATGTAAAAATGTTTCTCTAAAATCTATGATTGGTCCTTAAAAGTTAAATTCATTTATTAATATTATAGGTCTGGGTTGATTTTTGAAATAATTTCCATCTTTTTTCAAAAAAAGACACTCAAAAAGATAATTAAATCCTTGCATTCACTATAAAATTAAAGGGCCTGATTTTTTGCTTTTCCCTTTGAGTCGAAGGGAGTGAAAAATATTTAGCTATAATTTTTATCTATGTTGCGTGTTAGAGAGATGTTTGTCTTAGGGCCGGTTGTATGTCGCAAAGTAAATGCTTTTTACCATCTACCCTGTGTTAGTGGTAAAAAGCATTTACTTTGCGACATACAACCGGCCCTTAAAAGCCGGCAAGCTAGTTAGCACTTGGGTTCGATTCCTAAGGAGACGAATCTCTCTGATATGCAATGTAAAAATATTTTCTCTAAAATCTATGAATGGTCCTTAAAAGATAAAATCTTAACGATTTCTCTAAAAATTGGTGCACCTATCAAGTCTCATGAGTTATTAGTTGTGTCAAATTTTTAATCCTATTGAAATAAAGAAAGGGGGTGTAAATTAGTAATGTCGTAAAATAAATATTTTAATCATTCATATACCGCCTTCGGTAAGTCGCAGAGCCTTGAAATTTGAAATTTAATCTATTTAGAGACAAAAAGGTACCGATCATCGCTCGGTGCTCCAGGCACTAATCTATAAACGTTATCACTAATTTAAATGAATGCAAATTTGTAAATGATTTATAGTAAAAGTTGGGGCCGTTAGATGTCAGGGTCAGGCAAGAATGCAATTCAATGCCCTTCGGCCCGGCGTCATCTAGCCCCTGGCGGGGAGCGTCTCGTTTTATGGTTAAAATTTATATACCATAGATAATAGCTGACCCGACCACGTGTTGCTATGACTAGCTCTTATGCTTCACGCCTAATCCACTGGACGTATCGAAACTATATTCGCAACATATGTCCGTTTGGTATATCTAAATTTTGGGCCAGGTTTATAATTAATTAATTAATATATTACTTGTCAAAATTGTTCCCTTAACCAAAAATAATATTGACAGTTTAAAGATTTCCAAAAAGCTATTATCGGCCATCTTGTTTGTTTGCTTTTACCCCCCAGAGAGGCGCTGGCGTTGTTTCCTCGAAAAAGCTATTTTTTACATACCACAGGTGTGATATCTATAAAAACACTCGTGTATTTGAATGGAATGTTGTGTGAAAATTTCAAAGAAAGCGGTGGAGAACTTTCAGGAGATCCTTCAACGTATCACTTAAGCGTACCAGTACATTTTTATTTCTATAGATAAACGTTATCACTAATTTAAATGAATGTAAATTTGTAAATGATTTATAGTAAAAGTTAGGGCCGTTAGATGTCAGGGTCAGGTAGGAATGCAATTCATTCTCTCGAAACACACACAGAGACAAGCACACCTGTTTCGTCGTCGTTCCCTTCATTCTTTCTCTTTCTATTTGTATGACCTCCCTTCCTTTAATACACACACACTCACACACGCACAGAGACATACAGACAGACAGACACACGCGTGACGTACACATTTCATTTGGGACAACTGGCATTTTCTCTCTCTCTTTCTGGCCTTGTAGGCGTGTATGCGTGTATGCGTGTATGCGTGTATTTGTGTATTTGTGAATTTGTGTGCGGGGTGTTATGTTTTTCATTGAATGAATTTTGGATCGGTTCACCTCTGTGACGATATCTGTTATTTGGCAAAAAAACGCAGAGGCGTAATTGCGATTTAAAAAAAAATCCCACATCAATCATATTCCACACGTGGATATCTCAGGATTAGTCATCAAATATTTATCATAATAATAATAACCTAAGAAAAAAATATTTATTTTGGATTTAGGGGATTTTTTTATTTTATTACGTTTTTTCTTGGCAGCTTAATTAAGACTTGCAGCGGCGCCAGTAATTGCGCTTGCAGTGGGGTAGTTTTTATTTTTAGTAATCACAAATAAAATAAAATACTGGCCCATTATTGGTGCATCAGGTTAGTTGTGATAAATATATTTTTTTATTTTTGTAAATGCAACCATTGTGCTAAAATTGCGGTTGCAGGTGCAGGACAGATAATAGAATGAGAGGTAAAAATTTAGACCATTTTGCTTAATTTTACAGCAGTTGAAATTCAGTTTTACTTCAATTTTCTCTAAGATGGCCCATTACTGGAACGTTTACCTAAATTTTAAAAAATAAAATTTTTGACTTTAAATTGATAAGAAAATAATAATAATTTTTTAAAAGACAAAGTAAATTTTATAAAAATTGAATTATTTAAATTATTCATACGGAGAAATTAATCAGGTTGTCCTCTGCTTGATTCAGAGAAACATATACAATAACCATATATAATAAATAAGTATATATTATACTCCAGCAACTTTTTTTTACTTTATCATACAGGGTCAAGTATTGTAATCGGGCATGAAAAAAGTGTTTTTTTGCTTCGTTTTTTCAAAATATCTCAAAAACGGCTGAAACTATTTTTATTAAAAAAAATTGGCGAAACCATGGCATTTCGGTTACAAAAAATCCCTAATAAGTGGACATCGAAAAAATTGTATTTTTTGAGATATTAACTTTTTTGTCAAAATGTCTCTTACCAAGTTTTTGTGGACGCACTAACTAGTGTTAATATCAATACTATGTAGTTTTGGGGGTTAGAGATTAATAGCTGATTAGATTTTGGTTGACATCGAACCAAAAATTAGGAAGGGGGGGGGTTCTTGCATAAATAATTATAAATTATTTTAATTCAA
The DNA here is from genome assembly GCA_024734495.1 of Forficula auricularia. NCBI lineage: Eukaryota > Metazoa > Arthropoda > Insecta > Dermaptera > Forficulidae > Forficula > Forficula auricularia. The sequence continues at coordinate 17,355,654 of JALMQS010000083.1, read as the reverse complement.
TATGAAATATAAGGGAGGACCCAGGTGTATGGTAAAGTCATACGGATGGCCACATAAGTTTATTTAGATGTAGAAATTCAAAACTTGATTTATTTATTTTACGCCCTTAGAATACATCGAGGGGTGAACCGCGACTATGATATACACACTGCTATACACCTACTTCCACTTGTACTTCCAAATATTTCCAAGTAATTCCAAATTTTCCAAGTATTTCCAAATATTTCCAAGCCCTTCCAAATATTTCCAAATACTTCCAAACATTCTCAAACACTTCCAAATATTTCCAATTACTTTCAAATATTTCCAAATACTACCAAAATACTTCCAAAGAGGTGTACACCTACTTCCAATGGCGGATCACCCCTCGGAATACATACTATATCTACACGTTCTCATGTAGTATTATTTTTGAATTGAGAATAGAAGAAACGACGTTACAATATTCATATTTAAAAAAATAAAATATGAAAATTATTATTAATATTTTCAAAATCCTAGACGTTAAAAAATAAGATACACTTTGATTGATATAAATAATTAATATTTTTCAAAGGTGAAACCACTTAAATTGCAAAAAAGCTGAAAAGAGGATAGAAAAAAGCGGCAACTAACCGAAAAGGACAATAGCAATTGAAGAAAGAAAAGAATAAAGGGCAGGTGTAAACCCTCGAGGGCGCTCTCACCTTAAGAGACTCTAATTTGGTCATTTGGAGATCCGAATTCGAGGAAATTGCGCAGGGTTGTTTTTTTGTTTAACAAATTTCACATACATTTTTTTACTTCACCATACAGGAGGGTATGTTCAAGTATTATAATTGTGAATTTTTTGCCGCATCAGTTTATTTTAAACAGTAATTGAGGGATGGTATTTGATAGGGTCAATAACTTGCGACGAAGGGAACATTTTTCGGTCAGTTAAAAGAGAATCAATCTTCTCACCTGAATGTTCCAGAGAATCGCATCATCATCAGATGAATCATCGTTTTATTAAGCCATGAGATTTATTTCATATTAATTTGATAATCCTAGTGAAGTGAGTGTTTTTTAATTTTATTATTAATAAAATATAGAATTTTTTTTGAAAATATCAACAAAATTTCAACAACTCAAAGAAGCAGCTCAATCGCAACACTATTACTAGCTATCTAGGAGATTCTATTATTGAATTCACTAAAAATTTCAAAAAAAAAATGTCGTTGTGTTAAAAAATGTCTAGAACGTGGTAATTAATAATTTTCAACCATGATTTTTTTTCTGTCTGTATGTCTAGATTCAGATACACAGGATTGCTTAAAAAAAGAAAAAATGAAAAGTTGTAGAAAGTTCGTTTTTGTGCTAAAATGTTTGTATTTTCATTAGAAGAACTGATTAGATTTTGGGCTTTTTAGCTCCAGATATTCCGGTTAAATTTTTTAAATAATTTTTTCAGATTTTAATCTGTTTATATGGCAAAAAAACAATAAATAATCGAACAGGTTTATTGTCAATCACCATTTAATAAATTGTATAAAAAAAACTCATAAATTAATTGAATGTAATGGAAGGCAGCCCAGGGGTAGTGAGGAAAGAAAAAATTAACACATATCAAATAAGGTGTAATTTATTGGAATCCTTCCTCCTTTCCTTTCAAACCGACGTTTCGGAGGGAAAAATCTTCCGAAACGTCGGTTTGAAAGGAAAGGAGGAAGGATTCCAATAAATTACACCTTATTTGATATGTGTTAATTTTTTCTTTCCTCACTACCCCTGGGCTGCCTTCCATTACATTCAATTAAAATTTCTACCAGTCCGTCTCTCTCCAGAGAAAATTTCGTTGCAAAAAAAAAACTCATAAATTAAATTCACCGAAACTGCAAACACCGTAGCTACTCTTGAAAAAGTTTCGCTTTTTTCTCCAAATGTTTTTTTTTAATCGGAAGGTCAATTTTAATCTTAGTAGTAGATATACCATACATATTTGTTTTTTATATTTCAGAATAATGGTTCACTTTGGCTTAACCCAAGAGACGAAAATCCTTCTGACATATTAAATACAAAGTTTTTATTTAAATAGGCCAAACGTTTCGTTGCTGGTTCGCAACTTCTTCAGTGGTTCATTTATTTACTCGTAATTAAAACCTCAGACAGATAAGTTTAATAAATGAGCCACTGAAGAATTTGCGAACCAGCACAACGTATTTAAACAAAAACTTTGTATTTAATTTAAAGTCAAGTCCGACTCCCTACAATCCCTTTAATAATTTATTTATTTTATTCTTTTTACGAATTTCTTTGATAATCGGTTCATATAATTTTTTGTTATTTTTCAATTTTTAACTCCCCTTTGGCTACTTCTAGCAATTTTTGTAATTTTTTTGTTAGTAAAAAATGAACCATCAAAAAATAGCCTACGTATCAAAATCATGTAACAAAAATAAAATAAAATAAAAAAATTAGGGGAAACAAAATAAAGTTGAATGAGAATTTAATATGACACGATATAAAAATACCCTTAAAAATTAAAAGAGGAATAGTAGGGAATTGTAGAATAAATTAAAAATACCGAGTTTTTATTAAATGGGCCAGACGTTTCGTCGATTTATTTCTATTTCCTCAGTGACCCATTTTATCACTCTTTATCAAAAGTCAATTCAATTAAGGATGTTTCGTCGCATAGCGGAATTGTCTTTTGATAAAGAGTGATAAAATGGGCCACTGAGGAAATAGAAATAAATCGACGAAACGCCTGGCTGATTTAATAAAAACTCTGTTTTTTATTTATTGTACAATTCCCTAATATTCTTCTTTTATTTGTTATTTATTATAGATACGAGTGATGCAACGTTAATACCCTTAAAGTTTTGAAATTTTAGGGATCAGCCGCATCCAGAGCATCAATGGACCGCACGCCACAGATATCTATGCTTAACTTAAAGAAATTACACTTAAAACTCAGCCAAAATACAGAATATTTATAAATATAAAATTAAAATATATATGAAAGTAAAAAATACGTTCCCAAACAAGTACATGTGATTTCGCAGGGACTACCATAAACTGTATTTTAGTCGAAAACTCAATTGTAAAACGAAAAGTAATTTTCAGTTTAAGAAATAATTTTATTAAATAAATCCTAATGAGTGTTTTTGAATTTTTGAAATTTAAAAAAAAAATGTTTTTTTATAAAATTAACAAGATTCAGATGATCAATTGCCTAAATATCTTATCTTATTATATTAAACGAGTAATTCTTTATATATATATATATATATATAACGTTAACACATATATATATATAGTGGGTTTCTCGAAAACCGCTCTAACGATTTGGATGAAATTCACACGACAATTCGATCTGTCACGGTCTCATCTTCGGCTAAGTTGTTTTTTATGGGTTTTTTGTTAATTGAAACAATTATTCACAGGTGGTTATTGTCTCGATAAAAATGAAATTAAATTTTTATTCAATTTCATTTTATACTTAATTAATTGGTTTTTTTTTAATTTTAAATCCCACAAATAATTAATTACATATATTATTATATATTAAAAGAAGGCAATTTAATTAATTAAAGATATTTTTGTATTTTCTATAAAATAATTTATTAGAATATCAATTTCATTCTCTTAAAAAATCCGACAATTCGAAGGATCGTACCTCCTTCTTCAGGATTTAAAAGGGTCAACGAAAGAACCTCGATGTTTATTAATTTTATTTTGAATTGCAATTCCATTCAAAACTTTGTGCCCAGAGATAATATGTTAATATGTCTTGATAATGGCCATAGCTGGTGTAAACGTTGGGAAAAATATAAATTAAATTTTTATTTCAATTGTATTATATTTTGGCTGCGAATAAAAATCGACCTTTTTACGTGGATTTAAAATTAAAATAATATTAGTATATTGCTTTTAACAGCAAAAAATTACGACATCGCTCGGTGTTCCAATACTAATTAAATCGAATAAGAAGAAGGTTAATTTTAATCATGGCATGTTCGATTTAATATTCGTAACATATATGTAGTTTGATGGTTCTTTAAATATGAAAATATCGCAGGATTTCTCAAAGTCATCCGGACTAGTTTAATTTAAAATGGTTTCGGACCATCATATCACCGATCATTATTTAATATAAATTAAATTTTTATTTCAATTGTATTATATTTTGGCTGCGAATAAAAATCGACCTTTTTACGTGGATTTAAAATTAAAATAATATTAGTATATTGCTTTTAACCGAAGCAAAAAATTACCGAGCATCGCTCGGTGTTCCGAATACTAATTTTTAAATCTAGAATAAGAAGAAGGTTAATTTTAATCATGGTTCATATTCGATTTAATATTCGTAACATATATGTAGTTTGATGGTTCTTTAAATATGGAAAAATATCGCAGGATTTCTCAATAGTTTAGTCCATGGACTAGTTTTAATTTTAAAATGGTTTTACGGACCATCATATCACCTCTGATCATTATTTAATAGCGCAATTAAAATTGGGATTTTCATTTATTTATATATTTATTAGTTTTTAATTGATTATATTTTATAAAAAATTAATACTTTATAAATGAGTTCAAATTTAAGGTTTAAAAAAATTAAAATTGGTATGGAATATATTTTTAAACTGCTAATTAAAAGCTTGTCTAAAATATGAGAGCTAAATAAAATATTGAAAATGATTTTATCAAAAGTATGCAATGAATTCTGCAATTATCTTATGTTTGGAAGAATAACTAGCCATTTAGTTCTAGCAGTTAACCATGAAACGAAACCTCTATATTTTGAAAGAAAAAAATGTTTAAATTATTATACTTGCACTATTTTTGATTAATTAATTATATTCTAAAATAATAATAATAAATAAAGCTAATGAAAATATAACTAATAATAATAAAAATGGTTTTTACAAAAGATAAATATTATATAACGGGTTAATGTTTGATCGTGTACTTATAAAAATAATTTTTATAAAAAATAAAAAAAATAAAACCGACTTCAAAAAAATTAAATGCAACAAATAAAATAATAAAAACTCAAAAATAAAATAAAATACACTAATAAGTATAAAATAATAATTTAATTTAGTTACAACTAAACGACGAAATATTTACATGAAATTATTTTTTGAAGTCGGTACCAAACATATACATTTTATAAATCGAACTCGACGGATCTTACTTAGTACGTTTGGCGGGTACTCTCGCTTATATATGTAGTTTGTTTAGCACCGACTTCAAAAAGTGATTTCGTGTAAATATTTCGTCGTTTAGTTGTAAATAAATTAGATTATTATTTTATACTTTTTAGTGTATTTTATTTTATTTTTGAGTTTTTATTATTTTATTTGTTGCATTTAATTTTTTGAAGTCGGTTTTATTTTTTTATAAAAATTATTTTTATTTTTCTCTTTTTAGTGATGTTATTAATAGTGACTTAATATAATACCTTGCATGCATCTCGTAAAAGAAAGGGTCGGGCGAATGAATCAGAAAATGATAATAAAATTAAATTCATAAATATAGAAATTCTCTCGAAACGTTTGTGGGTTTTAAATGAACGTTTCAAGATTGATTTTTTTATAAAAGATTTTATTTATTATAATTTCGATTATTTTCTCATAAGAATTGGATATTTACGTTAATTCGTCATTGATCATATCATCAGAACTAGACCAAATTAATATGGGACCACACCTAAGGTACCCTCTTTCCAATATAAAAAGAATCATCAAAATCGGTTAATAAACAAAGAAGTTATGCCTAAACAAACATAGCAAAAAAGGTCCAATTTCAATGAAAAAAACTGGACCAATCGGAAACTAGATGCAAAAAAATCATTAAAATCGGTTCACAATTGGCGAAGATATCGGAAAACATAGACACAAAAAAAATCAGTGGAATTGAGAAACTCCTTTTTTGAAGTCAGTTAAAAATGGTTTCAATAATAATTAGATGCTTACTTAGATTTTGGGCTCTCTAGCTTCAAATCTTTCATTTCAAAGTTTAGTAAATTATTTTACTAAGTTTTTAAGTCGTTGTTATAATAAGGGCATAAACAAAAAACATTTTTTCATTTTTCAATAATAATAATTTTTAAATTTCACTATTTTAAAACCTTCAATAACTTGATTATAAACATTAAAATAAAGACACTGATATTAAGTGAGATAGATTGGATTGGAGAATTGGAGAAAGAATAATGGAATTGGAATAATTATCGGAAAAGAGGTTTTTTCTTTAATTAGTTTTTTCCTCTTATTAAAAACAAGGACTAAAAGATGATCAAGGACATTCGATGGTGGAGAAGTAATCTCCGGAGTCGAAGCTCAAAAACAATGTATGCATAAATTCATGTAAAATGTGAGATAGATTAAATATAAAAAAATGAAAATTCTATTATGTGACAAATATTCAGAATATATTTAAATTCAGAGCAAGTTGTGACTTTTGGTTTCGAAATTTTATTTTCACATTTTTACTAAATTTATGAAAAAGATTTTCTTGTATTTTTCAAACATAGAATTTCATATTAAATATAAATAAATATTTATATAAATATATATATATATATATATATATTGTTAGTGACAAATGAATAAGGATGTACTAAACCTTGAGAATGGATGGAATTTTCCTTAATATTTAAGTGAATATATAAATAGCGAATTAAGTTCACATAATTTACAAATATAATTCATATTTAGTCAGGCTATGATGAGATACGAAAAAAATGATTAATTTGCATAGTTATTTGAGAAATAGATTAATTTGAGATAATCAAATGACGTAAATTAAATTGATATAAATAAATCAAATTCGTATTATTTATGAATTGCAAAATTATTTATTATATTTACCTCTATAATGATAAAAATTATTTAAAAGACACCCTATAGGGGGGGGGATTTCGGATAAAAATATTCATAATTTTAAATTAAATCATTTTAAACTTGTATAAATTAATTTAAAATGTTATGGAATGTGTCTATGTTTTAAATTTTCACTTTGCGAATATATTTATAGATGTTTAAGGCTGAAAACATAATAAAGCGAAAGTAAATTCGAACCTTGAGTTTCTAGTAAATATATGTTTATAGTCGGTATGTATGAGTAAATCCAACTTATTTTGAACTTTTTTTAACTAAAAATTGGAAAATATAAATAATTAAGTAATGGAGAGGGATTCAGCCAATGGGTAGCCTCTGCTGAATAAAAAACTCCCAATTATAGAAAACGTTTCGGCTTTAATTAAATAATGCCATCATCAGTTCCTAAGAGCTGAAAAAAAGCGATAGAGCACACATGTAAAATTACAATAAAAAATTTTTACAAAAAAATCCAAACTTGTTAATTACAAAATTATATCTTACAGTATTAGCGACACAATTAATTTTATAAATAAATTGTCCGCAGGCAGAGTTGTTGTGGATTTTATCATAATATATACAAAATTATATGAATTACAAAATGGTACATAAATCTTGGTGTGCTCTCACTTGATATGGGCAACGTCTCAAGTACAAATATAGCAAATTTCAATTTCATTCAATTAATAATAATAATAATTATGAGGACATTGATCTAATTAGGATCACTGACCCCTCACAAACATCTCTTAATTAAAAGATTTCTCAAAATAATTAACAAACATTAAGAATAACAAAAATTCGAATTCAAAATGACAATATATAAAAATAAAAATAAAAAATAAATTTTTTCCTTCTCTACCTTTTTTACAATTCTTTCGCCCCTTTCTTATTATACCTGGGCATCAGTATTTGTCAATATTGACAAGTAAGCATTGCTAAGCCCAATGCAATCAGTTTGAAAATTAAGAGCCCTTTGCCCATATGTCTTAATAAAGCATTTTTCGGCCAGCATACGCTTAATTGGCTGAATCCCTCTCCATTACTTAATTATATACATATACAGCCATCAAATTGTATCAATTGGAAAATATAACTTTATCGCACTCCAACAATAATAATATAAATAATAATAAATCTTTGCTTTCACTGTAAAATTAATGGGTCCCTCACTGAAAACTTTTTTCAGTTTAGCTTGAATTTTCACTATTCCCTTTGAGTTGAAGGGAGTGAAAAATGTTTAGCTATAATACTTATATATGTTGCATGTCAGAGAGAGATTTATCTTAAGGGTTTGGCTACTGGCCCGGCAAGCTTAGTTAGCGCTTAGGTTCGATTCCTAAGGGGACGAACCTCTCTGATATGCAATGTAAAAATATTTCTCTAATATCTATGATGTCCTTAAAAGTTAAAATAATAATATAGTTTTGTGGCTCAACTATCTATCTATAGACCAATTTCTAATAATGTTCATGAATTAAAAAATATTTTTCAATTTTTTATGATTTTTTCCATTCAGGTGTGACAATCAAAGGGACGGAATTGACATTAGAGAATAATGATTTGGTAATATAGGCAGAGACTTGCTTAAAAATATAGAAGGTTACAATTTTGGTTACAATTCACTAAAAGTAAAATAACACTAGAAAGGTTTTTTAAATAAATATTTTTAAATGACTTGTTATCACAGGGACTGAAATGACACTTTTGTTGTTGACATAATTAATAATTACCTTTATGAAGTCATTTTTCTGTGTTACTGTTTCTGAATAAAATTAACACCACTGGTTGTCATTAACAACAAACCAATTCACCAACTGACAATAATTTCTCTGCAGTGGTGGCGTGAGTCAAGTTAAATACTAAAACTATATTGGGGACGGAATTGACATACTGTCTTTGGACAATTTTAATAATTTTTTCTAACAAAATTTTAATAACTAAAAAAACTTTATTAAATTATATAGTCTTCATTCATCTTTTTTTTATTTAGGTGATATTTTATTCAGTCATATCTGAACATTTTTCAAGTATATACACGGGATTGAAGATTTAAACAGCTAAATTGGACAGGGGACGGAATTGACTTTTTGTAGATTATTTGAATTGAAAAAATATGAAATTGAGTAAAATCGGCGTTAAAAAATTTATGAGTGCAACAATAAATGTATACAATTAAAGACTATATTATTAAAAATGGAAAATTTATCTTAACTTGGAAAAAAAAACCAAGTGGACTTTACAATGCAAAATATGTTGGATTGGCTCATATAGTATATCAGGGACTTTAAGAATAAAAATGTGAGCCCCGGGCAACTAATATTTTTGAGGGTTTTCGAAACACAAAATAAAACTCTGTTACAGGAAAATAAAAACAATTTTATTTTATATTTATTAAATTATGGCATTTATTTATTTCACAGAAACTTTGATTTTTCTTTACTAATTATGTTTGTTTATTTAAAAATTAGTCAACAATATAAACAAAAACCAATAGAGTAAAATATTTTCAACAATGGAATTTTTTAGTTCAATTGAGGATTTTGTCTTCTCTAGGAATTTATATATACAAATAATATTCTATATATCGTATATACGTTATAAATGTAATATGAATAAATTTCACATATTTTCATGTCCATTTTTGAGAGGGAAAGTATTAAATATAAATAAAGTAAAAAACATTTTGCAATAGAAATGGTTTGTTTATGAATTTCGGAAAAAGGACAACAACCATCAGAGGAGAGAGATTTATTTTTTGGTCTTTTTTGTGCTGCTTTGTTATTTAACAAAAGAACAAATAAAAGAATGAAGAATGTATTTTATTAAAATAGAAACATCAAATCAAGGTTGAAAACATTTGGAAAGATATTTGAGCGAATTTTTATTGTGATGACGCGATATTCGAGAGAAATTGAAAGCAATCATTTTAAGAGATGTGTTTTTTTTATTCCAAATCATTCACTTAATCTAGTTTAGATTCATTCAGATGTTCATTAAATTAATTTTGTCATGAGCAATATCTGTGACGCTAAGGGTATCATAAAACGACTACTGAGCCGCTCATCTACCAAGAAAAGTAATATATAAAAAATAAGCTGATGAGGCCATCCACATGACTTTACTGTACACCTGGCCCCCCTCATAATTAATCTTTTATTTTTTTAATAATTATAATTATTTACGTAATAATCACCCCCTCTGAATTTCGGATTCAATGTAAATTAATAATATCCTATCTTAATTGTGAGACTGTTTTATTAGAAATATCAGCTTTCTTCAATTTTTGTTTGAAAATTTCGTTATTTTAAATTATTTTTGACTCCCCCCCCTCCCCCTCTTTTTGGACACTATAAATTTCCCATAGCGAGTAATTTTTATAAGGTTTTATAGGGTGAAAATTTGAAATTTCGTACAAATTGATCAAAGGGCCTAGTACTTATAGAAATATTGTTTCTACAGCCCCCCCCACAATTTTGGTCCCCGAAAAAAATAATGACACTCTCCTTTTTATTATAAGACCCTTTTATAATAAATTCAATTTTTCTAGTTAGTAGAAACCGATTGAAGATATATAAATATGTACATATATATACCTACAAACCTACATATATCAATGGCGGACGGTGACTTTTCAACTAGGGGATGCTGTCTAAAAAATACCCTAATTTTTTAAAATGTTCTATTATTGTTTTTTGTTTGTTTGTTTGTTTTTTTGGCAAATTTTATCCAATACAATCATATAAAATTTTTCGTTATTTTTCAAATTTGACATTATATTTTTTTTATAACACACAATATGAAAATACTTTAAATGTTTTGAAATTTTAGCGATGTGCCGCTTCCTCAGCATCCATGGACCACACACCACTGATATATATATTTACAATAATTGTTCATTTAAGATTTAAAATGATTTTGATATTAGAAAAAATTAATACACATATTTTATACACAATGATCATACAAACATTGTAGCAACACAAATAGGGTCTCATTTTACTTTTGCATGGAGCACTAAGAACAAAGAAAATTTAAATAATTCCAAACGTTTCGGAATTTTCCTAACTATTAAAAAAAAAAAATTTGAAATATAAACAAAACAACTGCGAAACCTGGCTTCGGCGGGCTTCGCCATCTGGATTCCGTAGAGGGTTTGAAAATAATATTTTAAATTTCCTAATTTTAATAAATTATATTTGTCATGAAGTATTAGGGGGTTTTAAAATGAAAAAAAATACGTCTGCATCGTCACGCAAACGGATTAAGTATAGATGGACATAGATATAGATTTTTTTTTCAAGTTCAATGTTTCACTAGTAACACAAAAATTTTGATTTTAAAACATAGTTAATAGTATAACTCGCTTAAAAATTTCAAATCATGTAAAAATAATCTCTTATGATATAAGAGATAAGATCGGAAGATCATGTATCACATCATCTGCACCGGGTGAGTCAAAAAGTAGGCGATTCCGGGAGTTTCGGTGTGGATGGCGTGAGAGACCACGTGTGTGGTCACGAGACCTCATTCGAGCATTCCCATTGGCCCGGTCCCTCGAACGAGGGACATTCCACGGAATTCAATTCTCCGATCCAATTCACGTCTGCAAGGAATGACTCAGTCGGAATTTAAACCCACAAGCCTTACTTCTACGGATACAGATTACACATTTCGCTGATCACATATCTACTATATATATATGCCTATATAAATTATCTCTTATCAGCCAAAAAACGCCTCGATTCAGTTTAAAGATAAGCTCAGCCAAACGAAAAAAAAATATCGTTTTCGGGAAAAATGATATAATCTCACCCACACACGCACACACATATAGGTATATAGATATCCACAATATAGGCATAAATAAATAAATCAGGTATTAGATAACAGAGACAAGAAGTTATAAATAGTCTAGGTCAAATTTAATCCAAAATAAACAGGTAGGATTAATAAATATTATTCGAATTTCAAAAAAAATATACCATACACAAAATCCCGCTAATGATAAGCAATAATTAATTGTGATTGGTTTGATAAAAAAAAAAACTCTCGGCATGCATAATCAAATGTCATTTTTTAATCTTTCCAGGAAAGCATTTACGCGCAGGCTATAGGTATACCTAAATAGATAGGGTGCAGCCTAAGGGTCGGAAACCCGAAAAAAATAAATTAAATTAATTGATTAACTAATAAATAATTAAAATGCAATTGGATGTTGATGAAAGCAGTCCACGGTGGTTGTAAAAAAAAATAAGACTATAGAGGTTTTATTATTTTACATTTATTTGTTAAACCGACGTTTCGGAGATTTATTCTCTCCTTCTTCAGGGTAACAAAAAGTCAATGAAAGTAGTTCAAAACATAATTACTTTCTGTCTCCTTTGACAATGCCAAAAAAAACATTATAAAATTTTTTTTCATCTCGAATAGAAAATAAAGTAACAAGCAATTTTGCTTGTTACTTTACTTTTACTTTATTTTCTATTCGAGATGAAAAAAATTTTATAATGTTTTTTTGGCATTGTCAAAGGAGACAGAAAGTAATTATGTTTTGAACTACTTTCATTGACTTTTTGTTACCCTGAAGAAGGAGAGAATAAATCTCCGAAACGTCGGTTTGACAAATAAATGTAAAATAATAAAACCTCTATAGTCTTATTTTTTACAACCACCGTGGACTGCTTTCATCAACATCCAATTGCATATTTATACCAGTCCGTCTCCTAAAGAAAATCTCTATCAAATAATTAAAATTATCTATCCAACTATACTTATTATAATCGGCATGATTTTTTTAATTTTAAAACCCACAAAGTAATAGATAGTTAAATTAAAAGAGATAATAAAAGAGTGTCTTCTCTGCTGGAATTTTTTTTTTAATTTTTCACACATCAATTCCTGAGAATCAATTGTAATAGAAGTATGACGAGAGCAAAGCCCTCGAAACTATAGTCTCGTTATAAATAAATTAAAAAAATTATTTTTCAAGTAGAAGACACTCTTTTATTGTCTCTATTAATTCAGGGCGGGGCAAAAAGATCTACCACATTTTGAAGAGGTTTAAAAAAAATGAATAAATTGATAGAGATTTTCTTTAGGAGACGGACTGGTATAAATATGCAATTGGATGTTGATGAAAGCAGTCCACGGTGGTTGTAAAAAAATAAGACTATAGAGGTTTTATTATTTTACATTTATTTGTTAAACCGACGTTTCGGAGATTTATTCTCTCCTTCTTCAGGGTAACAAAAAGTCAATGAAAGTAGTTCAAAACATAATTACTTTCTGTCTCCTTTGACAATGCCAAAAAAACATTATAAAAATCTTTTTTCATCTCGAATAGAAAATAAAGTAACAAGCAATTGCTATAAAAAAATAAGACTATAGAGGTTTTATTATTTTACATTTATTTGTTAAACCGACGTTTCGGAGATTTATTCTCTCCTTCTTCAGGGTAATGACTTGAACTACTTTCATTGACTTTTTGTTACCCTGAAGAAGGAGAGAATAAATCTCCGAAACGTCGGTTTAACAAATAAATGTAAAATAATAAAACCTCTATAGTCTTATTTTTTTACAACCACCGTGGACTGCTTTCATCAACATCCAATTGCATATTTATACCAGTCCGTCTCCTAAAGAAAAACTCTATCAATTTAGTTTTATATCCTAATAATGTTTCTAACCATTTGTTCTCTGTTGTGATTGCTGCTGATGGCCAAAATTTAACCTTTTCCTTAATATATTTTTTTAATAATGATACCCCATGAAAAAATTATTTTTTACCATTCTTTCCAAAAATCGGGACTTTCTTAAAATTGAAAAGTTTTTGTTTTGCCGAAAGTAGCAGAGTTGTTGATTCACAAAGAGAAACAGAGAGGTTATCCTCTGCTTGATGCAAATAAACATACACACATATATATCGAGATGATATATGTGTGTATGTTTATTTGCATCAAGCAGAGGACAACCTCTTTGTTTCTCTTTGTGACTTTCTTAAAACGCCGAGGAACGCGGGACAAATTGTTAAAAATCGGGACTGTCCCGGCAAAAGCGGGACGTCTGGTCACCTTACCTCTAGGTATTAAATAGACATTTTTAAAAGGAGTTGACAACTCTTAAGCCTCAAAAAAATGTTACATCACTGAAAAGAAATATTTAAATGCGAGTGGAAACTTCTATTATCGAAGAAATGTTAATTGTGATGCATATGAGCGAGTCGAGAGCACCTTCCCTATATATTTTTAATCTTTGCCTGTGCCTTCTGGCTCTCTGACTCACCCTAAGGTGAAGGGCATTCATCCCAGCAAAGACCCTTTCAAAACACACCGACACATCAGCAGCTTAGGGTCAAAAAGCCCATTCACATCATTCCACTTAGCAAAAAAAAAAAAAAAAAAAAAAGATAACATTTCGGTGATCATTTTGATATATATATATATATATATATATATAAATATATTATATAAAATTGAAAGTTTTTGTGCCTAGAGTAGCAGAATTTTTATATATTGAAGGAGACAATAAAAGATAATGTCTTCTGCTGGAATTATAAATTTTATTTATTTATAACGAGACTATAGTTTCGAGAGCTTTGCCCTCTTCATTAGTCTATTACAATTGATTCACAGGAATTAATTTATGAAGAGGGCAAAGCCCTCGAAACTATAGTCTCGTTATAAATAAATAAAATTTATAATTCCAGCAGAAGACACATTCTTTTATTGTCTCCTTCAATATATTATATAGGGATTACGAGTCCACTTTTATAAAAATACACCCACGCAAATAAATAAAGTGTCTCTTGGAAAAAAACGCATTATGAATTATCCCTTTTGGTTATTTTAACCTTCACAAACGCACATTATATAAAATAATATATTATGGATATAGGTATATATCATTAGGGTTTCCGCGGATGGGTTCTAAAAAAATATGGATATACATACTCGTATATAGTATAGGTATATCCATAATATATTTTTTTTTTGCAACAACTTGCCCATTCATTCTCTGGTTTCTTCTATTCCCATTTAGGGGTGGCCACTAATTGGACTAATCCGTCCCTCTTGACTACAACCCTTAACTCCCTTTTAACCTATTAAGCTAATATATTTAAGAAAAAAAAGGGGGATGTGAAACATGGGTAAGACCTTAAAAACCAGTAATTTTTAATCTTGTACAATTTATGTTAAGACATTGTTGATGTATTATTCAACAATAAGATAATGATCTTTTTTATAAAACTACCCTTTTTTATCACCCTTGATTGAATATAAACATATTTTAAAATAAATATAATTCAGAAAGAGAAACAAAGAGGTGTCCTCTTCTTGATGCAAACAAACATACACACATATATATATCGAAATGATATATCTGTATATATTTTATTTATTGGTTTGAGACTATAGTTTCGAAGACTTGGTCTTCATCATCAGTCTTTTTTAATTATAAATATTATTTTTCATTGGATCAATAACGTATGGATATTGAAAAAAAAATTTAACTGGCTCCCAGCTAAGTAAAGATCGAAAATTTTCAATATCCATACGGTATTGACCCCATGAAAAATAATCTTTTTAATTAAAAAAGACTGATGATGAAGACTATAGTTTCGAAGACTTGGTCTTCATCATCAGTCTTTATTAATTATAAATATAATTTTTCATGGGGTCAATAACGTATGGATATTGAAAAAAAAATTTAACTGGCTCCCAGCTAAGTAAAGATCGAAAATTTTCAATATCCATACGGTATTAAGCCCATGAAAAATATAATTTTTAATTAAAAAAGACTGATGATGAAGACCAAGTCTTCGAAACTATAGTCTCAAACAAATAAATAATATATATATACAGATATATAATTTCGATATATATGTGTGTATGTTTAATTGCATCAATCAGAGGACAACCTCTTTGTTTCTCATTGTGAATCAACAACTCTGCTACTCTCGGCAAAACAAAAACTTTTCAATTAAATATAATTAATTAATTAATTTCTTGTTTCATATCTTATACTATTACATGAACAATTATTTTCTATATTTCATATAAAAATAATTGGTTTCTCGAAAACAGCTCTAACGATTTCGATAAATTTTACTTATGGAAAGTGGTGTAGGTTTTAGGTGAAACATGATGTTAGTTAATAGAGTAAAGGGTGTGTAGTTTCACAGTGAAACTACACACCCTTTACTCTATTAACTGATTTCGATAAAAATCACGGATTAGGGGATTTTTGGGTCAAAAATAAATATGTAGGGGTTTTTAACTTGATAGGTTTTTCTTCTTCTTCTTAATTTAGAATTTCTCCTGTTAATTTCCAGAGTCTTCCCCGGAGTCTTGCCAACTGTCAATCTATCTTTTTGGAGGTCTTCCAAGAGGTCTCTTTGTGTTTGGTTTGGACACTAGGGCTTGTTGGCGAGCCTCTCATCGTCATGAGGTTTTCATACCACTCTCGGCATCTTCCTTTTTTCCACTTTAATATGTCGATGATTCCACATTGATTCCGGATGTTTTCATTTCGGACTTTATTTCTTATACTTGCTTTAGTTCTGAGATTGAGTCCCAGGACTTTCATTTCGGCTATTTGAAGTCGGTTTTTGGTTTTGGTGGTTTCTGCTCTTGTTTCTACGACGTAGGTTAAAATGGGACGTATGCAGGTTTTATATAGGTTTTTTCTTAATTAAATTAATTATACACAGATGTTTCAATACAAATTAATATATTTATCTCAAAAACGACTCAAACAATTTTAATGGAGGAATTGATTGGGAGGATTGGAACCAATCGACTTGATTGGGGAATAATGGAATTGAAATAATTATCGGAAAAGAGGTTTTTTTTATCTAATTAGATTTTTCCTCTTATTAAAAACAAGGACTAAAGATGAATAAGGACACTCGATGGTGGGGAAGTAATCTCCGGAATCGAAGCAAAATACAATGTATACATTAATTAATGTAAAATAATTGGTTTAATAAAATTTATAAAAAAAAAAACAATTTTAATTAAAGAAAATTTATTAACCATTATTTAGGACGACTAACCAGGTCTTAAATTTGGAAAAAATTATTTTTGT
Organism: Forficula auricularia; assembly: GCA_024734495.1. NCBI lineage: Eukaryota > Metazoa > Arthropoda > Insecta > Dermaptera > Forficulidae > Forficula > Forficula auricularia. Next base: position 17,338,714 of record JALMQS010000083.1, on the reverse strand, counting down.
AGGTTTTTTAAATTAATTTTCATCGAAAGTTTGGGAACTTAAAATATTTCCTTTCCCTTTTGTATACACACAGTACATTACGCTGGGTTAGGTCATTTTTCTCAATGACAGAGGTATTGTGGGCCGGTTCTCCAGGTGTATTTTTACCCAACTTTTTATTATTTCGGCAAATAGTATATCTAAATAATTATATTTTTTTCTTCCGAAATGTTTGAATTGTTAATAAACTTTTCTTATGATTGTTTTTATAATGAACTGTATTATTAATTCAATAGAATAGAAAAATAATCAAGAATTTATTTCAAAATATATAAGTAACTAGATTACAATTTTGGGGGGAATTTTTTGACAACTTTTTTAATTTAACTTACTAACAGGTGGTTGAATAAAAATGAATTATACTAGTATATATATGGTTGAAAATTAATTAAAAAACTTATCAAATTAAAGTTATCCGAAGATGAGACCTTGACAAATCAATTGGTCATGGGCGTAGTAAAGAGGGGCAAAGGAGGGCACTGCCCCCATACAAAACTCACTGCCACCCTAGAAAAATCTACAGTATTGAAGAAATATACTGTTTCCTTTATGTAATTTCTAATTAAATTATTTTGTTACTTCGAAAATTTGTCATTTCTACTAAAACGTTAGTGGATCTCTAATCGGATTACCGAAATTGAAACCTTGTGGGGCCAGCTGCCCCCCTAGGAAAACTCCCTAACTACGCCAATGCAATTGGTTGACCCAAAAACCAACTAATCTGCTATTTTCAATGAAATCGTTAGAGCTATTTTCGAGAAACCAATTCTACATATTTAAGAATCTCTCATTTAATAGAGTAGTACCTGGAGGCACCGAGTGATGCTCGGTAACTTTTTCCTTCAGTTAAAAACTTTATTTTAATATTTAATTTAAAATTCTGATAAAAAGGTCCATTTTTATTTGAGAATCATTTTCAAATTAAAAAAAATACAAATATATAGTATATAGTATTCGCCCACTGTACCGCCCCTCACCTCCACCCACCTAGACCTCACCCCCGAAATCTCGCCCTACTCCCGGATCCCCCACCACTGCACCTGTTTTGATTCAACCACATGATTCATTTTTATTCATCCAATTGTTAATAAATAAAACCTATCAAAATGTGTTATTTTTTCAGAAAATAGAGACCTGCTTATGAGAAAGATATTTTTAAATAAATTCTTGATTATTTTTATTCTATTAAATAAATAAGGTTCTTTATAAAAACAAATATAAAACCGTTTATTAATAATTCTAAAGTTTTTGGAGAAAAATATGTTAAAAACCACAATCACAATACTTCTTCAAGGCCTTTGAGGACAATGAATTAACCTAACCCATTGTCTGTCTGGGTACAAAAGTAAAAGCGAAACCTTTTACAATGCAATTTGCAATTTTATAACAATATTCTAGAACAGAAAAGCACTCCATAAATATATACCTTTGCTTATTTTTTTTTATCTGGTTCGAAGGGGAAAAAGGAAAAATTAAATATTATGAATACACATCAATGATAGTGAAAAAATGACATAAGCTCTTAAACATTTGATTAAAATTATTATATTAATAAATAAATAAATAAATAAATAATAAAGAAGAAGCAATTTTAGAATTGCAAATGCTGAAAGTGTAGTTTTGTTATTTGTTCTCGTCTGTGAGTGACATGATTTAAATGCGTGTGTGTATGAGTTGAGAGTTTATATAATAACTAATCGTGTGTCGTCGTCGTCGACAAGAGTTTGGCTATTTTACCATCGTCGTGCTAAATTTAAAACAATCTCCTTCTGTGTTTTATTTTTATATATAAAAAAAAAGGTTTCTCAAGTCGTCAAGCTCTTAATTAACTTAGATATATAATATACTAGATCATCCATCGAACAATACACTCTAGTTGATTTACCCCCACCCTTCTATGCAATTTTCGAAAAAAAAAGACGCAACAAAGGTTCGCGATTGACCTCTCCGTTACGTCAATGATCAGTTGATCCAAATAACATGTTCATAATATGTTCTTTTTTTATTGACTTGAACCCTATACTCATTGAATGGTTAAGGATTGCCAAATTACAACTGACATTTTCTAAATGCCTTGGAGAAATATTTTTGTCTAAAATTATCCATTTTCTAAATATATAAATAGCTAAATCATTAGTATAATATTTCGTAAATTTTCTTTCAATTTTACATTTAAGTATATATTTTATTTTAAAAATATTATACTAAAGATCTATTCTCAAAGTATTCAGAAATTTTATACACCAATACCTCACTTTGCGTCGGGGTTACGTTCCAAAAAAACACGACGCAAAGTGAATTAAGATTTTCTATAGCAAACCATGTAAAGATCGAAGATAGGTTCCAGGGTTACGAAAATACTACTTTTACTTACAAAATAATATAACTCTGCCAATAAATAAATTGGAAAAATATTTACCTTTTTTGTAACCAGAAACAACCCGTAAAAATTTATAAAAATTTATTATTCTCTTTTAAAACAAGCACAACACACTAATTGAAACGTTACAAAAAGCTCAACACACTACATAATTGAAATTGAACTCTTAAATTAGCAAAACAAAGTGAAAATAAAACTGTATTAAAATTGCGTTTATTTTCAGTTAGAAAGGGAATCCCCGAGTTTTGATGGCAAGGCGCAATTAGAAACAAAAGTGGTGCCATCTTTTAGAAAAAAAAGAAAATTTCAAAAAAAAAAATTAAAGACTCGAACCCAAAACAACGCAACCTCGAAAATCTAAAGACGCACAAAAATGAAAATTAGTACTAATTAAACAGCGAAAAAACGCAAAACGAAACGACGCAAAGCGAGGTATTGGTGTATATATTTGAGTTCCTCAAGGTACTTTAATAGAATTTCAAATTTGATCAAAATTGATTAAGAGATTTTCAAGATATTTATAAAAAATTATAATAGGACAATAATAAAGTACTACTAACATTTGTGAACAGATATGTACGAAAAACTAATTAGAGCTTCATTTTGTTAAAGTAATGGTAGGTTTTCGAATGGATAGAAATCGTTAGAGCCGTTTTCGAGAAACCGATTCTATATATTTCGTCATACAAGAATTGCTCATTTAATACCTACTATTAATATAATAAGATATTGAAGAATTGATGGTTCGGCGGTGGATTTGTTAATCAGGAAAGATGTTTCGGCTAAAACCACTTAGATTAGACATTTTAATTAGATATAGACATCCACAAATGCACGAAGTTTCGAATCAAATTTTTGGAGTTGTTTTCAAGTGCAGATTGAAGTCTTAAGATAAACTTCTTTTATTTTTATAAATACTAGATACCTATCTTATTATATACATAATCTTAAAATATGTATTAATAATCAAAACGTTTCTGGAGAATTTCTACCTTTATTATTGGAAGTTAGTTGCTTTAAAAAAAAAAAAAAAAAAAAAATACATTGAACTGTAGTTTATCCGCGGGCGGATTATCCGCTTTATGGCTAATCCGTGGCCAATGTAAAGTGAAGAAGAGGTGTTTTAACTCGAAACAACAAAAACTGCTGACGGATTATTTTGTTCAAAAATAAACTTTAAAAACTATGTACCTGGAAAAGGTGTAGTATTCTAGATAATAAATAAATAAATAAATAAATAATTAAAAAAATTAAACGTTAATCTTATAATTTAGAGAACAGTACTTCTTAAACTAAGGGTAGCGACCCCATTTCGGGTGGCATAGCCCAAGTGTGGGGTCGCGAAATAAATCGAAATTGACAATGAAAAAATCGTAATACGCAGCGACCAAAAATTAATTCAAAAAATTAAAGAGTAGTGAATGAGGTAAGTATCTAGTGTCTAGAAAGTTGGGCTGGAAACCAATTATATATTATTTTTTTGTTAGACATATTACTGCTTTGTATTGTCTTTTATTGGGTAGCCTTTATTACCACCACAATTTTATTTTTTCAAAATATGTAACTTTTGTAAAAAAAATATTATAAAATTTGTGTGTGGGGTGATTTTTCAGCAAAAATTAAAGGGGGTCTTTAATATAATTTTTAGTTCAAAACCCCTTCCCCTCCAAGTTACAGCTAAATCCCATCCGCCCACCATCCATTTATACCCGACCACCGAGGGACATCGCAGTCTCCTCTTTTTGATAATTTCAAAAAGAATGATGGAAGGCAGGATGTAAAATGAGTGGCTGTATAGTACTTTATTGTAAGTAACACTCGATCTCTGGTCTTCCCAGATCGTCTTAGGATGTCTCAATGGTTCAAATTATACAGAAATTAAAAAAAAATCTTCTCAAAATACAACGTTTCGCTTTCATGATTCAATTTAAAAAATAAAATATCATGAACATAATAATTTAAAAATTTAATATTATGGATATAAGTATATATATAATATGTATATTAGGCTGGTCTTTATTTTGGGTATTTTCGAATTTTTACGCTTACAAGGGCTCATATTACACATTTTAATTAGATAAAGACATCCACAAATGCACGAAGTTTTGACTCCTATTTTTAGAGTCGTTTTCAAGTGCAGATTGAAGTCTTAAGATAGACTTCTTCAAGTGAACTTTTATTTTTATAAATGCCTATATAATTATGTATATATCTAATCTTAAAATATTTATTAATAATCCAAACGAGTCTAGCAAATATCTATCTATATTATTATTAGAAGTTTAAAAAATAGTTGCTTTAAAAAAGGAAATACAGTAAACTCTAGTTTATCCGCGGGCGGATTATCCGCTTTGTGCCTAATCCATTATGGTCAATCTCAAGTGAACAAGAGGTGTTTTAGGGGCCGTCCATAAATTACGTCACACGAATTTCAAGACTTTTAGACCCCCCATGTTTCACATTTTCATTGAGCTCCCCTATATTGTGACGTCACCCCATCACTTTTATACCATATAATTTTTTTAATTTGACTTTTGTGACATCACCATTTTTAAGATCCCCGTGACCCCTGTCATAATTTGTCACAAATCTGAGATACCCCCAGCCATTAATGTGTGACATAATTTAAGGACGGCCCCTTATTTCAAAACAACAAAAGCTGCTGACGGATTATTTTGTGCAAAAGTAAGCTTTAAAAACTATGTACCTGGAAAAGATGTAGTATTCTTGACATTAAAAAATAAATAAATAAATAAGTAAAATAATTAAACGTTAATCTTCTAATTTAGAGGAAAGAATCGATTTATAAATACTTCTGTTTAAAAGATAAAATACAAACTTGAAATCCCGTATGAAAATAAATAGATTTTCGAAATATGTTTTTTATATATTTTTGAAAATATATTAAAAATATAAAATTTTTGTGTTAAATTTATATAAAATTTATACTAGAGGGACATAAAAATAATTTTATATAGAAAACATAAACTTTATATAAATTTAACACAAAAATTTTATATTTTTAATATATTTTTCAAAAATATATAAAAAACATATTTCGAAAATCTATTTATTTCTATACGGATTTACAAGTAATATAGGTATATATATTCATTTTACCTGAAATCAAAATATGTATTAAAATTTTAATCGAATGATTATTTTGGGAAGGAACGAATATTAATGCGATAATATTATACATCCCTACAGAAAATGTCTTTAAAGAAACAATTTCAATTACAAGACAAATAAATAATCATTATCATTTTTTATTTGTTTTAAATCTGTACTTAGCTTCACACATGTTTACATTTATCTAAATCTTTATTATGCATAACTGTCATATTAAATGACTATCATTTCATTAATAAAACTTAAATTTAAAAAAAAAAAAAAAAAAATGATTTATATTAAAGTAAATAACATGATTTCACTGACACAAATTAAAAAGTTCTTTATTTTTTTATTTAACAGAAAAAGTGTTGACGTCTTTGCAAATTTATGTAGTAAGATCCAAAAAAAAATCCTCTAAAATTGCACCATTCTGGCTAACTTAAGTGAAATGAATCTACGCGTTTGATGGAGTTATTTTAAATGTTGATCCACTCAAGTTTAATTACAAAATATATGTCATGATGTTTACTGAAGGAGCAGAGAATTAGGTAAAGAATCAAACAGGTTCTTGACGCCAAAGAAACAACATATATAGGATATATATATACCTGATCAGGTATGATTGAATGAAGGCCACAACGGCGTTTTGAAGTCGATTTAATTTCCAATGGTAAAGTGTAAACAAGAATATTATATCATTTTATTATGTAAATGTCAAGACACAAATTATTTATAAAAAAAGTAGCCTTATAATTACAAAAAAAAAAAAAATAGTTTAAAATATAAATAATACTTTGAAATATGCACAAGATTTTCTAGTTTTTCTACCCGCTTTAAGAACTGTTATATGAAAGTTCAACGTGTTTCGTAAACAAATTATCTAGACACATGGCAAGGGCGACGCACCGGCAGTGTGTAGGTATATGCTGCAGTAAAAACCCGTTTTTTTTAGTAAGAACGCGTTCTTACTAGTTTAAACGCGTTTGATTGAATACCTTTATGGCAATTAGAGTTTACTGATGTTGGTTGAGTTTGGTTCAAATATCTAGAATCTTCATTTTTGATATTCCGCCTCACTTTGGGTGTTTATTTTCAAAATCTTTTAAACGAAAATGTCATAATTTTTAATAAAAAAAATAAAACCGACTTCAAAAAAATTAAATGCAACAAATAAAATAATAAGAACTCAAAAATAAAATAAAATACACTAAAAGGTATAAAATAATTATCTTATTTAGTTACAACTAAACGACGAAATATTAACATGAAATTACTTTTTGAAGTCGGTGCCAAACATATACATTTTATGAATCGCACTCGACGGATCTTACTTAGTACGTTTGGCTTATATAGTTTGTTTGGCACCGACTTCAAAAAGTAATTTCATGTTAATATTTCGTCGTTTAATTGTAACTAAATAAGATAATTATTTTATACCTTTTAGTGTATTTTATTTTATTTTTTAAGTTATTATTATTTTATTTGTTGCATTTAATTTTTTGAAGTCGGTTTTATTTTTTTTTATAAAAATTATTTTTATTTTTCTCTTTTTAGTGATGTTATTAATAGTGACTTAATATAATACCTTGCATGCATCTCGTAAGAGAAAGCGTCGGGCGAATGAATCAGAAAATGATAATAAAATTCAATTCATAAATATAGAAATTCTCTCGAAACGTTTGCGGGTTTTAAATGAATGTTTTAAGATTTTTTATAAAAGATTTTATTTATTATAATTTCGATTATTTGGTCATAAGAATTGAGATTTACGTTATTTCGTCATTGATCATATCATCAGAACTTGACCAAATTAATATGGTACCACCCCTAAGGTACCCTCTTTCCAATAAAAAAAGAATCATTAAAATCGGTTCATAAACAAAGAAGTTATGCCTGAACAAACATACAAAAAAGGTCCAATACCAATGAAAAAAACGGGACCAATCGGAAGCTAGACTGAACCCAATGCAAAAAAATAATCAAAATCGGTTCACAATTGGCGGAGATATGAGGTAACATAGACACAAAAAAAAATCAGTCGAATAGAGAACCTCTCCATTTTTGAAGTTGGTTAAAAAACTTACAACTTTTCTTCTAATTTTTGACATTTTCGTTTAAAATTTTTTAAAATAAACACCCAAAATGAGGTGAAAGTTCAAAAATGAAGATTCTAGACCTTTGAACCAAACTCAACCAACATCAGTAAACTCTAGTTGCCATAAAGGTATTCAGTAAAAGCGCGTTTTAACTAGCAAGAATGCGTTCCTACAAAAAAGGGTTTTTACTGCTACATATATATATATATATTATTATACACGAACCATTTAGATCTACTTTCGAGCCCCCCACAACTCAACAACTATTAGATCTACACACTTGAAATTTTGCATGTCTAATAAGGCCCACTAAAACATTTAGAATCCCAAATTTGATGAATAAATCTATTATAGTTCTTGAGTTAATAAGGTCTGAAGAAAGTCATTTTTATCATTCACTCACACATTAAAAATCTAGAGTACTTCCACTGATTCTAGAATGCTGAAATTTGACATACTCTGGTAGAGTTTGGGGTAAAATTGAAGGGAAAAATCGAAAAAGGGAAACTTTTCCTTCTTCAAGGCCTAAAATGAAGGGATGAAATTTGTAAACTTAATTAAGTATATAGTGAAAATACAATGAACCCAGTATTCTTAAATTTGGCATACTGGTAGATCTTGGGGTACAACTAAATGAAAAATCGAAAAAGCGAAACTTGCCCTACTTCTAGGCCTAAAATGAAGGGATGCAATTTATAAGCTTAATTAAGAATATAGTGACAATACAATGAACCCATACTTGTAAAGCTTGGCACATTAATAAAGAAGGAAATTGAAAAAACAAAACTTTCCCTTCATTGGGGCCGGAAATGAAGGGCTGAAATTTATTGGCTAAATTAACATACCTATGCAGAAAATATAATGACTCTGGAATGCTAAAACTTGAAATGTTGGTAGAATTTGATGCGTTAATAAACAGTGAAATATCGCAAAACTGAAACATTTCCTTTTTCAGGACATAAAATGAAGGGGGTGAATTTTGTGTGATAAATTTCCATTATGTTCGGTATTGTGATATAGGTTGGGGCATTAATAATGGCGGGTGAAATCAAAAAACGTTTATTCAAATAACTTCGAATTGTTTTTTAAAATAATATTATGAATATATGGTATGTCTATGTATATATAAATATAAACATGTATGAAGTTAGCTAAACATTTTACTTTAAATATGAATAAACATAACCTAACTAGGGACTTGAACTCGTCTCGTCTCGTCTCGGTCTCGTCTCGTAGAAACGCCTTAACGAAAACGAGACGAGACCGAGACGATACCGCGAGTCTCGTGTCTAGACATAATTTTTTGTGTGGTAAATAGAATATTGTATTGAATAAATTAAAATACCTAATATAATCTAAATAATAATCGTTTTACCTCACTCTTTGAATTAGTATAATAATAAATATATTGTAAAATATTTCTTAGTAAGGGAAAAATTTAATTTCAGTTATTTAATTTTTTTGTATTTTTACTATACTATAAAAAAATAAGAATGTAACGATACTTGGCGAGACCAAAAGAGACCAAACGAGACTAGCCCTGACGAGACGAGACCGAGACCGAGACGATACAGTCTTTTTTGGCAATTCACGAGACCGAGACTATATTTTCTCAAATCTCGTCTCGTGCGAAGCCCAAAACCTAACAAATACTAGCCATTTATTTACATATGTTGATATGTTTATTCAAACAAGAGGAGACTTAAAAAAAACTCTGTTTAATTATTTATTTATATAATTTATTTAAAATTATAATGCGAGGTTCATTTGTATATTATATAAGAATTAAAATTCTCTAAATCAATTCTTTTGTGAATTGGTTTCGTAAACTGTGTAAATATATTTATCCATTGACTAATTATAACAATTAGGTCACGATCATTCTAATCAACGGTCAGTGGAAATTTTCGACACCGTTTGTTTTTTTCGGTTCACTTTGATCTAATACGATTTTTTTTTATGTTTCATCTACAGTAATTATAGAATATAGGAAGAGACAGAAAATGTTGCTCAGTGGTTTTTTGTTGTTGATGGAATGCTTGCTCTTCACCTCACGCTGGCTATTTTTATTTATACCCAAGAGTAAAAGAGATAGAATGAGAGATAATAAATACGGAGTGGGCTCGTCAGCGCGCAAGTGCTCTGATTGGCTGCTTGGTCGATGGTGTGATTCGCGGGAACCAATCACGAGCCATGCACGCTCTTCCGAGGTCTTCGGCTTGTGTTGCGTTTTACCTACGCGGCAGAAGAGACCAGTTAACCTTACAACCTACCTCTACTGGAATCTCGGTGACGGAAGAGAATTTCCCCCAAGAGGGGGGGCTCTTCACTCTCGGTCTTTAAGCTCTTTTAAAACAGAAACGGACGACAGGTCACATGGTCCGCTACTTAGACCATCTATTACTATTCACAAAGGATCAATTGACAATGATTAACATTGATAGATAAGTGGCAATTTAAGAAAGTCGTTCGTATAATATAAATTTTTATTTCCATTACGACACACACATACACCCACACACTCATTATAACCGAGAAATTTTGTTGATCTTTAGTGTTTCATAAGAGTCAAGAAATGTTCTTGATCTTATCTTATCTTGTCTTGATTTCAAGGCAAATTCAAAAACAAGAAGTACTTGTAATTTTCCAAAACAAGACATGAAAGTATCATTAAGAATCATGATTCTTGACATGAAATCTCAAGAATTGAGTGGATTTTGATGAGACAGTCCAAGTTTCAAAAACTGACTGTTTGGAGGCTTATTCTCTCCTCTTTCAGGGTTTTGAAAGGTCACTGAAATACAATATGACATTCCCCTCTGCCTCCTCAATCAGTTGCAGTAACAATAATATACATTAATGTACTAAATTCTGCTGAGAATGAAATACTTTATAATATTGTTACTGCCATTGAGAGAGAAGACAGGGGGAATGTCACTTTGTATTTCCATCACTGACCTTTCAAAACCTTGAAGAAGGAAGGAGGAATAAACCTCCGAAACATCGGTTTTTGAATAAAAAAGATAGTTATAATTATCTCTCTTTTTTGAACTTTGGTCTGCCTAAAAATCCACTTAATTCACTTATCAGTCCGTCTTCAAAAACTACTTCTATCTCAAGAATTCTTGAATAATGGAAAAACACCAAGTGGATGCTGATTTTTCAAACAAAATCATCTTCATCGATGATACTCATTTTCATCCTAATGGCTTCGTTAATCGACAAAATTATCGCATTTGGGGTTCAGAAAATCAACGATTAAATTAGATAGAAATTAATTAGAGAAACAAAAAGGCATCCACAAAGTGTCATTGTTTGGTGCGAATTTTGGGGTGGAGGCTTCATCGGTCCATCATCTTCCCAGATCGTGTTAGGATGTCTCTCTCTCTCTCCTCTTTAGGGCCACGAATCAAAAGACAAGCGAGATCAGTCAAATACACTCTAATTATTGTATAAATTCAAAACCCAATTAGGGTACGGATGAGATTAAATGATTGATGGTGTGATTTTGCAGCAAAAATTAAGGGGTGGTATTTCATATAATTGTTTATTCAAAACCCCTTCCCCTCTAAGTTACATCTAAATCCCATCAGCCCACCATCTATTTATACCCGACCACCGAGGGACATCGCAGTCTCCTCTTTTTGATAATCTTAAAAGGAAGGATGGTTAGCAGGATGTGAATGCCGAGTAAAATGGTGTGATGGATGGCTGTATGGTACATTGTTGTAAGTAACACTCGATCTCTGGAATTCCCAGATTGTGTTAGGATGTCTCAATGGTTCAAATTAAACCGAAATTTAAGAAAAAAAATTCTTCTCAAAATACAACGCTTTCGCTTTCATGTTTCAATTTAAAAATGAAATTTTACTTATGGATATATAGTTATATATTCATTAAAATTTAAATATTGTCGGTAATATTAATTTAAAAACTAAATGTTATGGATATCTTAATTTAAAAATTAAATATTGTGGATTAATATGTAAATGCAATGATAACTCTACAGTATAGCTATACTCGTAAGTCTTTGTCGAATATGAAATCTACACGATGGATATTACACGATACTAATCAAATGAGCGTATTGGAATATCTGCAATAAGAGTAAACAAACAGAATTAGGTGTGGTCAATATGCGGGCTAGGTTTTATCTAAGTATGTTGGTCAATCGTTCGAGTTCCGTGGTCAAGTCCCCCTCTGATTCACATTCCTCATCAATGAGTCGAAAGAATCATGGGAGAGGATATCAGTATAACAACAACCATTAAAAAAACAAACAAAAAAATCTATAGAACAATTCCACAATGCTATTCATATAAAAATTGCTCGATTTGATAAATTTTCGAAACGGAGTATATGTATTTAGAATAAATAGGAATAAATTAATGTTCGCCTAGAATAATAGACTGTGTTGTTATTTAATAGAGTGACCAGATCGATATTACATTAAAACGATTTTGTCTACTAATATATAAATAAATAAATGGTGAAACTTACCTAGTAATTTGTTTTTAATTTTATTGGAAATGTTTCATTTTGTACCTATACGAGAGCTGTCCAACATGAAGCCCGCGGCCCGCATGCTCACTTTTTGCGGGCCTCTAAATGTATACATTTTTAGCAGACCTGACATCTCACCTTAATGAATTGAATTTGAAGTTACAAGAAAAACACCAGAATATAACCAACTTATTTGGACACATAAATGAATTTAAGAATAAAATTAAGCTCAAGTCTTCATTAGAAATAAGCTGACGTGTTCTGATGTGGCCATCCACTTGACTTTACAATACAACCTGGCCCCTAAAATGATTTATAATCATGTAGGGGGGGGGGATTAGTTTTTTCATTTTTAAACTTCTGGGGTCCCACTGATTATGTATACAAAATTTGGTTGAGTTTGCTCAAACGGCCTAGATTTTTAATTTTTAACCCCCCCCCCCCTCCACCCCTCTTAATTTTGAGTAGATATGCACCAAAATCTAATCAGCTCTTAATCTGAATGGACCAAAACTACGTGTGAAATTTGGTTTCGATATTCACAATAGTTTTTGAGCTAGCTCGTCCACAAAAATTTGGTAACGCACAGACTAACTAACTAACAGATAACCAGACAGACTAACTAACAGACATTTTGACAAAACAGTTATTATCTCAAAAAATATAATTTTTTCGATGTTCGCTTATTAGGGTTTTTTTGAAGACCGAAATGCCATGGTTTCGCCCAATTTTTTTTATCAAAATAGTTTCAGCCGCTTTTGAGATATTTCAAAAAAAAAAGCAAAATAACCATTTTTTCATGCACCATTAAAATACTTGACCATACCCTGTATGGTAAAGTAAAAAAATGAGTTTTCATTTTTTAGAAATAAAGGATTTTGAGGAAGTTTCAAATTTACCTCACATAAAATACATTAACACAATTGCAGAAGAATTCCAAAATCGATTTAGTGACTTTAAAAAAATCGAAACTCAGCCCTTTACAATTTCAGTTGAGAATGTAAGCAGAGCAGAACTTGAACTGGAATTGTGTGATTGCAATTAGATACTTTTTACCAAGGAAGAACTGAAACTGGATTGGACTTTTTCAAGTTACTGCCAGAAGAACGAAATCCCAATTTGTGAAACTTACATACACTGGGCTCAATGCTGGGAATCAGGTATATTTGCGAAAGCAGCTTTTCCAACATGAAATTTATAAAGTCAAAATATAGATGTTCCCTCTCTGATAATGATAAGTCACTAACTCAGCTTCTTCGTTTATCAACAACAAATATTAAAGTTATATTGATGCTAATTAATAAAGTAAAGGGAGTGTAGTTTCACAGTGAATGAAATAAAACTCAAAGAGGTTTATACAAACTCAATATATTTCGGATTATTAGTCCATCATCAGGAGTTTACGGATTACAAACGTTTGTAATCTGTAAACTCCTGATGATGGACTAATAATCGAAATATATTGAGTTTGTATAAACCTCTTTGAGTTTTATTTCATTCACTGTGAACTACACTCCTTACTTTATTAATTAATATCATGTTTCACCTAAAACCTACACCACTTTCCCTAAGTAAAATTATATTGATGCATTAGTTAGTGAAAACCAACATCCTCAAATTTCCCACTAATTTTTTGTAATATGATATTTTTTGAATAAATTAATGATACAAATGCGTTTTTTCTTTGTATACCATACCTATTAAAACTCACTGATAAAGTTGCATACGAAGTATTTTATAATGTGGCCTTGGGGGACTTGCAGTTGGACAGCCCTGACCTATACCATTCTTCCTGAACAAGATTTTACCTATACATTCAATCGGGTAATTGAACCCATGAGAAATAACAGATATCGTCGGCTTAGAGTGTAATCCTGCTAACTCCATTTTTTATCAAATATGATATATTAATACCTTCAAGGGCGGATCCAGGAATTTTTTATGGGGGGGGGGGGGTCAGAGACGCCCCCCCCACACACACACATAGAAAGAACTTTATTTTCAACTTTAAAAAATTTTTAAAAAAATAAATGTTTGTTTTTTACAAATTTTTTTACAAATTTCATATCTCATATTTTAAGTTCATTAAAATAAAAAAAAAAAAAAAAAATTGTTATAAATTCCCTGTCGATTTGGCCGCCATTTTTTGGCCTCTGCGTGCGACGCACGTGTTGCACTCCCGCCAGGCACGGGCCTGTATGGGGGTGGCGATCGCCCCCTCCGCCCCCCCCCCCCTGGATCCGCCCTTGAATACCGTTGGAAAGAAAAAGAAATGCAACATCGTCCAAGTAAAACTGCTACTTAAAATTACGATCCTAAGTTGTAGAAAAAAAATGTTAAAAATATTTTTTTTCATAACAACAATATTCAATTTTGTTTCTTTTTTCTCATCCCTGTAAAATTTCCTTGTTGTGAGTTAGCAGGTTTACTCTCTAAGGCGACGATATAATATTTCTAATTAGAAAGACTGATGAAGGTCAAACCTTCGAAATTATAGTCTCAAAAAAATAAATTATATATATATCCATAATATATTATTTTTAGCCGGTTTTGACAAAAAGGAGGAGGTTATCAATCCAACACGTTTTTTTTTGTTTGTTCATTTATTTCTCTTTACCATTGAGACCGATTTGGATGATTTTTTTTGGATTCGGATCAGTCTCGTACCCGATTGGTCCCAATTTTTTTTCATTGGTATTGGAACTTTATCGAGGGGTGAACCGCGACCTAATATGCTGTACACCTACTTCCACTTGTGTACTTCCAAATATTTCTAATACTTCCAAATATTTCCAAGTAATTCCAAATATTTCCAAGTACTTCCAAATATTTCCAAGCACTTCCAAATATTTATAAGTACTTCCAAATATTTCCAAGTAATTCAAAATATTTCCAAGTACTTCCAAATATTTCCAAGTACTTCCAAATATTCCCAAGCACTTCCAAATATTTCCAAGTACATCCAAATATTTCCAAGTACTTCCAAAATACTTTCAAAGAGGTGTACACCTACTTCAAATCGCGGATCAGCCCTCGACCTTTTTGTTAGGTACCTATGTTCACTCATAACTTCTTTGTTTATGGACCGATTTTCAATGATTCTTTTTTTATTGGAAAGTGGATACCTTAGGGGTAGTCACATATTAATTTGGTCAAGTTCTGATGATGTTTGTTTGTCGATTTTGATTAAAACCTATTTTATAGTTTGTTGGTTTTGCTAACAAACTATTTCTTGTCCTAGTTCAGTATTTAATATATATCTATAGATTTAAACAATTATTATTCGCCTCGTGTCCTCTTATTAAACGTGAATGTAATTCACTTTAATTCCCTCCCCTCTTTGCTTCCCTTATTTATCATTCGTGGCGGATGTGGCGGAGACTTAGATAACAAGGACATCTTCAATTAGAATGATGGATTACTTACTTATTTAAGAAAGACAAGGCTTGGAGTTTGCAAGACAAACAAGGGGATCAAACGAGATTGACTCGAGGCTTACACGTTGTGTGTGTGTGTGTGTGTGTGTGTGTGTTTGGTCTGATATTTGACTTACCTACCATTACAATGCAGCGGCTCTAATAAGGGTGTCACGAAAAGTGAAACCATCCGCCGCTTATAGGTGCAGTAATAACCCGTTTTTAGTAAGTACGGGTTCTTACTAGTTAAAACGCGTTTCACTGAATAGTCTTGTGGCAACTAGAATTTACTGATGTTGGATGAGTTTGGTTCAAAGTTGTAGAATCTTCATTTTTGACCTTCCGCTCATTTTGGGTGTTTATTTTCAAAAAATTTTAAACGAAAATGTTAAAAATTACATCCTCTACAACGTTGCTTCTAGTTTTTGACATTTTCGTTTGAAATTTTTTTTCAAATAAACACCCAAAATGAGGCGGAAGGTCAAAAATGAAGATTCTAGACCTTTGGACCAAACTCAACCAACATCAGTAAGTTCTAGTTGCCCCAAGCGTATTCAGTCAAAGGCGTTTTAACTAGTAAGAACCCGATTGTACTAAAAAACGGGTTTTTACTCCAACATATATATGTACAAACTGGTGAACTGAGCGTTGCTCGGTAATTTTTTGATCTAGTTCAGTGCTTCTTAAACTATGAGTCGCGACCCCATTTTGGGTAGTGTAACTAAATTTTGGCGTCACTAATCATAAATAACATTCATAATGAAAAAAATTATTATAGGAAGGGAACAAAAATTAATTTAAAAAATATTAAACCTGAGTAAATTCGAGGTATGTAGGTATATTTGGCGACTGTGGGTCAGTGGGTAGAGTGTTGGCCTGCTGACTCGAATATTGCTGGCTCGAGACCGAGTCTCGGCAGATAGATATTTGCAGTCGCCTCCTCTTGGAAAGTAATGGCAACCCGCCAAGAGTATAATTGCCTAGTAACCTCTCCAAATTAGCCGTTGGGAACCGGCGTTATAAAGTAGGTTCCGTATATCTGTGTAAAAACAACTAAACACACTCAGCACAGGTATACGTGGAGAGGAGCCGACACCCGTTTCGGGTATGGCTCTCGAAGAAGAAGAAGGTATATTTATCAATTAATGATATGTGAACTTGGGATTAGGGCAGAATTTTCAACAAATTATGAAATGACCTTAAATATATGGTATGTACTTTTAATCGTATGTTTGGATTGTAGCTAAATGGATCATATCTTTTTCATTCTCTCTTGGTCCGGAGTTAAGACTCAGCAGACCCCAATAGCTTCAACCAGCAGTAGTCTCGCGATATATATCTTGTTTAAAAAGCGTGATCAAAAACAATTCTCGTTAATATGTCAATTACTCTTTGATATATTAATGAGAAAAATTATAAATGTATGTACTTTTGTCGTTTTTGTAATTACTAAAAAAGTGAAGTAATAAATCATATCGCCTACATTTTAGAAATAACTGAACTTTTGAGAATTCGAAATTATAATAAAAAAAATTTTCCCAGATAGCTCGCTGACTTTAGAAAATTTCTTATTCAGCCCTTATGTCATTAAGATGTCTTTAAGATATGTTTAGAAGATATCTTGGTGTCTAGTAGAGACCTTTTAGAGGGTGTGTGATATCAGGGTTGATCTTTTATTGAAAGGTAACAATTTTTATTTTTTAATATGTGTAAAATATAAATCCCCATAAAGGAGGTTGTTAAAAAGATAATCCCAATTAATTTTAGGGATTTTTTTAAATTCTTTTTTTGCTAATTTAGTCATTAAAGCGAAGGTATTTTTTTATTATTTACTCATTTTTTCGCAGACGTTTTTACCTAATATAATTTAAAATTGAATTTTTTTTTGGAAAATAAGACTAAAGTTAGTGGTTCAATTAATTTACAGAATTATATTTATTTATTTGTTCATTTATTTATTGATTCTTTTGTTGGCTTATTTAAAACTTTATATTTGTAATGTAGAGAGAATATATTTTGATCTTTTATTGAAAGTTAACAACTTTTTTTTTTTAATATGTGTAAAATATAATCCCCTTAAGGGTGGTTGTTAAAAAGGCATTCCCAATTCATTTTGGGGATTTTTTTTTTAAATTCTTTTTTTTTCTTTGCTAATTTATAGTCGTTAACGGGTAGAGGTATTTTTTTTCAGTTCACTCCTTTTTGCACACGTTTTTTTTTTTTATTCTCTCTATCAACCACCTATATTTCAGCTCAAAGAGCTTTTCAATTGAAATTGAAAGGGAATTACATTCTCTCTCTGTCTGGTCGGTCGGCACTTGTGCCCTCAAATACAAACCATTTTGAAAGGGTATTAACGTATCCCAACACCCCCCCCATCTCACCCTTAACCCTCAACCCCTATAACCCGACACTATGACTAGAGATTGGTTTTATTCCTACCGGGACAAAGGTATGCCGATCAAACAGTCATCTCTTTGTCCCTTGTCCCCCACAACTACTAACTATACTAAATCTATCTTAATTTTTTAGTTACAGTTTACTTTCACACCGGTCCTCCCTAATTAAAATGAAATACTTATGAGAAAATAATTTTAATGCAGAATACACAGACACTAGGGTGGAATTTATTTCTACAAAGCATTTTTAGCTGATCGTTGCAGATTTGTAATTTACAAGGGCAAGAAGCGTTTCGTTTTGTGTCCCATAAAACAGCGATTCTCGAGGGGAGATCCGCGATTGGAATTAGGTGTA
The DNA here is from genome assembly GCA_024734495.1 of Forficula auricularia. Taxonomy (NCBI): domain Eukaryota; kingdom Metazoa; phylum Arthropoda; class Insecta; order Dermaptera; family Forficulidae; genus Forficula; species Forficula auricularia. The sequence goes on along the minus strand of JALMQS010000083.1, from coordinate 17,320,412 downwards.
CACCGTCTTTGGAATTGTTTTGGAATTCATTAGATAATCTATTGTCATCTATTGTCTTCTACTTGGAAATGAAAGTGGAAGTAGGTGTAGACGATTTTAGGTCGCGGTTCACCCCTCGGCGATTATTAACAGGGGGGCCGCAAAAATATTAGAATTTTTTAAGTTTGTATATCTTTACAAATAAAAAAAAATTTGTTACTAGTTTTTATAAGTGATACATTTGGGGCATTCCACGTCAAATCGGACGGTTTGAAAAATTTTAATTTTTGATTTCCTTAATTTTTTGACATTTTTTAGTAGCCATCAAAAAACTTTTCCTGGTAAATTTTGAAATTTTTTTGATCACCGGTTTAAAAGATATCGAATTTCGGGTTTTCGCTCATAACTTCTTCAAAAATGGTCCAAATTGGCTAGGCAGATATTTGCAGTCGCCTCCTCTTGGAATAGCAATGCCAAACTACCAAGGGTATAATTGCCTAGTCAACCTCTCCATACTAGCCGTTCGGGACCGGCGTTAAAAAGTAGGTCCCGTATATCTGTGTAAAACAGCTAAACACACTCCGCACAGGTATGTGTGGAGAGGAGCCGACGCCCATTCGGGAAGAATTTGATATGGAAAAGTCCGCATTTGATTTTTAAAATCCTGAATATGATATGGAAAAGTACTAATTTGAAGTTAAAAACCTATATATAAATGGTTGTTTATTTTATAAATCAAAATAAATAAAATAGTAATTAACCTCTTACACGTGAAAAAAAATACTGCATAAAGGTTGTGCAGATTAGTGAATAATAATCATTTATTATAGTAATGTGTTTGATAAACAAAATGTTTAGCGAGAGAACGGAATATGGAGGAAAAAATAGGTAACTATATAATTTACTTAATTATCTACATAATACCTAAGTAGATAACAATTTGTGAGAGGATGGAGACGGGGGGCAAAGGGGGGCTGAGGTTGTTTTGATTGAAATCTCGGCGATAATGATTCTTGTCTTTTGTTGTTGTTGTATTTTATATGCTATTTTCTATTTGGAATTTTTCGCATCTTAGTAATTATTATTATTATTATTATTCCATTCGCTAATTGCATCTCTATCATTAGTTTTGTTATTTCTTACTGTAAACATGAAGTTAACTTCACATATGTTTACATTGGCCATTTTAATTAGTAGCATGGCGGATCCAGCGTTGTTCGTTAATTTTAAGGTTAAAGCGATATATTTATCTACTCTTATTAAACGAGCAAAAATTGTATATTTATATATTTGTTTCTTGGTTCTATTTTGAAAACGGCTTTACCGATTTTGATGAAATTCACGGGTTAGGGGGTTTTTGGGGTGACAATTCGATCTGTCACGGTCTCATCTTCGACAAAATTGTTTTTGATGGGTTTTTTCGTAATCAAATTAATTATTCCCAGGTAGACAAATCCCATTCTTAGGGTTTTAAAAAAAGGTTTCCCTTTTCCTTTTGTGCTCAGGCAGACAATGGGTCGGGTAAATCTTTTTTCTCAAAGGCCTTGAAGAAGTATTGTGATTGTGGATTTTAAAATATTTTGTTGTCACTAAACGTTAGAAATATTAATAAACGATTTATAATTGTTTTTTATAATGAACTTTATTTATTTAATAGAATAAAAAATAATCAAGAGCAGGTCTCAATTTTCTGAAAAAACAACACATTTTGATAGGTTTTATTTATTAACAATTGGATGAATAAAAATGAATCATATGGTTGAATCAAAACAGGTGCAGGAGGTGGGGTGCAGTGGTGGGTGATCCGGGGGTAGGGCGAGGTTTCGGGGGTGGGGTCGAGCGGGGTGGAGGTGGGGGGGGGGTACAGTGGGCGAATATTATATATTTTTGTATTTTTTTTTAATTTGAAAACGGCTCTCAAATAAAAATCGACCTTTTTATCAGAATTTTAAATTAATTTAAAACTAATATTAAAATAAAGCTTTTAACTGAAGGAAGAAGTTACCGAGCATCGCTTGGTGCCTCCAGGCACTTTTTGTTAAGGGAGTATGGTGTAGGTTTAAAATTTTTGAAATTTTTTTTTTGAAACTTTTTTAAAATATAAAATACTAAATTTTTATAATTTTTCTAATTAATATAACAAAGAATAATTGCTTATCAATGAGAATTGTTTTTGACCGCGCTTGTTTGAAAAAGATATTTATCGCGAGATTACTGCGGATTACGCTATTGGAGTCTGCGGTGTCTTAAGTCTGGACCAAAAGAGAAAAAGATGTGATCCACTTATCTTTTTCTCTCTTGGTCCAGACTTAAGACTCCGCAGACTCCAATAGCGTAATCCACAGTAGCATACAATACATATTATATAACATATTTCACGTCAATAAAAGATCAGATTCTTGTTTAGCACGACTTTATATATATTTCGGAGTATAAGCCAAACTTCAGGAGTTCACAAATGACACTATACCCTTATATCCCGAAATATATATAAAGTCGTGCTAAACAAGCATCTGATCTTTTATTGATGTGAAATTTACCTACTATATTATATTTTAAATTTTAAAAATCTTTACTTGACAATATATTTATATTATTTGTAATTTTAAATTCAGATAAAAATATCGATTTGTATTTAGAGAGAGAATTGAAAAAAATTTAATTTATTTTTTTCTCTGAATCGCTAAGAGGGTGAAAATGACATTCTAATATATTATTTTATTCGCAATTGGTGGCTTTCATTTGCATCAATTCAGCATTAATTTGTACCACTCCATCTTCAATAGAAAATACATCTAGTTAATTATTTTTTTAATTTATTAAATATAGGAAATTTCCTATTTTTAATATTCCTATATAATAATACTTGTAATGAACTATTAGCAGGTTTTAAAATTAAAAAAATTCAATGAATTAATAAAAGGAAATTGAAAAAACTTAATTATTCACTGATTTTTATTGACACATCCACCTGTGATTACTGATTTACTTTAAATAAGAAAAAACAAATCAAATTAAAATTACCCAAAACTGAGATCGACACATCGAATTGTCGATTCGAAAACCTTCTAACCCGCAATTTTCAAAGAGAGCCATTTTTGATTCTATAAAAATATATAGGTAGATATACAATAAATACAAGAATTGCTAATTATATATAATAGCCCAGATTAATTTGCAGCAACGCTAACGTAATGTTGCCGACAGGGAGCGCTGATGCCGTCGGTATATTTGAAATATATTTGTAATTTGAACTCGAATTTTGAAATGAAAAACTCCAATTGATTTTAATTAAGAAACATTAAATATGTTGATAATTATCCCCCCCCCCTCACCACTCAAAAATTAAATATTCAATTCGCTTTTATTTGCGCACAGAAGAAGAAATTAATCACATCTTATTTGATTTATATTTTATATATTATTTGTTTATTTTTTAATAATTTGCCACTTTTTTATAATTTTTTAAAAATCTAAATTTTGTTATTCTTATTTTTTGATTTTTACAAAATTGAACGACTTAAGACACGCATTCCCGAGTTTCGCATGGCAATACTGGAGCAGTCTGTCATACAAACAACACCTGATCTCTTTTAAATATTTGGAGCCTTTTATCGATTATCGTCCCAAATTTAAAAAAAAAATGATATAATATAATTCTCGTCCTCACACGATCCCACTTATTTAAATAAATATATTTCCACACAAAAAAATATCACAATGCTGTAGATTATAGAAAAAAAAATACTTCCACATTCATATCTAGAGCCTCATTTCTGTAGCTGGGTCAGGACGAAAATGAGGCGAAACTTTTAAGAGACTATGTATTTTCGGAAGTTTATAAGTATACAATTGGAGTGTGGTTTTTTAAGAGGAATACAATTTTTGGACGGAGACGCTGCCCGCCAGGATACTAGCTCGGGGGACGAGTTTCGAGGGCGTGCCGAAGGCACGCACGAAAAGCTCGTTAAATATAATAGATAGATTATTTTATTTATTTAATTAATATGGATTATATGTCTTAATTTTTTTAGAGTAATTCATGTAATTTATTATAATATAAAATTTTTACTTTCATTATAATTCTATATTAAAGAAATCGTTGAAAAATTAACTCAAGCAAGATCTTTTGAATAAAACAATTTGTAATTAAAAATTTAAGTATTATTTGAACAATTAAAAATTTAATTAACATTATAACAATTATATTTCATATTTTTACTGAAAGATGACACTAGTGGTATGGTATTAACTAAGTGCCCCATGTTTTTTAATAATCTTTTTTTCATGTAATAAAATATGTATAATTTATCCTGTTAATTTAAATAAGTTTATTATTAATAAGTTTTCTAAAAGACAGCAAATAATTATAGTTTAAAGATTCACATTCCTACTGATATAAAAAAATGTCATTGAAATTTTAATATAATTATAAATTTTATATACAAATAAAACAATTACACTTCAAGAATAGATGAGAGATCTTTTATTATATGCATAATCTGACTTGTCAGACATACCTACATATTGAAATAGTGAAGATACGATTTCTTACATGACTAAATAAACAGAATCGAAAAAAACAAATAAATATACCTATATGTATATATTGTTATCTTATTATATTAAACGAGCAAAAATTGTATATATATATATATATATATATATATATATATCCCGTCGGGTTCTCGAAAACGGCTCTAACGATTTGAATGAAAATCACTGGTTAGGAGGGTTTTGTGTTGCACATTCGATCTGCCAGGGTCTCATCTTCGACTAAGTTGTTTTTGATGGTTTTTTTGTTAATTGAAATAATTATTCAGAGATGGTTATCTCGAAAAAAAATGTTTATTTACATTTTTATTCAATTACCTTTTAATAAATAATTGGTTTTTTAATTTTATATCCCACAATAAGATCATTATAATTATTATTATATATTAAATGTTGGGCAATTTAATTAATTAAAAATCGAGTTTTAAATCCCACAAATATTAATTTGACAATTTAATTGATGAACTCAAAAATTGTTATTTAATTAAAAAAAATAATTATACCAACTCTTGGTTCACTATCAAAACGAGTCTGGTCCCAATTGCACCAAAATAGGGCAGTGACCGGATAAAAGTTTTAACTTTCGCTTTCATCTAATGTTAACATATATATACTTTTTTCTATTATTTTTATAATCAAACTTTATTACTTTTTCTTCTACACTGTTCAATTCCCATGTGAAAAAATGTGCCAAGAGAGAGGCAGAAGAGTTGATACAATTTGACCCATTCAACCCACATTCGATTTCGTGGATCCCAAGAGACGTCGTTATATTGGAGCACGCACACACACACACTCTCACTTTCATTTAGCAAGTGTGAGTAAGAGGGCAATCAACCAAAAATTATATTGATTGATATTTCAAACAAAAATATACTGAGTGTAGGACAATAACTTTTCCAATGACAATATCTTCCTCATTTTTAATAAAAATATCAATGCGAACATTTGTAGGTATACCTACTATAAATATTCAGGGTGATTCACGGTCGATGGCACGTTAGACGTTTATGGAAAACGGAAAGCAGGATTTTTCTGAAAATTTAGCACCTTACATTTTCTTACCTGTTCTATCGATCTAAAATATTTTCAGCATTGCGACGTTTCGGCTTCCATCGAAAAGTCGTAGCAACTTTATTTTTTTAAATGGAACACTCCGTATATTAACACGTTTTTAGAACCGCCCTTTTATTAAAATACTTTTTTGTTAATATTGTCCTATACCTATCTCTATCGGTTTTCGAGATAAAAAATAATTTGTGTTAAATATGGTCCAAAACATGGCCCTAATTAAACTTAAATAAATTAGTGCTCTCAATTCATGAAAAGTTGATATTTTGGTGGTAGTTTAGACACACCCGAAGTATTTAATTTACGCCGAAAAATCGACTCCATATTATACAGGGCGTGCTAAGATTAATATTATTTCCGATATTCATAAAAAGGGTCAAAAGTTCGTTTTTTCAAATGAGACCCCTGTATATTACTCAATAAATTGAAAGACGAAGAAAAATGCTTTAAGACGATATATCATGTCCCTATACCTAAAACATCAAGTTTTCTTAATAAAGCCCCTTTTTCGTGAAAAATTACTTTTTAATGAATTTAATTTTAACTAACCATGGCGATATCAAGCTTATGACAGTTTGTTGACTATTTATAAGTAACTTATAAACAGTTTATTGATGATGTTCAAAAAAATCTCCCAAAATGATCGCAAATATTGATTATTCAAACGAAGTTCTTATAGTACAAAATAAATAATTTCAAAAGAAGAAAATGTAATGTGCTCAATTTTCAGAAAAATCCTGCAGTTCCGCCTTCCATAAACATCCAACGTGCCATCGACCGTGAATCACCCTGTATATGTAAATATATTTATATCTATTTATCCATAATATATTAATTTTTCTTCAGTCAATTTTTTTTTATTTTTGCAGATTATCTACAATCCTGTTTTGTAGTTTCATTCAGAGAATATAAATTAAAGTCAAGTTGGAAATTTCAATATAGCTATTTTATTATGATCATTTCCATCCATAATTTGTATTTTTTTGAAAGACTTTTTTATTTATCAGCCAACGTTTCTGTCGACTTTGCCGAAACGTTGGCTGATAAATAAAAGTCACAATAAAAACTTGTCCTTATTTTCCTATTATAAACTTTCAAAAAAATAGCTATTTTACTTATAATGGTTTTAAAATTCCTATAATATATATTAATAATGTGATTGAATGATCTTGAATTAAATAATACATATTTAAAAATTTTGAGAATAGTCACATGTGAAGACTAATTCTTGAAGTCAAAAATTTAATAAATATACTATAAGCTCGAGCTTTTGTACTTTCACATTTATATTCATTGAATATAATGTGGAAGTATTGCGATGGCCAGTCTGGGTCCTGACTGTTTAAGATCTTGTATCTCAGAGATGAAAAAAGTTAATTTCATTTTGTAGCTTCTAGGTGGAAGGAATCGATGCCTTTAATAGTTCGAAACCGAATTTGAGATGTAAAACCGGATATTGTGGTCCCCAGAGGACAAAAAGGGGCCAATAATCCATTGGTCAGTGCGTACATATCTACCTATATACACCCCTGCGTTTCGCAACCATAAGTCTCGGAGCTAAGCTAACATGAAAGATTTTTCGTTTTTTTTTGATTTTCTCAAAAACTACTTTAACGAAAAATTAGTGTATTTAAAAAAATAATTTTTAAGAAAAAATAAAAGCCGACTTCAAAAAATTAAATTCAACAAATAAAATACACTAAAAGGTATAAAATAATTATTATCTTATTTAGTTACAACTAAACGACGAAATATTAACATGAAATTACTTTTTGTAGTCGGTGCCAAACAAACTATACCTATAAGCGAGCGTACCCACCAAACGTACTAAGTAAGATCCGTCGAGTGCGATTCATAAAAGGTATATGTTTGGCACCGACTTCAAAAGTAATTTCATGTTATATTTCGTCGTTTAGTTGTAACTAAATAAGATAATAATTATTTTATACCTTTTAGTGTATTTTATTTGTTGCATTTAATTTTTTGAAGTCGATTTTTATTCTATTAAATAAATAAAGTTCTTTATAAAAACAATTATAAAACGTTTATTAATATTTCTAACGTTTAGGTTGAACAAAATATGTTAAAATCCACAATCACAATACTTCTTCAAGGCTTTTAGAATTAAGGCAACCCATTGTCTGCCTGGGTACAAAAGGAAAAGGGAAACCTTATTAAAACCCTAAGAATGGGATTTGTCTACCTGAGAATAATTAATTTCATTACGAAAAAACCCATCAAAAACAATTTTGTCAAAGATGAGACCGTGACGGATCGAATTGTCACCCCAAAAAACCCCTAACCCGTGAATTTCATTAAAATCGGTAATGTCGATTTCAAAATATAATCAAGATACAAATATATAAACAAACAAATATATATACAAACAAATAAATAAATATACAATTTTTGCTCGTTTAATAAGAGTAGATAGGCTAGAAAGGAGTACATCAAGCTTTTGGTTGAAATCGGAAAACATGAAAGATTTTTCGTTTTTTTTTTTATTTTCTCAAAAACGGCTCTAACGATTTTTTTTAAAAATTAGTGTATTAATCAAGTGTTATGGCAGCTTAAAATTAAATTGAATTTTATTTCACGATGTTTCTGTATTTTAAATGATTTATAACTTTTTATAACTTTATATAAAAAAAGAAATAAAAAATAGACAAATCTATGTGATATTTCTCCAAATATATTTAAGTAATTCTAATGCCACCAGTATATGGGATGTGTTTTGAAAGTAAAAATGGGTATAAAACAAAAAAGGCAAGGTGGTGGGGATAGAAGAGAGAGCTCTCGAAATCATCCTGGCTGGCAGAGTCACGTAAATGGCTCTCGAGGCTTATCTCACGAGAGATGAATGCCAAATGGAACGAAACCCTGCCTGCCTGCCTTACAATACACACTACTACTACTACTACTACATGTTCCTTCATTTCTATTGCCTACCTTCATTTTAAATATATATATATATATATATATAGGGCAAGGCTAAAGGATAAAATATGGTAACAAATTTCATTTTACATAAAATCCAAAAGTGATTTTATTCTTTGTTTCTTAAATTCATATTTTATAAGCTGAACCAAAAACCAATCCAATCAAATAGAAAGAAAATATCTATACATAAATCCCGGGATGATCTCCTATTTTCATGACTTTCACTTAGCCCAGGCTTATTGAAATTTAATATTACAAATACGAGTATATGTAAAAAAAAATAAAAGTGTCTTTTATTGGTGAAATTAAAGTAGATACTTTATGAAAAAGGCTTCTAGGTGATATTTAAAACTTTTTCGACAAACCTTCTACTCAGGAGCAGCCCTAGATATTTTCTTCTTACCGGGCCCCCTCCCATACATATACTATATATAAGAGCCTAGATTAATTTGTAACAACGCTGAGAGAATTTTCTTTAAAAAAATTACCCTCTTGCCTAGAATCGAACCGACGAACTCTTGAACTAAGGGCATCAGCTCTAGCCATTACACCAATGCAACATTAATAAGTATATCTTGATTTCTGTTACTAAAACTATATATTTTTTATTTAGACTTTGTGTCGAGATAATATTGTATTCATTTGAACTCGAATGAAAATGAAAAAACACCAATACTAGTATATTTTAAATTAAGAAACATTAAATATATATTAATTAACGAGGTAAATTTGAAATATAATTGTCAGCTCGGATTTTAAACTGATGGCTCCAATCGATTTTCATTAACCAGGCAAATTTGAAATATAATTGTAATTTGGACTCGAATTTTGAAGTGAAAGACTCCAATTCATTTTAAATTAAGAAACATTAAATATATTGATAATTATTCCCCCCCCCCCCTCGCCACTAAAAAAATTAAAGAGGCGAAACTTTTAAGAGACGATGTATTTTCGGTAGTTTACGGGTATACATTTGGAGTGTGGTTTTTTAAGAGGAATAAAAATTTTGGACCGAGACGCTGCCCGCCAGGGCACCAGCCGAAGGCACGCACGAAAAGCTCGTTTTCTTTAGATTTTAGAATTCACAATAACTATATACAAAGTAATATATTTTTGTTTATTTGTTTATTATATTCAGTTGTCCAACAGAAAAGTTAACTATTTTATTTACAAATCTTTTCAAAATAGACAGTTTGACCATGCCCTTCAAATAGCCCGGCACACACGTAGAGGATTTTTAAAAGGTTTGGTACGGCACCGTTCTATCCCCTCACTCAGTCGTTTCGTTAGTAGAGTCTGCGCGCTGGATATGTGGAACACCAGGCCTCTATGCAGTGCCCTTGAACAACCATTCCTCGAGAAGGCAGGATATTTATGTTAGTGGTCTTTGAGAGACCAAATCCGCAACTCTAGAAGTCGGCGCTAAAATTTAAATTGATCAAATGGGAAAATACTATATTGAAGAATATGAAATCTTGTGTTCCAAATGTTGTGCCCTCTCATCAGGATTTCATATGGCTATAATAGGTCGGGCCTGCGCATCGGGCCCTTCAAAATGTGAAGGATTTCGCCATTAACTAAGAGAACTGGCCCTCTACGCATCAGGCACGCCAGGAAAAGGAAAGGTCAAATCTTTACGTTAGTGTATATTACCATATCTGTTGTTTGGGAGGCCGGGTTGGGGGGCCCAGACGGCGTATCCGGCCAGCAGGATAGATCCTTTGAAAATCTTCTACGTGTGTGCCTGGCTAATAACCGGGCCCTATACATTTGTCTCATTTGTCCCTGCTTCTACTGTCCTGTATATAAGTGAAAGTAAAAATCGTTAGGTATGTTATGTTATATGACTGCTAAGAGTCAAACGGAATTTCCTTTCTGTTTCCGCGTCTTTGCTGATTCCTACAATAAAACATTCAATGGATTAAGTGACAGCCCACCACATAACTTCAACTCGGAAATCTCTTCAAGGAGTCCAAGGATCATTTTTGTTACTATATAAGTCCTATAATTTATAAAATTTAAATAATTTTAACTGAATTATCTTAATAAATTTATAAGTGTATAATATATGGGACATTCCATGCCAAATCGGACGGTATGAAAAATTTTAATTTTTGATTTTCTTCATTTTTTGACATTTTTTAGTACCCATCAAAAAACTCTTCCGGATAAATTTTGAAATTTTTTTAATCACCGGTTTGAAAAGATATCGAATTTCGGTCTTTCGCCCATAAGTTCTTCAAAAATGGTCCAAATTCAAAATTTTTGTTTTTTTACATACTTTTTAGAAAAAAAATTATTTAAAGTGTTTTTAAATGCGATTTTTGAGTTTGAAAAATTTTAATCTTGTTTTTGAAACTGTATGATATTTACCTACTATTTTTTTTTCAATTTTTGAAAATTTATTCGCTATTAAACATTATTAAAACTACTTTTTGTTATTAAGTTCTCTTTTTTAGTTACCTACCTATTTTGAATTGAAAAATTTGAATTTGGACTATTTTTGAAGAAGTTATGGAGGAAAATCCGAAATTCGATATCTTTTAAGCAGGTGATTTCAAAATTTACCAGGGAGAGTTTTTTGATGAAAATGAAGGAAATCAAAAATTAAAATTTCTCAAAACGTCCGATTTTGCGTGAAATGCCCTATTTATACTAGCTATGAGGCCCAACTTCGGCGGGCCGTTTGCGAGCCAAGGGGTTTTGCACCCTGTAGCTTATTTAGTGATGTTATATTAGTTAATAGAGAATAAATATAATTGTTTTATTTTTCTCGAATAAAGTCTTAATTGAAGAATCTTTTTGACTGAAGTATATAGTATACTAGCTTCAAGGCCCGCCTCAGGCGGGCCTTTTGCTGTCCAGGGGCTTTGTCCCCTGGACCCCCACGTGTCTGTTTTATTGATGTTTTATACATGTGTAAAGAACAATTTCATATATCAACTCTTGTGAATTAATTGTAATAGATTGATGAAGAGGACAAAGTATATCTCTTTATGAATGAATTTAAAAAATTTATTTTTCGAGCAGAAGACAATATTAATTAAAATAAAGTTTTTGTCCTGTAAAAATTCAATAAATAGAGTAAAAATCGTCATTTGGGGAGAATTATCCAATTAAAAAATTAAAAATAATAAACTTTTAAAGTTTATTATTAGATTATAGAAAATTTAGGTTTAATTAGGCTCAAAATAGGTTTTTAATAATTTCAATAGGCTGAAATTTCCTAGATTTCAAAACAATATAACAATGGGTTTTCAAATGATTTTGTTTTCTTTAAAGAATTCTACGGGCTAATTGAATTTTGGTTTTAATCTTTAAAATATATTTTTAAAGAAATTCCAAAAGCTAATTAATTCCTTTCAGTTAGTTTAGTTAGTATAGTTTCAATAATCCTTTATAATTAACTTTGAAATAAATAAATAATATTGAAATGTATGAATGAGCTCGAATACAAAAGCGAAACAGCTTAGTTCTTTTGAAATGGCAGAGGGTCTTAAATACAATAGAAAAAAGATGAGATGACATTCCCAAGGGTATTTTTAAGAAAAATGATTTTTAAATAACATATTTTATTTTAAATTAAATATTTTTCATCAATATATATAATCAAAAGCTTGGCTGAAACTTTTTTATTTTTTTTCTACCCTATTAAAGACGGTTTTCAGAATTTTTTTCAAATTTTTTCACACAACCCAAAAGAAGTTAGGAATTTTTGAAAAAAATAGCTTTTTTTAAATAACTATAACTTTTTCAAAAATTTAGTTATCATGACGATTTTTTTTTTAATTTTTGGTTTTAAATGTACTTTAAAAAAATAGATAGTTTTTTTTTAAATTAATTAAATAAATTAATTAAATTCTTCTTCAACGATAATGTGGTTAGAACTATTGAGAATGAATGACACTCAAAAAATCTGACAAACAGGGCCGCCAACACATGTTTAGTTTGCTAGTTTAGTTTTTTTATTGTTTGGCAAGCTATGTTGGCTAACCTGAATTTTTTTTTAGTTTTTCCTGAATTTTCCAATTTTCCGGGCAACTTTTCCAATTTTTTTTTACGTATTAACCTGAATTGGACTATTACGAACATTAAAAAAAAATTATCCAAATCAGTCCAGGCATTTGAGAGATCTGCGCTTACAAAGTAACAGAAATTCATTTTTATTATATATTTGATTAGATGATATATAAGGGTTTCCGCTAGAGCCGCTGGGAGTAGATCGATTTGCTTTTAGGTGTATTATATAAATTTATTTGGATATGATGACTAAATAAATAAAATATCAGGTGGTATGTAATATCGTATAAGCAATAATATATATAGGTATATTTGATCCCTTGTCTATTTAGTTTTCTTTGATTGTCAAGAATTTAGTAAATAATGTCCTATTTCTTGTATAGTTTGTTTTTTTTCCCCCCAAAGCGCTGGTCTTGACATTGACTTGTCTTTAGAATGCGATTTCTTTAATGTCACTTGACATAAAAGACAGAGGTAAAAGGAATCATAATAACAAATGTCATGAAGATATCATAAATCTACCCCCGAATTTTGAATTTCATGAGGATGAAGTTTATTTTTTAATTCAATAATATATTGTAAATAATTCACTTACTAATAATATATGGTAAGTAAATATTTTTCACTATAGTTGAATTACCTCTCTATTATATAACTTTTACTTTTTATTTATATTATAAATATTTGCAAATAATGTTAAAGTCAAGTGTTGTTGTGTTTTTTTTAACAATTTTTCTATGTCAAGCATTTTGTTTAAAAGCCAAGGTTTGCGGAATATTTTGCAAAAATTAACAAACACACACACACACGCATATATAAGTATTATATACATATCATCGCAGATCTTACAAAACCTCGTAAGTCCTAAATTCAAAGTTTGGCAGAAAACAAGAAAAACCATTTTAAACACGAATACAAACAAATACAATGCAATATTTATTATTTGTCCGTAGCGCGAAATTAAATTGGAATAGAATAATAAGGTTTCAATAGACAGACGCGCCGTGAAAAGTTGGTCGGTATAAACGTATAATACGTATTTGACCAAAAATCGGACTTACGATGTTTTGTAAGATCAGCGGCGATATGTACATATTAGGGTGGCCCTTATTTTGGCTATTTTCAAATTTTTACGCTGACAAGGGCTAACATGGTTCGAAATATAGATTATTATTTAAATTTTTTAACCGACTTCAAAAAGGAGGAGGTTCTCAATTCGACTGTTTTTTTTTTTTTTTTTTGTCCATATTACCTGATATCTTCGCTAATTGTGAACCGATTTTGATGATTTTTTTTTGCATTGGGTTCAGTATAGTTTTCCGATTGGTCCCGTTTTTTTCATTGGTATTGGATCTTTTTTGCTATGTTTGTTTAGGCATAGCTTTTTTGTTTATGAACAGATTTCGATGATTCTTTTTATATTAGAAAGAGGATACCTTAGGAGTGGTCTCATTTTATTTTGGTCAGGTTCTGATGATATCATCAATGACGAATTAACGTAAATATCCAATTCTTATGAGCAAATAATCGAAATTATAATAAATAAAATCTTTTATAAAAAAAATCTTAAAAACATTCATTTAAAACCCGCAAACGTTTTGAGAGAATGTCTATATTTATGAATTTAATTTTATTATCATTTTCTGATTCATTCGCCCGACTCTTTCTCTTACGAGATGCATGTAAGGTATAAATTAATTCCTGTGAATACATTGTAATAGACTGATGAAGAGGGCAAAGCCCTCGAAACTATAGTCTCGTTATAAATAAATAAAATTTATAATTCCAGCAGAAGACACACTCTTTTATTGTCTCCTTCAATATATAAAAAATCTGCTACTCTCGGCAAAAACTTTCAATTTAATATCAAACACTTATTCTTTGAATTTTCATAATTTGACAAACGAGTTAAACAAATCGACGTAAGATGCCAGCATTGGAAGATGAATAAAGTTTAAATTCGTATATTTAAAATTCGATGATGGCCGATTTCATCTCATCCAATTAACTATGACTAACCTATAGTAATGACAATAAAAAAACATAACTCGATTAATTGTAAACCAATTTTCAAAATTAAGGTGTCATTTTATTCAGAATAAAATGCTTAATATTTTATTAAATAAAAGATAATTTGATAAAACTAACTATTGAGATACAAAGGATTGAATAATTGAGATGTAGCCAACATACTCAATTTTGAGATTCTATATTCACTATAATTTTTGACAACTTTATCTATAGCGAAGCATAGATTTTAAAACGACTATAGATAAAGTCTAGTAACTATCCATTGCAGTTTACTGCGATTTGAATTATATTCTCGCGAAAACTTTATTATGGCGTAGGGAGTTAGCGACCCCTTTTTCTTGCAATCCTATACATAAATTTTTAAATGATCAAAGAAAAAAAAATGTATTTTTTAAATTTTTCAAATATTTTTTTTTCTCTCTCTCGTTTGTAGAAGCATAATAATTTTTCTTTAGCTTGTTTCGAGTTTCACTAAATTAATTATTTTCTTCAATGAATGAAAATTTTATATTTATTGTCTCCTTCAATTGTATAAAAATCTGCTACCCGGACACAAAAACTTTCAATTTAATTATATTTATAGAATTTTAAAATATTTTCGAAACGTAATAGTGACTAAAAAAATTATAGAGAACAAATACTTTTTTTGATGGTATTAAATTTTTTTAATTTTTTTAGTAGATGGGAAGTTATGCATGTTTTAATATCAAAATAAATAGCGTATTTTTTTGTCTCTAACTATATAATAAGTATTTTGAAAGATATAAATTTCAGAAGGTATGAGTATCCGATTTTCTTTTACCCAACTTAGGTATTTATATATTTGTTTTTTATTAAAAAAAAATAATCCATAAATTCTCTTATTATATAGAAATAAATAGATTTTCGAAATATGTTTTTTATATATTTTTGAAAATATATTAAAAATATAAAATTTTTGTGTTAAATTTATATAAAGTTTATGTTTTCTATATATTCTTAAAATAAAATTATTTTCATGTCGCTCTAGTATAAATTTTATATAAATTTAACACAAAAATTTTATATTTTTAATATATTTTCAAAAAATATATAAAAAATATATTTCGAAAATCTATTTATTTCAATACGGGAATTTATTAGCGAGAAATAAGAATGAATTTGATATATCAAGTATTTTGAAAGTTTATATGTTACAGAAGGTACATGAATGTCCGATTTGCAGTTAGCTAACTTTTTTATTTATTTGTATTTTATTTAAAAAATTTCACAAATTCCTTTATTTTCTCTTTATAAACGAGAAGTAGGAGCGAATTTGATATATGGTACAGTCCTACCCGCTTATAACGAGCCCTAATTTAACGAGATCTCGAATTTAACGAGAAAATCGGAATTACTTGGTTGGCACATTTAGTTAAAAACTAACCCGTTTTTAACGAGCGCTCGGTTGTAAAGAGCTCATTATAAGCGGGTTCTACTGTATCACGTTATCAAATATTTTAAGAGATATAAGTTACTGTAGGTATGCGTGTGTCGGATTATCCCTTAGCCAACTTATTTATTTATTTATTTGATTTTTTGAGAAAACCCAATTAGGAACGAGAGTAATGGTTTGATGAATTGTTTAATGATAGGGCATCAGAAACATCATAAACAGACACTATTAATCTCCAGTAAAATTTCAACAGCTCTACCTGTTAATGGCAGATGAGTGAGCTGACTTGATAAATAATCATAGAATAATAGACAAGTAATTCAATAAATTAATCATGGTTCGTTCTATCATTATCAATAAAATGAACAAATTCCGAATTAGCTCGGATAAATGCGAATCGGGCATGCATAACGCGGGTACCGTATCTAATTACCTCCATTTTTATATTAACGTAGTTTAGAAGTTGTAGCTGAGTTTTTTTAGGTGCTATCCCGTATGGAAATAAATACATTTTCGAAATATGTTTTTGATACATTTTTTGAAAATAAATTAAAAATATAAAATTTTTATGTTAAATTTAAATAAAGTTTATGTTTTCTATATATTCTGAAAATATAATTATTTTTATGTCGCTCTAGTATAAATTTTTTTATGTTTTAACTTTTCAAAGATATATGCTGAATGTGATATAAATTTTAGATGTTTTAAATGTGTTTTTAAAATAAAACTATTTTTATATCTCTAGTATAAATTTTTTAATTTTTTAAAATATGTTTCAAAGTTATATTTTGAATAAGATATTTGAAAAATAAATATATGTATTTAATTTGGCTGAGGGGTCCCTAAAATGAAAAAAAAATTATAAAATAATTTTTGATGGAATTTGATTCACAGAGCAACACATATCCTATATTTTTTCTGGTGTGGTCCAAGTTGGGTGAGAGGGGTCCCAAAATAAAAAAAATGATGAAAATGATTTTTGATGAAATTTTATACACATAGCCAATATTTTTTATGGTGGGGTCCAATTTAGCTGAGATGGTCCCAAAATAAAAAAAAATGATTATTTATGAAATTTGATTTACATATCCCTAAAATATATAATGAAAATATCCGAGAATATATCCGAAACGGCCAATTTTTATATATTCTTGTTATATATTTCGGATATGTTCCCAGAATATAAACAAAACATATTTCGAAAATCTATTTATTTCCATGCGGGATACTCTCAGTAAAACACTGAATTATTATTATTTAATATTTGAAAACCAATATATACCAATATATTTTTTTAAGGGCTTCCACATCTCCCCTTATAGCCCTCCGATCCTCTCACACATGATCCGGAAGAGTGGCTCAGCACGGTATATTAACCTTTCTGTGTTTTGAGAGATTTAATTGATTGGGACAAATATTCGTTCCAAATTCACTTCACTGGAGTAAGAAAATAAATAATAATAATTCAGTTCAATGGGATAAATGTACTAAATAAAATATACAAAAAAAAAAAACAAAGTTAGGGAAATAAAAAACAAAAATAAGTCTACAAATAAAAATAAATAAATTGAAAGTAAATCTGAAGTGAAACCGGTAAATAAAATTAAAAAATAAATAAATAAGGGGCGGGGTTCGATCCTAGCTGGCAAATAAAAATTTCTACCGGCTGAAAACTCGGCTCCCTCACTAACCCTACTAACACTTTACTTATGTGCTGTCTAAATGGGCTTTGTTCCCGGTGACATTAAATAAAAAAAAATATTTCAGTTTTAAAATATACAAATTATGTATATGTTACATAGGGGGCTGAGAATTTTATATAGGCTTAGGTGGGAAATGGTACAAAACAGGTTGGGAAACACTGGATACTCTATGACGCTTGAAGAATTGAATTGAATTGAATTTTTGATTTGTGAGCAAATAAACATTTATGGTAGCATTAGAGTGTAAACCTGATAAATCCATTTTTAACCATATCTGACATATTAATACCATTCGAAATAAAAAGAGATGCAGAATCCTCCAAGTAAAACCGCTACTTAAAATTACGATCGTAAGTTGTAGGAAAAAATGTGAAAAATAGTTTCTTTCCATAACAACGATATTAAATTTTGCTTGTTTTTTCTCTGCCCTGTAAAATCTCCTTGTTGTGAGTTAGCAGGTTTACTCTCTAAAGCGATGATATATAAATTGTATATTAATATTTATTTGAAGAGCTACAATGTTCTGACAGACGGATAGACATTGTGGCGACTCTAATTGGGTCCCGTATGGTCGTTGTACGAAACCCGAAAAAATAACAAAAGTACAAAGTTAATTTAATCCAATTCGCCCTCCAACTCACTGTATCTGTTGTGTAATTATGTAAAATATAGTATGGATGGTGGCGGGCGGGATTGGGCGAGAGGTATAATCTTGTTAGTGACTAAAGCCTAGATTTAGAACCCCCCACTATATGCGACATGTTGGCACTCTGATTAACCCCATCCCACTATCTATATCTATATACAAAAGGCTTTAGATGATAAAGGACCATCCCTGTATCCGCGTGTCTGTGTGGGTGTAGGGGGGCGTATAATAAAACTGTCACCATTTTATTGGATTACAATTTTATCGATTCTTCTATATAGAATAATATATGTATAGTAGCATCACCTACTGAGCGAAAAAAGAGTAATTTATTTTCTAATTATAATTATTATTATTATTTGATTTATTATAATGACAGAATAATAATTAGAAATTATAAATGATTTATTTATTGAATACTAAATGGAATGGAATATATTTTTTGGGATAGAAATATATGTGTATTTTTAAATTGCATCCAGTTGAATACAATGGTCATAATCATGAGAAAGAATCCTCTCGATCAGCACCCTGGGTTGTACGAAATTTTTTAAAATATAACATTTATTTATTTATTAATTTTAGTATTGAAAATATTTATTAGCGAGATTAAAAAAATTGACAGATAAAACAAACACACATATGGATTATAAGTATAAATAAATAAACTGCAACGGATCGTTGCTAAACTTTATCCAATGTACTATCTTATTCTAGGGTAAAGTACTTTAAAATATAATTTTACAAAAAAACTTTACTGACCTTTTTGGTGGTCCTTACGGTACTTAATTACAATATTAAATTTCATCAAAATTGGTTTAGTCATTTTCAAAATATTTAGAAAAAACTAAAAAGTATTGAAATAAAGTACTAATGTTTGTGGGCCGATATGTACCAAAAACTAATCAGCGCTTCATTTTGTTAAAATAATGGTAGGTTTTCAATTTCATTTCAATCGGTTCAAAGGTGTGGAAAAAATCGTGGACGAAAAAAACGATAACATACATCCATCCGCACGCACTTCCTGAAAAAATCACACTTTTTGGCCTGTGGACGAGACCCCATGTAATTTTTAGCAAAACTGTCACGTGCTAAAATTCAATATAAATGAATACTACAATTTGTGACTTTAATTGAGACCATGGGTTCCGTAGTCTTTACCTGAGGATCCTTTGAAGTCGCGCTTGCCACGAGACCGATTACAATACTTTAACCATGCTTCGCATTGGATAAAGTAAAAGCAATCTTAAGGGGGTTCGGGACTGATTATAATTTTTATAAAAAAATTCTCAAATTTTTACCATCGAATCATTGATGTATTAAATATTTATTCCCGAAATTTGAAGTTGATCGTCTCTCCCATTACCGAGAAATAAATGATTGAAAATTGTCCTTTTAACATGGAAGTAAATGGACTGAGTCTTTTAAAAGGGCTATAACTTCTATACAAATTATACCATTTTCAACAAATTTATACAGATAAATAATTCAACTTTTATGAATCGAATGATACATTTTTCAATAGATTTGACATTCCAGGTAATTAGCTATTCATAAATATAAAAAATAAAAAGTTATTTGCAGCCAACAGAATATAAAAAAAGCACTAGTGTAGAATTCCAACTCTATTTCTTGAAATCGTTTTTGTGTTAAATAAATGTTTTTATCATGAGAAAAAATTTATCTTAATATTCTTTTTATTAATATTATCAAAACAATGATTTTTATTCGAAATTTACCTGATTATTAACAAATTTTTTCCATTAAAAAATTGAGTAGGTAGACGTTGTTTGAAATACAAAAGATTTTTTCGAAGATCAACCAGATAGATAAGGTGTCCCGAACTCCCTTAAAACATTTATTTAAAATCTAAACGTTTCGGAAAAATGTTTCCTTTTAATCGATTCAAAAAAATGAAGAGGTTATCAATTCATCGGATTTTTTTTATGTATGTGCCTCGAATACTATTTACAATGTGAACCGATTTTTTTATTGGAAAGGGGCTACCTCAGGGTGGCCCTATATTATAATTTGGTCAAGTTCTGATGAATTTTTTTTTATGTACTATGTTCAGCGATAACTTTTTACCAAATGGACCGATTTAGATTATTGATTTTTTATTTGAAAGAAGGTACCTTATGGTTGGTTCCATATTAATTTGATCAAGTTCTGATTATTTTTTTATGTATATTCAGCTTAAAATATTTATTTAACATCTAAACATTTCGGAAGAAGAATTTCGGTTTTTATCAATGGAATTTTAAAAAAATTTGAAAAACAAAAATAGTTGCTTTGAGAAAGGAACATAAAGCAACTATACTTAACAATATTTAACGAAAATAAATATTGAATTAGAACAAAAAATTCCGAATGTACCATGCTAGCTAGACATTCAACCTGGGATACAATGTTGACTTTTCAAAACACAAAATTTTAGTTATAAAGTGTAATTTAGAAAAAAAGGATTAATTTTAGAAATAATTGAAATTTTAAATAATAAAAATTCAATTTTCAAAAGGTTTTTTTAATATTTTTCAAAAATATATAATTAGGGTGTCCTTTAATTTTTATTTTTCAGTCACCTCCAGATCGTTTAGAAATGACGTAAAACTGATAAAAAAAAATTTTGAGGAAATTTGCGACGTGTCTTATTGTGTCTTAAATCGATTAAATAAATAATTAATTAATTATTTGTCATAACGATTGGAAAACCCTATGGATTTCTCATTAAGTATTAACAGAGCTGCAATTTTGCTCAAAAAGCTAACACTAATCTATGAGTGAACATTGTATTGTAAATTAAGCCAATTTAAAATCTAGGATTTTGTTTTGATTATATTTTCTGTGTTATTATAATGTATTATTAATATTGTTTTATTTTATGGGTTATTTGAATGTATTATTTTGTTTTTATTATTGTTATTCTCTTACGAGCTGTACCCGGCGTGTCTACGGCACGCCCGGCACCGCTCGGCCCTCCGGGCTGGTGGCCCTGGCGGGCAGCGTCTCGCGATGTGATTATTAGCTGTCCGTAATTATATGTTTTGAAAAAAAAATTTTGAATAATTTAAAATTTTAAAATTAATTTATCTACTAAAATTTAAAGAATTTATATATTTGTCTACTAATATTTTTCGACTTTTTTAATAATACATTTCAATATTTAAATTTATCTAAAAAGTGTCTCTAAATTAAATATATATAATAATTTTAAAATTAATTTATCTACTAAAATTTCAAATGAGCCGCGCAGTAATAAATTAAGAATTAATCTCATTATCCCATTAAATCATATCTGATTAAATATATATAAATATATATATATATATATATATATTTAAAAATTAATTTGTCTACTAAAATTTCAAGAATTTATATTTTTCTTAAATTCAAAAAAAAAAAAAATTAATTTTCGCAGTATGAATTATTTCAAAAAAATTAAATATATATTAATATACTAGCTGTGAGGCCCGCCTTCGGCGGGCCTCTTAGCCAGGGGCTTTGCCCCCTGGACCCCCACGCAACTTGTTTATTGAAGTTTTATTAGTACTGTTATTCTATAATAAAGTCTTGAATAGATATATTTGAAGATTCTATTTTACTGGCCCAAATGTATATTGTTCTATTATGATTGTTGCTAAATTTGCTGGGGGGGGCGCAAAAATATAAATTTTCTCTTAGCCCGGCCCTGTTTATACCTTTAACTTATATGTATACTATATACCTCTACATGTATATTGTTCTATTATGATTGTTGCTAAATTAGCTGGGGGGGGGGGGGCGCAAAAATATAAATTTTCTCTTAGCCCGGCCCTGTTTATACCTTTAACTTATATGTATACTATATACCTCTACATGTATATTGTTCTATTATGATTGTTGCTAAATTTGCTGGGGGGGGGGCGCAAAAATATAAATTTTCTCTTAGCCCGGCCCTGTTTATACCTTTAACTTATATGTATACTATATACCTCTACATGTATATTGTTCTATTATGATTGTTGCTAAATTTGCTGGGGGGGGGGGGGCGCAAAAATATAAATTTTCTCTTAACCCGGCCCTGTTTATACCTTTAACTTATATGTATACTATATACCTCTACATGTATATTGTTCTATTATGATTGTTGCTAAATTTGCTGGGGGGGGGCGCAAAAATATAAATTTTCTCTTAGCCCGGCCCTGTTTATACCTTTAACTTATATGTATACTATATACCTCTACATGTATATTGTTCTATTATGATTGTTGCTAAATTTGTTGGGGGGGGGGGCGCAAAAATATTTCATGCTTGTAGTAAAATTTTCTCTTAGCCCGGCCCTGTTTATACCTTTAACTTATATGTATACTATATTGCTATACATTTATAACGTGTGTCATTTTTTTATGAGTAATCTCTCTATAAATATTTTCAAACTTTAAAAAAAAGAAAAATGAAAAAAAAAAATGCCAACTTCCTTTGTGAAGAGGGGTTCTTTGTTTGTCGGCCTGACCATTTTAACCTTTTTCATTATTTCATGACCCTTTTAGAGCTTTGAATAAAATTTATGGCCTTTAAATAAAATTCAAAAATGAAATTAATTTTAAATTGATGAAACTATATCATCATCATCCTATAGACTGTGATAAATATGTGTTCAAAATTTCATCTCAATCGGATAAACGGTGTCGAAGTTCATTGAACCAACCAACCAACGAACACAGATTGATTTTTATATATATAGATATCTCTCTATGATATTTTCAAACTTTAAAAAAAAAGAAAATGAAAAAAAAATGCTAACTTCCTTTGTGAAGAGGGGTTCTTTGTTTGTCGACCTGACCATTTTAACCTTTTTCATTATTTCATGACCCTTTTAGAGCTTTGAATAAAATTTATGGCCTTTAAATAAAATTCAAAAATGAAATTAATTTTAAATTGATGAAACTATATCATCATCATCCTATAGACTGTGATAAATATGTGTTCAAAATTTCATCTCAATCGGATAAACGGTGTCGAAGTTCATTGAACCAACCAACCAACGAACACAGATTGATTTTTATATATAGATAATATATTTAAAATTAATAAATTTGTCTACTAAAATTTCAAATGAGACACGCCGTAAATCTAATATTCTAAGCTATATAGAGGAATATATTAATATATAGAGATATTATAGATATATAATATAGAGAATATAGATGTTTTATTTGATGAATTTCACAATCTAACAACTGTCATTGAATATTAGTTGCTTTTTCTCCCACACGTTCTCCTGACAGCGCCACGGGTACTGTCTGACAAGGGCTTTTATATATAAGATTTTATAAGTTATTTTAATGTATTATTTTACCTTTTATTATTAATATTCTTATAATGTATTATGTTTCAAAAATAGTGTACTATATCACTGTACCTATATTAAGCATTAGCCGTTGAAATAAAATAAATAAATAATTCGAAAAAATGGCCATTTACTTATATTAACATAACGACCAAAATTGAACGATCAAATATCCCTATTTTTAAACACATCCTATAGAAACTATTTAGAATAATAAATTACCTTGTCCATTACTCTTTTGATTCAAACTCAAAATCTAACAACTTGCTTAATTTTTTCATCATCCAATATTTTTCTAATTAATTTTCGTTTAAATGCAAATGAAGGCCTAACTCTCTGTCGCTTTGTGTGTGGGAACATTCTTTACTCTATTAATCGGATTGACAGGCTCTAAGGATCTAATTCATTGACGGTAAAACGAACATCTAAATGTCCTCCGACCATGAACAAAATTGAAATCAACTATTACTATTAATTCTTATCAAATTATTATTGAATTTAAATTTATAAACTTACATTATATAAAATGAAAGAGAACAAAATTATTATTACTACCACTATTTAGAATATTATTTCTATATATTTCTATAAAAGATGAAGAATTACTTGCTGGAGAAAAGTAGTCTTTGAATAGAGTTATTTATTTCTGACAAAGGACGATTTTTAAACTACATTTGGTTTCAAAAGACTTGCACGGAAAATTATTTAAAAACGGTTGTATCTTAGTGGCAAATTGTTGACAGTTTTTGAAAAAAAAAGAAGTTATTTGACACTTTTTGTAAGTATCTATCTAGAATTAATATGGCGTTATACACTTTAACTACTTACAAATCAACAGCAAAAATAAAATGTAAAAAAATAAATCCCCTTTAAAGTGTCATCTGTGCAAAAATCAATTTCACAAAATCAACCAGGATATGATTAAATTAAAAATAAATTAAGTCTCCATTGATAGACTCGTTTTTTTAGACTCAATATCAATATAGTCAAATTTTGACAGAGCTATCAAAATCACTAAGAAGCCGAATTTTGAATTATTTATCAATTATCAGCAACACGATCTATCTTTGAAACCAACTAACCTTCATTTGGGTTTATTAGGCTTCCGTTCGGGCTTAAAATTGGACTCTTTTAGTGTGGTAAGTTTTTTATCTTGAGACAGTCTTATAACTCAAAAACAGTGCATTATATGAAAAAAAGTTTGAAATAAAAGTTTATTTATATCAAGGGGGAAACTAAAGTACGCTATTGTTTGTCGATCTAGAACAAGCTTTCAAGGGTATTTCGAGGTCAAGTTCTGTTTTTTAAATGGAAACCTATATATTTATTTTCATATTCATAATCTACAAAAAGAAACTGAGCAACTTTCATTAGAACTAGGTATTTTTTTATCCCACATCAAATAAACAAAATATTAAATCAATTATTAGATCTCAGAAAAAATCCTAATAATTATTTTTAACAATTATTCAACTTAATTATCAAATAATAATGATCAAATATTTAATTATTAAATAAATAAATAAATAATTTAATAATAATTAATAATTTTTCGGCAAATAATAGCGCACTTTAGTTTCCCCTTTGATATAAATAAACTTTTATTTGAAACTTTTTTCAAATAATGCACTGTTTTTGACTTATAAGACTGTCTCAAGATAAATAAACTGCAACGGATCGTTGCTAAACTTTTATCCAAATTCATTTGAAATATTAATATGTTCTTGAGTAAAGTACTTCTAAAATATAATTTTACTAAAAACTTTATTTGACCTTTTTTGTGGTACCCAAGGTACTTAATTAGGATATTAAATTTCATCAAAATTGGTTAAGTCATTTTCAAGATATTTAGATAAAAACTAAATAAGTACTGAAATAAAGTACTAATGTTTGTGGACCGATATGTACCAAAAACTAATCAGCGCTTCATTTTGTTAAACTAATGGTAGGTTTTCAATTTCATTTCAATCAGCGAAAAGGTGTGGAAAAAATCGTGGACGAAAAAAACGATAACACATACACACACACGCATACATACATACATCCGCACGCACTTCCAAAAAAAATGGCACTTTTTGGCCTCTCGACGAGATTTCAGATAATTTTTGGCAAAATCGTCACGTGCTAAAAATTCAATCTCATTGAATACTTCAATTTGTGACCTTCAATTGAGTCTATTGGGCTTCCGTAGTCTTTACCTGAGGACCCTTTGAAGTCGCGCTTGCCGCGAGAGCGATTCCAATACTTTCTCCCATGCTTCGCATTGGATAAAGTAAAAACTCACCCGGTATAATATGGAAAAGTTTGTCTATCTGAAACCAAAATTCGTCTTGAAATTTTGATCGGATAATAGATTTTTTTTTTGGTGGGGGGGGGGTTGCAGGGGTCAAATTAATTTATAAAGTCAAAAATAATAAATATTTTTTATTATGGGGGGGTATTGCTGTAAAGATCTCATTAACTAGGAAATTTTTTCTAATTAATTTACTCTAAAAAGACGGTATGAGAGAGTACACCGAATAAGCCATTTTTAGATGATTTTTGTACCTGTCAGCGTTCACAAGTGGTATTACTAAAAATTATGAAATAATTTCACAAATTCACTAATTTTATTCTTATCAGAGACATATATGAACAATTTAGCAATATATCAAGCTTTTGGAAAATATCTGCATAGGCATTGACTTAGACAAGCTTATTATTTTATTTGAATTCATCAAATGTACTTCAAAATACAAAATAAATTCAAATGAAGTTTAGCTAATATCAAAGGTTAATTAGTTTTTAAACACTCCTCGAGCCAAACGAAATAAATACTTCAAAAACACATTAAACAATTTACTGCTTATAAATGTATTTTCGTGTGGAAATTATTATATATTCATTTGAAAAATAAATGAAAAACAATTCCATAAATAAGGAATGATAAACAACTACCATTTTAATTTTCTCATACATCATAAAATAAATAAAATTTTGAGGTTAGTTATTATTCTCAAATGATAATGATTGTTCCAATTTAGCTAAAAGTAAAGTAAGTATAATGCAGACGGTTAGAGAAATTCTGCAAAAGCAAACAATAATTCTTTCGTAAATGGATTTAAATCATATAAGTACCTGGAGCCACCAAGCGATGCTCGGTAACTTTTTGCTTCAAATAAAAGCCATATATTAATATTATTTTTAATTTAAAATTCTGATAAAAATACAAATATATATAGTACACCCAGTTTTTGAATTTCTAGCCTTCTAGTGGCCCACAGATTATGTGTATATAGATACATAAATAAATTCTGTATAATTATTTTTTTTAATTAAATAACAATTTATCGAGTTTTATAATTAATTAAAATGGCAAATTCTAATATATAATAATATTTCTTATTAATTTCAATATTTGAATGATCTTTTTGTGGGATTTAAAATTAAAAAACCAAATAAAAAATAAAAATGTAAACAAAATGTTTATTAATATTTTCATCTATCAATAATTATTTTAATCAAGAAAACGTCCATTAAGTTTAATTTTGAAGAGGTCCAGACCTAGCCAGATTGCTTTCTCATCCTCAAAATCGGTAGAGCCGTTTTCAAATTAGAAAAAATACAAACAAATATATATATACAATTTTTTCCTCGTTTAATAAGAGTAGATAAAGTAATAATTAATTAGTTAAATTGAGAAGATAATATCGAAACGAAATTCCAATCAAATGTTCACTTTTAAAAAAGATTTTGTTTTAATCAAATCTTTTTTGATTGATAAGTATAATCATATATATCTATACTTACTATTTAAAATGATTTGTTCGGGACAGATAATGTTTTTTACTTACAATAAGATTTTTTTCTAATTTACAAATCTTGTCAAAATAATTAATTTTTGCGAGTACAGAAATCTGTGTCTTTTGATTGTTTTTTATTTAAAAAGTCTGTTTACTTTATGACGTAAATTAAAATGGCGTTGTTTATTGTTTATTAATTATTTATCCTTTAATGAATAATATTTAATTTTTTCTTTAAATAATAAATAGTCACTTGAGTAAGAAATTTACTTAGGTATGCGTTGTTATTTTTTCTTTAATGTTTTCCTTTAACCGTGTGCAATATTCTTTTGACTCAATGAGTGTATAATATAAATAATTTTAAGTTAATTAACCTTTCAATGTTTTAATTTTTTCCTTTGAAAAATTCCTTTAATTTTATTGTATTTTAAAATTAGGTTAATTATTTAATTAAGTTATTTGGTAGCGATGTATAATCTAACCCTTTTTTACATATTTAATAAAGAAAAGAAAGTGTTTTTAATAGAAATGCAAATATTATTCATATTTGATTATACTGTTTTATGTTGTAGCGTAATTTATTAATAGAAACGTAAATGTTACACATACATATATAATTCTTTGGTATGATGTTTCTTCTCTTCTATTTTGGCTGATAACATTTGCACCCCCGTTGTAGGGGGTGTCTTTTCCCTTTTCGTTGAGCCCTTAAGGACATTTCATTTAGATGTCTAGCTACTTAGTTAATAAACAAGCAACGGGTGCCACGTCATACATGCGCACTGCATACAAATGACTCCAATTGGGGGGGTTCAATTTGCAAGTTGGAATATAATTTTAACATATTAAAGATCGTGTGACAAATAAAAGGGGAATTTTTTCAGCTATCTTGGGAAGATAATTAGGCTTGAAACAGGGAATATCAAAAGGGCTAATAACAGTGAATGGTGAATTTACCTTTAACTCTCGAGAATGGGAAGGAAATTCGTGATATGGACCAAGGATGAAATGTGCACAATTTGTAATATAAGGAATGAGAAAAATCTAAAGCACATACTATTTTAGTGTCCAGAGTATGGACCATTGAGACATCACATCCTTGGAAGATTCATCTTAGCTGACACCAGCCAGGACCAGACTTTGATGAAAATCCTGTACCGCAAAACTAACCCATAATTGAACAAAACTTATAAGTTTGTAGCTGGAATCCTGAGTTTCATCTTAAGGCCTCTGCAGACGAGGCTTGTTTTAATAATTTTTTGTCTGCTTGTTCCCACTCAAAAGCATCCCAGGACCAAGCCGGAAAATAGAACATGTCCTATCTTTTAAATCAAGCAAGCTAGCCAGAAAGCCAGCAGTGACCTCATTTTGATCCCGACAGCCCTCCAAATTGCAAACAGAATGCTCCCATCCCACAAACAGGTAGGGGGAAAAGCCTGCGGGCTTTAGTTGACAACAACCAGGACCAGACTTTGATGGAAATCATGAACCCCAACACTAAAGCACCAATGGAGAAAATGTTAGAATTGAAAATATTTATTAGCAAGATTAGAAAAAAACTGACAAAAAAAACCCGACTGATCAAACCGATACACATCTATCTATCTATACTTATTATAATCTGCTTGCGCGATGACGTCGACGTGATTTTTTTTAATTTTAAATCCCACTAATAGTTCATGACAAATAAAATTAGGAAATTTAATTATTATTTTCAAACCCACAACGGAGCTGAGGAGACTTTTGCCCCACTGGCAAGCAGGACCAAAATTGATGAATCCGACGAATTACGACACTGTATTAGCTCGATAACTATAGATTTTATGTAATAAACGCAATGCATATAATTTGTAGACAATTTAGTGTGTTTTTTTTCACTTGTTCATGAGCTTGTTTCACGAAAAAGGCACTCCGCGACAACATATACAGTAGAACCTCGCTAGCCCGGCAGACTCGATTGTCGGGTATCTGTCAGAAATCGATTTTTTAACAAAATTCGAAAGTTCTCAGTGCACAGTTGACAATACGCTGGGTCATAAAGACTCATTTGAAGTGAAATACGCATTTACTGTTTATATCTTATGTTAGTTTGTAAATAAAGTACACGTTTTTACTCTTTAACTGACATATTTCCTTGTTCAAGTAAGTTTT
Source organism: Forficula auricularia (assembly GCA_024734495.1). Lineage (NCBI taxonomy): Eukaryota > Metazoa > Arthropoda > Insecta > Dermaptera > Forficulidae > Forficula > Forficula auricularia. Next base: position 17,290,792 of record JALMQS010000083.1, on the reverse strand, counting down.
TTTTAAAGACCTCAATAATCCGGTAAAATCGGTAAACCAGCATTAGCAGATCACCAAGTGTACCGGATTTTCGAGGTTCTACTGTGCCTATATGAAAAATCTATGAATAAAGAAGTAAATGGCAATCTTCCCAACTTTTATCGATTTTATGCACTATAAGGTTATGGACCATTGAGACAATACTTCCTTGGGAGATGCATCTTAGATGACACCAACCAGGACCAGACTTTGATGGAAATCCTGAACCCAAAAATTAACGCACAAATGGATAAGTTTGTAGCTGGAATCCTGAGATTGTCAATATTGTCATTGAATAATCAATCTGATAGCGGAGTGATAAAAGAATTGTAAAATTTTGTATTTAATTGTTCATTTTTGTATCTATTTGATCATCTATGCAAAAATGCAATTCACAAAATCAACCAGGATATGATTAAATTAAAAATAAATTAAACCTCCATTTTTAATCTGTTTTTTTTTCTTTTAAGTCTCCAAATTAATAATATTTCGCCTCTTAGACCCCCACCAGCACATAACAATAATTTTAACTCCGACATTTGTGGGCGTTTCTCAAAAATATTTTCCCCGTAAGAGTGATGCCAAAAACCCCTAAAAAGGCCAAAATTTAGAAGAAAAAACCCTAAATTTATATTTTGTAAAATATAGGGTAATTCCAGAGTTGCCAACACTTGGATTTTTCCCCTAAGAGTGATGTCAAATGTCAGAACCTCCTAAAAAAGCCGAAATTAAACAAAAAAAAAACTCTGAACTGATATTTTGTAAAATGTAGGGTATTTCGAAAATGTAGTTTTTTTTTTGTTTAAAATATAGATAAATAAATTAATGTAACTCGAATAAAAATGATACAGAAAGTAGCAGACATCCGAAAACTTATTTATAGTAAATAAAAAAATATATATATATTTATAGAGTAAAAATTTGGAAAAATGCATGGAAATCCTTTTTTACCTCAAAAAACCCCTAAACATTAAAAAAACCTTAAAAATCCCCTAAACATTTTTTCAAGAGATAGAAGATGCCCCCTAGACCCCACCAGAACATTCGAAATTTGGTTTAGATAGGATTAGGAATAAAATTTGTATAAAGAACATACTTACATTTATAAATATTCTATAATCAGTTTTAACACAAAAATAGAAACCAACCCTAAAATATCTCTTTATCTCGCTAAACAAGACGTATCCATCTTAATATATCATTAAATATATCCATTTATGTTGTAGGGATGTGTATATATTTATATTATACCTACCTATATATTTGAAAACAAGTTAATTAACTTGAATATCTAACTTTAACTTAGCTAATGGAAGAGAGAATGTTATTTTAGTTGATTAAATGATGGTTTAAATATTCTATCTATAGGTATATGGATGTAGCCAGAAAATATATATATATAGCTAAATTCGTAAAGAGAATACTTAATAAAGTAGTATTAGGGAAATTGATAAGAGGATTCCGCTCATTCATTTCTAGATAGAAGTAAATGGTGTTTTCTATAGTATAAATAACTAAAGACCCTTTGGTATATAATTCAAGCATAAATTCTTAGTGTCTCTGTGTCGATACCCACAAGGAAGATATAAGAAAGTTCTGGTTTCTTAATATTTATAATTCAAAAATAAATTGGGTGAAATTTCAAGACTCGATACGCCGTTTAGATGAATTAATTAATAATTTTAAATGAAAAATACAAGGTGAGGCGCGGTCACTTCCTTATTTTAAAAAATCATAACACAAAAGTATTGGCAGTATCGATTTAATTATTTTTTCTGTATACAGGGGTAAATTTAAAGTTTTATTTCATTAGGTTTTAAAAATGACATCTCGAAAGTGGCCATCGTCACGCAATTTAACTGAGATGCCGAATTTGAAATTTCTGTCCACTTTTTCCAGCATATCTGTGCCTATGTCGACAATAGCAGCACGAATATTGTCCTTGAACTGACCTAAGGTTCTTAGACGATTCGTGTAAACCAAAGATTTAAGGTAGCCCCAAAGGAAATAGTCACAGGGGGCTAAATCTGGCGATCGTGCTGGCCAATGAAGATCGCCTATAAAAGAGATGAGTCATTCGGGTAAGTGTTCTCGCAGGAGATTCTAGGAAGTTCACATCCCCCACATCCATTTCTTCGAGTTTGGATAGAAAAAACTCCTCAATCTAAAAAGTGGACAGAAATTTCAAAATTCGGCAGTATATTGACGAGGACGGTGGCCACCTTGGAGATATCGTTTTTAAAACCTAATGAAATAAAACTTTAAATGTACCCCTGTATATAGAAAAAGATTTAAATCGATACTGCCAATACTTTTTGTGTTATGATTTTTTAAAATAAGGAAGTGACCGCGCCCCACCCTGTATTTAAATCTGATATTCATTTCGAGGCTGGCGCTTTAAACTAAAGTTCCCGAAAGCCAAAAAAGAAAAAACCTATATTTTTTGTACAAATTTAAAAACTAAAATGGTTCTGTTTTACGTGTGTACAGAACCCTAAATAGATTGTCATTCTAAGAAATGGCCCATGAAGTAGGCAATATTTTTTCAAAAACTACTAGACTAAGACACTATTTCTAAAATGTAACTTGTAGGGTTTCTCATAATTAATTTTCGAAACTATGTAGTAGGTATGTATGTTCTTTTTATTTTCTCACTGATTGATAAGGTAGTTAATTATCAATGATTTATAGTTTATTGACCTTCAAATTAATAGACGATTAAATTATTACCTCTATTACAGTACTGTCTAGCTTTTTTTAAGGCAAGGACATTTTATATTTATTCTATGTATCTTTTCACTTGAAATTTTTGATATCATTATAAGTACTTATCTCGCTTAATTTTTTTTTAAGTAATTACATTTTAAATTAATCGAACATTTTTCATAATTCTAAAAAAAGATTTATTAATATTGTTTTTATCATACTACATATTTAGAAAAGAACCATTTTTTTGACTGCCGGACAAGCATATATAGTATCGAGTTCACGTAAAAATTTCCAAATTTGTTTTTTTGTTCATTGTGTTGAAAAATGTCTGGAACATGGAAAAAAATAATTTTCAACAAGGATTTTTGTCTGTCTGTGTGTCTGTTTAGGTATCTGGATGTATCTAGTATCAGATACCCACGATAATTTAAAAACGAAAAGTCGTAGAAAGTTCGTTCTTGAGTTAAAATGTTTGTATTTCCAATGCGGAGAACTAATTAGATTTTTGGGGGTATTTTAGCTTTAAAACTTTTAATTCAAAAATGGAGAAAACATCAAGTGTTGAATGATTTTATTGTGATTTTAAGGCGGTAATATAATATAGGCATAAATGAACAATTTTATTATTAATTAGGTAACTTGTAAAAGCGTTTTTAGTGTAAATAAATTTTCACTTTTTTTGTTATTTAATAAATATGCGAGTGAACGATCCCTTCATTAGAATCTAGTCAGTGAATATTACTTAAAAATTACGAAGATAGAATGATATTCCTTTAGAGCAGTGTTTCCCAACGTGGGGCCCATTTTGGGAATTTTAGCTTTAAAACTTTTAATTCAAAAATGCAAGAAAACATCAATTGTTAAATGATCAGGGGGGCATTTTGATTATTAAGGGAGCAATTCAAAAATGAGCTCGTCCAAATAAACATAAAAATCTACAAAATTAGTTCCTCGGGAGGCTAGCTTTCATGATTTCAGTTACAAAACTAGCTAATTGAAGTACAATACAATCCTGTTGTCTCTTGTAAGCTTTCGTAAAATGTCTAATTTCATTTACAGTGTCAAAATTTCCAAAATAGCCATTTCCAAAACTAGCTAATAACCGAAAACTGCTCCAAAAAAGGCTAAGTGAATTACAAATTTGTTTATAGCTAATTTTTAAAAAGTGATAACTGTTTGAATTTTATGAATTTGTATTTATTATTCATTTTAAGATACAATATTACCTTAATACATCAGAAATAATCTTGATCTTTATTATTTAAAGGCTTTTCTAGTTTCCCTGGAAACTAGGCAGTTTTGAAAATGAACAACTCATATACCTAATCTATATATATATAATGGAAAAGTATGTATATATGTTTGTATGATCCAAACGATCTGATTGACCAGTGCATAGCCAATGGCAAAGCGTTAAATTATTAGAACGATTCTGATTGGTCAGATAGTGATCGTGCTTAGCCAATGTGTTAAATAAATAAATCTTTCCTTATTGTTGAATCAATTTCATTCAGCACATTCTTTCAATACTTTTAGTATCATTTTAAATTTCAATTATTAAATTGGTATGAACGAGACGCTCCCCGCCAGGGGCTAGGTGAAGCCGGGCCGAAGGGGCGGTCGTCAGCTAGTATAGTATATAATAGAATGTTAAAGTATAAAAAAAATAGAAAATCATTGTTCTCTAAATATTTAAATTTAAAATCGGATGCAAAATGGCGTCGTTCACTCTAAATGGCCACACTGTTGCTAAGGCGAAGATAGCGCTCTCTACAAACAATAGTATTGCTGCATAAAATCAATTCAATTTAAATCTGATATATAAAAAATAGATTCATGCAAAAGAGGACGAATTTCTTTTGAAACAAAAAAGTAAGAACAAAAAAAAAGAAAGTTTCCAATCGTTTAAAAGATTCAAACTTGAAAGAAAAAAAACGATTTCAACAGAAAAGCGAGAAAATTGGAACAGTGAAGATTAAGATCTTTTCTAGTTGAAGCCCCCTGAGTTAGGAAGATAGAGAGGGGTGGATTGAGGGTTGAGGGTTGATCGGGCCCACCCCCCCGGCCAGTGAGCTTCTTCTCTGAGGAAGGAATGAGTTGCCGAGATTGCTGAGAAGAGTGATAAAGATCTTTGCCTATCAAATGCAACGACTTTAAGGGGTTGGGGGGGGGGGGGGGGTAGAGTCCCAGAAATTTTTTCGCTCTCTCTTATCTTATTTGAATTCCAATAAAGCAAGTTGACAAAAAAACAGATTACTTAATCTATTTGACAAAAATAAAATTTAAATTTTAAATCATTTCTTTGAGAAAAATAATGAAATCATATTTAAATATTTGTAGTAGGTATTAAATTTTTACTTTAAAAATTTAATATTAAATTTTTGTATCAATTTGGTTATTTTTATTATAACGTTTAAGGAAAGCGGTGTTGGTTTATAGTGAAACATATTAAACACAGGCATTATTAAATAATTAATAAGTAGGTTATAATGAAAGGCAGGCCATAAATTATTTAAATTTTATTCAATTTCCAACGTTTCGGAGACTTTTTTCTCTCCTTCTACAGAGTATTGAATAGTTATTGATGGGTGAGTATAACTAGGTTCCCATTTGTCTCTCCTATCATTGATAGCAACAATAATTAATAGAGATTGTGGTGTTGGTGCAAGGTGAAACATCTTTAATAAAGATAAAAGTAAATGAATATTATATGCAATATTCATTTACTATGAGTTAAGATTTCTAGGTCACTTGTTTCACATTAAAATTAAAAAATAAAAGATGTAAATTTTTTCAATATATATACAGTATATTGAAAAAAATTACATAAATATAATATTAATAATTTATGGACTGCCCTTCATTATAACCTACTTATTTTACTTACCAGTTCGTCTTTATAAGAAGATAAATAAAATTAAATAATTAAATTAATTATTATTTATTTATTTGTGGTTATGTTCGATGACAACAATAGAATTCATTAATTAACCTCAAAATGAAATTATTTATTTAATACAATGTTTCAGAAAATACTTTTAAAAAATCCATAATGATGGTTGCAAAAGCTTTCACAACAAATACTTTAAACGATGCCTTTAAAACCAGTACAACCTAAGCTATTAGTCAAAGTGTATATTTATATACAATATATATATAGATGTCCAGTGTGACGTCATTTTACAAAAAGCCAAACACCATTAGTTCTAAATGAATGTTTAAATGTAACGGAGTTATGTCCAAAATAAACAAAAATCGAAAAACGCTGATTGCCGTTAATCACCTTAACTCTTAAAATAAGGAAATAATTTTATATGGAAAGAACGTAAAACATATAGAACTATTCAAGTCGAAAATTTCCGCCATTTTGATAGAAGGGGTTTCGATGTTTGTCAGTAGGAGCATCAGTACGGTCATTTAATAGCCACACCGCATATAATTGGAGCCCCTGCTATTTAGACAACTAAATTAACACATCTGTTAAGAGTATGACTACCCTGAATTTTTTCCCCCATTTTTACTTTATTCAAATTTGAAATATAAAAATATTGAATATTTTTTGATTCAACATTTATTTTCGAAATGTTGACTCATCAATAAAATGGCTTGATGATTGATTGAGTGATTGATTAAATAAAATTGCCTCTACTGGCATTTTCGCCAAGTGTTCATGGACTATTAATAATTGCGGAAAAGTCAAATTGAAGAGAGTGAATTCGTTAGCGGATTTGAATTTCCCTTTTCAGTAACAAAAGAGAGAGGAGGGATCATTTATAGCGAGAAAAGCTTTAGGGAGAAACCCTCTATATTATCCAACCCTCTGAACGGAGCTCTTATAATTGATTTGCCGTTCTTTTATTCAATTTCCGATATCTCTATATATGTATCTATATATTATTGATTAACGTTTCAACTACTGCTGACTGGATATAATAAATCAAATATCCGCCCTTCTCTCGAACCTATCAACACTCAGTTATCGTAAATAAAATAAGAAAACTGAAACTATCGATTCAAATATTGTGATTTTTAACAAAATAAGAATTCCTTAAAAAAAACTCGATTAAACAATATTTGGCTGACTTTTCTCGTGAATCAGAATAACCTGCTTTTGGTAGATCAATTTTGACTACAATCCTGCTTAGATATGTCAAAATTCGATTTTAAACTTTATTTCTTTGAGAAAAAATATTTTTGAGATTTTGTTAATAGGCAATAAAATGGTTTTTCGGTTTTATTCTAAGCTCTGAAGTCCATAAAATAGATATACCTATTTTGGGAAAGTCGTATAACAACTATAAAATATATGGTATACTTGCAAGTAATTACTATAAAATGTTAAATTAATTTTGGATGAGAAGACCAGAGGCCATTACAATTTTTGCTAATTTTGTAAAAATAATATATTAGGGATATATATATAATTATATATATATTACGACTATTACGAGTAAAAGCCGATAATTGGTTAATCCCAGCTCTATCCAGGTAAAGTTAGCAGTATACATTGAATAGCGGAAAACCTTGAAAAACGATTCGTAACATACCATATTTTTGAATAATTTTTTGAGATTTTAATCTGTTTCTATTCGTAAAAAATAATAAACAATCGAACTGGTGTGTTTTGTAGATATTATTCACAGCCTACTGACTCTTGAAAAAGTTTCACTTTTCCTACAATTTAAAATTACTTTCATTTTTCTGTCTTCTGTGAATGCTCTCATCAAATTTTAAGCATCATCTAAAAAATATTCTATATCGTCGGCTTAGAGTGTAAAGCTGCTAACACCATTTTTTTATCATATCTGACATATTAATACCGTTCGAAAGAAAAAGAAATGTAGCATCGTGCAAGTAAAACTGCTACTTAAAGTGAAACCTACCTCGTATCTTACTCAAGTTTTATTATTATGCTACTTAAATTTACGATCGTAACTTGTAGAAAAAAATGTGAAAAATAGTTTTTCCCATAACAACAATATTAAATTTTGTTTGTTTTTTCTTTGCCCTGTAAAATTGCCTTGTTGTGAGTTAGCAAGGCGACGATATTATTTTTTATTTAGCTATATTATAAACCTAAGCAGTTTATAATCACTCGAAATCATTAAATTTAATTAACCTTATCTATATGAAATTAAATAATATTTAAAACCATTTGCCCTGAGTATTTGTCTCAGTGATATAGAACTAGTAGATAAATTATTTTGACAATTCATTATAGGAGAGTGTTTTATATGAGTATTTTTTATTCACTGAGAATCTTCAGAAAGAGAGATTGTAGAAAACAATAAGCAGAATTAGATTAGACACTATTAGTTCCAATATTAGTCACTTTGTAAATCAAGTTATGACGTCATTTTTAACCGACTTCAAAAAAGGAGGAGGTTCTCAATTCGACTGAATTTAATGATTTAATCAAACTATATAAGCGAGCTTACCCGCCCAACATACTAAGTAAGATCCGTCGAGTTAGATTCGTAAAATGTATGTTTGGCACCGACTTCAAAAAGTGATTTCATGTTAATATTTCGTCATTTAGTTGTAACTAATTAAGATAATTAGTTTATACCTTTTAGTGCATTTTATTTGATTTTTGAATTCTTATTATTTTATTTGTTGCATTTAATTTTTTTGAAGTCGGTTTTATTTTTGTTTTTTATAAAAATTATTTTTATATGAAGGAAAAACTGTTATTATTTGCAAAAAACTGAAAACTTCAACCTCATTACTGCACAGGTTACCATTATCCAGTTAAGATGAAACTTCATTGAAATTGTAGAAAATTTAATCTAGATTAAAAATGTATGGAGTGGTCTTTGTCGAAAACCTGCTCCTTCGTGGACAAAATGGGGAAAAATCGAAAAAGTACGAGTTTTAGGGATATTCAAAGTGATCCCGGGGGTTGTTTTTTGACCAGCGCTATTACCGGTTCTACTTAAGCTAAATATATGAAATTGTTATCATTTTACGCGTAATTTAAAGAACTTTAATTTATCCAATGGATATATTTTTGATATGATAAGCCGTTTTAGAGTTATTTAAGAAAAACTGAAAAGACTCCGAAATTTTCTCATTTTGAGGCGCGTAGAAAAATTTCCACTATACAGATTAGGGAGAAAACTTAGGATAGTAATATTGGAGTACCAATAAAGGTATTCCAGCAATAAAATATTTATCGGGAATTATTTCCTGTTAAAGATTTTATTGCTGGAATACCCTTATTGGTACTCAATATTACTATCCTAAGTTTTCTCCTAATCTGTGTTGTGGACATTTTTTTACGGGCCTCAAAATGACAAAATTTCGGAGTCTTTTCAGTTTTTCTTAAATAACACTAAAATCAAATTCTAAGCAGAATTAGATTAGACACTATTAGTTTCAATATTTGTCACTTTGTAAATCAAGTTATGACGTCATTATATATATATATATGATTATCCCACCTCTGTTAGAGATGCAAATTGCACTAGTACCACATGTATGTCACTAGGATGATTGATTAGTAAACAATCAACTAATGAAACACCAGCATCCATTCTCGGACTGTAGTTTATACGTATACACAATCGGTTTCATTGATATTTTATACCAGCTCTTAGAGACTTTTTTCTCAAATCAATGTTTAATTTTTATTACTCAGAATATATATACTCTACTTCTACCACCTGTCATTGTTTATATTATATTGGTATACTCTTCCGAAGAGAGTAGCAAAAAAGCGGTTTTTTATTATGTAAATATTTAATTTTCAAGAGCAACCGCATTAGTCCCACATGGGAGCGGGATTTATAGCTATTTAAAATGAAATCGAGGGTTGTGTCTCGGAAAATATTGCCTTTGGGCTGTACAGATAAAGGGGGATTAAAATATCATATATTGTGGATACATATCTAACAACATGATTTCCGAAGTATATATATTATTATATATTAATATCATCATGATTTATTTTTTATTATAGTGGAGTAATACATAACAAGAATCGATTTGTAAAATAAATTAATCTTGTGTGAGACAAGAATAAAAAACAGCGAAAGGGAATTTTCAATAAGCCTGTTTTGTTTACACTAGAAAGTAACAAATTTGTCACAAATAAATATATTGGTATAGAAGACGATACAATCTCAAGAAAGAGTCTCTTTTTTCCACCATCTAACATTGAGTTTTCTACGATATATAGTATTCTAGAAAACTAATTTTGGCTTTGATTCTCACAATTGTATTTTATAAATAAATAATAAAGTCCCGAATGGGAAAAAGATGCATTATAAATATAAAACTTATAGTATATTTCCGATTAGTATTAGAAAATGCGAAATGTAGAATTACTTTTTTTCTATGAAATCAGAAAACTTTCTAAAGTCCATATCCAAAAATTCAATATATCACCTATATTCATATAAATAAAAATAATATATTGGGGTTTTTATTTTTATATATATATAAATATATACCTACGTATATATTATATCTATATAAATAAAAATAATATATATAATGGATTTACATATTATACGGGTGGCGCCCTAAATCCCAGGGCAATTGAAAATTCTATTTTAATTTAAATATTATTTATTAATTTTAACATTATATTAACCTTTTTAATATTTACAAAGATATATAAGCTAATTAATAGAAAAAGTACATAATTGAAATATCAAAATAATAAATAAATAAAATAAATTTATAAATCTTTTTAATACTTATTTAATTTTACAAAACTAATGTGTAGTAATTATTTATTTATTTATTCGCAAAAGCTGTCTGGGTCCCAAGTGCTTTTTTTAGCACTATTAGTGTTATCCGAGAGTTTTCGGTTTTTTAATGTATGTTTGATTAGAAAAAAAAATGGGGGTTCGAAACACAACAACACGCCCGGATTAAATACTTCGTGAAGTTCGGTTCGGTTAGGATATATTCAGTTCGGTTCGGTTCATAAACCCATATTATATACATAGAAAAATAAAGAAGTTTCACTTCAAAAAAATTATTAAATAATTATTAAGATTAAATTACTATTATATAAATAGATAGACATCTTTTATAGAACATTTTAGAAAAGTTTATTAAAAATCCATACAATTCAGGAAAAGTTCTCCATTTATCAATGGACATTTGAAAATAATAGTTCCTTTATCGTTAATTAGGGGGGGGAGTTTTTTTAATTTTTAGAATACTGTGTGCCCACTGATTATGTATACAAAATTTGGTTGAGTTTGGTACAAGAGCCTATATTTTCATTCTTTGACCCTACACCCCCCACCAATTTTGGGCGGTACAAGAGCCTATATTTTCATTTTTAGACCCTACACCCCCCACCACCAATTTTGGGCGGTTAGTTTTTCCATTTTTAGACTTCTGGGGTCGCACTGATTATGTATACATGTATATATTTTCAAATTTTTAAATTTCGATTGATAAAGGGAGAATTTTTCTTGAAGTGATTGTCTGGTTTTTAATAAAAGTTTCTAGATTGTTCTATAAAAGATTTATATAGCATTTTCATTGTCAAAATAAAACTTTTAAAATATTTTGTGATTTTCCTTCATTTAACAATTACGATACTACCACCATCCGCGAAAAATCCCCCTATGCAATTAAAAAAAAAAAAAAAAAAAAAATAACATTAAATGCCTTCATTTAAAGTTGAAAGTAAGACTTAAGAATTCTCCTTAAGCTCGATAAGAATTCAAGAAGAAATTAACACAATAACACATCCAAGACAGAAAGTTGTTGTGAAGATTAAAAACAAAACAACATGCATTTCTATATACATATCGAATAATTAATAATTTATAGAAATAAATACTATAAGTATTTAACTTCTTAAAAAATAAATGAAGGGTTGGGACAAAGGATGAAATAATTATTAATAAATAAATAATTATTATAATAAATGCTATTAGTACAGAGAATGAGATTTAATGAAAATAATATTCTTAAAAAAATTTAATATTTAGATTTAAAATCAAAGAAATCTATCTATTTTATTTATTTATTTATTTATTTTTTAATCAATTCTAAACTGAAAAAATCAGAATTCAAATTGTGATTCATTATTATCATTTTGGATTTGTGATTTAAAATATTAAGTCTAAAATAAATTTACTTAAAAAAATAAGTTTATTCTTAGTCCAAGATGCATTTTGAAGTATAAAATGTGTTTCTTGTAAGGGACTACATTTTTATTATTATTAAAAATCAACTAAATAAAATACAAAAATCAAAGATTAAGTGAATTTTATGAGGAGAATTTTCTAGGTTAAGTTTCACAAAAAGGAAATATTAAAACAAATGTATGTTTATTTTGAGTTTGATTCACTCGATATATATTTCGGGTCATTAGCCCATCTTCAGGAGCTCAAATAAAAACTGAATACAAATTTGTAAAAACGTTTATCACGTAAAATTTTGAGAGAGAAGAGTATATTCAGAAAGTTTCATCAACAACCAGAAGTTAAAGTACGTTCAGAAAATACTTTCAATCTTTTTCTTAAATATATTTATATTTATTTATTTTATATATATTTATTTATTTTATTTATTTATATTTAAGAAAAAGATTGAAAGTAATTTCTGAACGTACTTTAACTTCTGGTTGTTGATGAAACTTTCTGAATATACTCTTCTCTCTCAAAATTTTACCTGTTAAACGTTTTTACAAATTTGTATTCAGTTTTTATTTGAACTCCTGAAGATGGGCCAACAACCCGAAATATATATCGAGTGAATCAAACTCAAAATAAACATACATTTGTTTTAATATTTCCTTTTTGTGAAACTTAACCTAGAAAATTCTCCTCATAAGTTATTTATAATGTTTCACCTAGAACCGACACCTAAATCCTTAAAAATTATAAGTGAATTTTGTTTATTTATACAGGCGAATGAGGTGCCATCTTTTAATGAATTTTAACGTTGGTAGACTAGAAAATAATTGAGTAAATCGATAGTCATATTGGGTCCGAAAAAAACTTCTATTAATAATTTCCGTAAAAACGAAATAATTATTTATTTTAGAAAATAATGTGGTCCCTAAGGAGGGACGAATTTCCATAACAGAATGAATTTTGGACGATTCTGTATTCTTAATAATTTGTTTTATCTAATAAATTTACTTAAACATATATATACCCATCCCTCGATTTAGTCGGTACTTGTTTTACACAGTTTTTAAATATGACCCCCCCCCCATCCCCTGATTTATACGGTGCGAATATGGCTACATTTTGACTGTTTACGCTGGAGTCATGCGCTCATACCCCCAAATTTAAGGGTAAAAAAATTGCACCAGAGTTTTTTTTAGTGGGCGGGGGGGAGTGTTTAGGGGTGGAAAATTGCTATTTATTTCTAACTTAATCAGTCATATTATTATATTATTATTAAAGAAAAATAATATAGTATACTTATATTGAAATACTTTAAAACTAATAAATAATAATTATTAAAATAATATATAATTTTTATACTACACATTTCAGGGGAAGGACCCCTCCCAGTTTCAAGATAAGTACCCCCCCCCCTCCATTTTATTCACTTCTAAAAAATTAGAAAAGCTTTTTAATATCTTTTGTTGAAGTTATAAGACTTGGGCCTTTTTATTTTTAGCATATAATGCTAAAATTTAACAATTTGCATCCCCCTTTTCGCTGTGGGCACCCCCTATTTATTATTAATATAGATTTAGTAGAAAGATCTATGTTTTTTTATTAAAATCTTTGCCTCATTTACACGTTTATTATGAACATATCTAAGCTTTTTCTATATGTCCTTTGTTTCAATTTACACGGTTTTGAATTTAGTTGAACTTATCCTCCATTTTTATATGCATGCTGTGACTCGTTTTGCACGCTTTTGAATTGCACGTATTCTCCTTGAACCTATCTAGGGATGGGTGTACTTCGTCCAAGATGCATTTTGTAGTGAAAATTCGTTCCTTGTAAGGGACCACATTTTTTTTTTTATTAAAAATCAACAAAATAAATAAAAATAAAATAAAATCTTTTGTGAATTTTGTTTATTTATACAGACGAATGAGGTGCCATCTTTTATTGAATTTCAAAACTAGTATTGTAGTAAGGTCATGTTAGTCAACTAAAGTATAAATCCATTCTTTCGGGTGAATGTATAAAACACGAAAATTAAATTTCACAAACGATTAAACGTCTCAAACGACTTTGAATTGAGAAAGAATGAAAAGTCGAACAAAGATATTATTCTGCCCCCTTTGACAAAACCTGGGGGGGGGGTTCTTTAAAACAGAGCTCAATAATTTAACTCTCCTAGCTTGAATGATTCAAAATCCCTCCGAAGACATAATTTGATTGATTTATTTGTTATTATTCTAATGGCATTTATTTAATTATTTATTTATTTATTGTGAGAATGTATGTGGTTGGAGACATTGCGGAGTCGGATGAATGCTTGGATGAATAATGTATTATATAGTAAGTGGAGCGTGTAGAACTTACGGTTGCAGAGTTTGGGGTCCTCGTCGGATCCGTCCTGACAGTCGTTCTCGCCCTCGCAGACAAACGAGATGGGGATGCAATGCCCGTTGGCGCACTCAAACTGTCTCAGCGAGCAGAGACCGGAAGCGGAAGAACCGGAAGACCAACGGGACGAGGCCGCTGCTGCCCGGGGGGTGGTCCCTGCAACAACACACAACAATTACACAATCAATCCAACCATATATATCTTATACTATTAAATAAGCAATTCTTGTATATATAGATTCAGTTTCTTGAAAACGGCTCAAAAGATTTTGATGAAAACCCAGCACTAGGGGATCGATCTGTTAGGGTCTCTCTTCGAGTAACTTTAATTTGATCGTTTTTACTTTACCATACAGGGTATGGCCAAGTATTGTAATCGTGCATGAAAAAAGTGGGTTTTTTCATTCTTTTTTTGAATATATCTAAAAAACGGCTGAAACTATTTTGATTAAGAAATGTGAGCGAAACCATGGCATTTCAGTCTACAAAAAAGCTCTAATAAGTGAACATCGAAAAAATGATATTTTTCGAGATAATAATTGTTTTGTCAAAATGTCTGTTAGTTAGTTAGTTAATTAGTCTACGCGTTACCATTTTTGTGGACGAGGTTGCTCAAAAACTAGTGTGAATATCGAAACCAAATTTGACACGTAGTTTTGGTCCATTGAGATTAAGAGCTGATTAGATTTTGGTGCATATCGACCCAAAATTAAGGCGGGTCGAGGGAGGTTAAAAATTAAAAATCTAGGTCGTTTATGCAAACTCAACCAAATTTTGTATACATAATCAGTGGACCCCCAGAAGTCTAAAAATGCAAAATCTAACCGCCTAAAATGGGGGGGGGGGGTGGAAGGTCAAAAAATGAAAATCTTGGCCATTTACTAAACTCAACCAAATTTTGTATACATAATCAGTGGGCCCCCAGAAGTCTAAAAATACAAAAACTAACCGCCCGAAATGGCTGGGGGGAGGGGGGGTGGCGGAGGGTCAAAAAATGAAAATCTTGACCATTTATTAAACTCAACCAAATTTTGTATACATAATCAGTGGGTCCCAGGAGTCTAAAAATGCAAAAACTAACCCCCCCTCCCCCTAAATGATTATAAATAATTTTATTAAATATTAAATATAAGTGAGGGGCCAGGTTGTATGGTAATGTCAAGTGAATGGCCACAGCAGTACACGTCAACTTATTTCGTTATCAAATTAATATTTTTCCCAGTTAAAGGGTTGGTAAGTATGGGCTTTTAAAAAATGTTTCCTGTTGTGTTCACACAGGCCATAATGAATTAGGAAAGTTCATTATTCTCAAAGACCATTTTTATCACTTTGGCAAATACTATAAATTAAGGTGACAAACGTACTCCTTTAGAGAGTTTTGTACTCCTTTTGTACTCCATTTCATTATTTTGTACTCTTAAAAACATAAAAACTATAATATAATTATTATATGCAACATTTTATACTTGTCTATGATAATAATGAAAATATGATTTCAGTAATTAAAATATTATAATTATTATATAAAAGTAAAGATTTGAGCATCTTATTTTTTAAAAGAGTTGGAATGTTTTTCAAAAATGAGCTCGGGTTCAGATTAACAAATCAATTTTAAACGAGAAAGAATTTAATTTTTAGGACAGATTCTAAGATTTTAATAGAGATATTATTAAATTGCGATATCAGAGGGATTCATCCCCCAGGAGTCGAACCTGAGAACTAACATGCTTTCCGGGCAGTCAGCTCACACCCTCGAGACAAAAACTCTCTCTGAATCTCTTTTGTCTCGAGGGTGTGAGCTGACTGCCCGGAAAGCATGTTAGTCTCAGGTTCGACTCCTGGGGATGAATCCTCTGATATCGCAATTTAATAATATTTCTATTAAAATCTTAGAATCTGTCCTAAAAATTAAATTCTTTCTCGATTATAAATTATTATTGTATTTATTTTTATATTCTTTTAAAAATAAATACTCGATTGTAGGAGACTCAGTTTTTTTTCACAACCTCAACAATTACCATTTCCAATAAAAAATGAAGACGATCAATTATAATACTTAAAATACGAGACTTAAAACAATGTCATTTGGCTCTCGGCTCAGAAATATTCGGAGAGTTTTGAGTGGCAATCTCGGGCGGCTGGCATAGATACTCTTTTTGTGCCAAAAATAGTTGGTCACCTTACCTAAATATATTTTTTTCTTGAAATGTTTGAATTATTAATAAAAGTTTTACGATTGTTAAATCTGAAACCACTACATGTGTTTTTTTTAATTTATAGAGCATGCCACGGATCAAGTTTAAACATAGTTTCAATTCATTCTCTTAATAAATAATCAAGTTAATAATTTTTATAAATAATAGCAAAATATGTTGAAGTTTCCTCAAGGTGTCATTTTGCTAGAACGAGGCGCTGCAATTGTAAGATAGTTCCCATCCAGTGGCGCTGTAAATAGACCCTAGCCCTAAAGCATAGAGTAAAATCCTCTTTGCCCTAATGCAGTACTTCTCAAACTTTTCGAATTCGGGGAACAATAAACTAGTAAAAAAAATTTGTGCTAAACTATAATACAACATTTTAAACCAGGTAGTACTTACTGATTTGGGAGAAATCGTACATTTTTGTACAATATTCTTACACCAGTCTAATCTACAATCACATACAAAAATTATTTCATATTGTAATGATTTTTCTTTTGCAACAATTATGTTTTTTCGATTAACACTTGAAGTAGCTTCACAGAGCACCAGTGTTCAGCGGAGCACAGTTTGAGATTGAGAACCATGACCCATGAGAACTAGAAATGCAAAAACTAACTACCCAAACTCGGGGGTGGTTAAAAAATCAAAATTATAGGCATTCTGGACTAAACTCAACGAAATTTCGTATACATAAATCTGTGGGTCCTAGGGAGCTAATCAACTACACAAAATGGGTTGGGGGGAAGGCAGACGTCGCAGCTGGTAATTTATAAATTTCAAGTTTTTATCCTATTGATCTGACAAGCCACAATGCTTTGTTCCGTTTTACTATTTAAACAGAACTCTAAAATAAATCTTATCTTTTATCCTGGTGAAAAGGGCGCATAGTATATTTTAGACAATAATTAATTATCTACCATATCTCTAGATACTCATCCCTATTTTACTTAACCCTTTGTTTCTCTCATCTTTTCATCCCTTCAACGTATGTTTAAACTCATAGTTAAATATAGCTATATATGGCATAGAGAGTGAGTGGAAGTCAATATTGGAGTTGTGTGTCTATTTATGTAAGCCTGTCTTGTTTCCGCCCCCCCCCCCCCAACAACTCATAATCTAAAATCAGCAGCTGATGTTGATTTATCAGCCTGAGCTTGCTGTTATACATTACGAGGCAGGGCCGGAAAGCAGCCGAAGCCCTACTATTATTAAATCAAGCAATTTTTTTTATTTGCCCATTGTATTTAAAAATGTCCGAAACGTTAAGATACTAGTCATTTTAAATCATTATTGTTTTTCTATCTATGTGTCTGACTGTCTGTCTGTTCGAATTATAATAATATGTCTCAATTTCGATAGTAACAATAACGGAAATATAAAACACGACGTTTTGAACACTATTTCTGTGATCGTTTTTAATTACACCAATACCTCGCTTTGCGTCGCTGCTTAATTAGTACTAATTTTCACTGTGCGTCGTTAGATTTTCGAGGTTGCGTTGTTTTGGGTTCGAGTCTTTAATTTTTATTTTTGAAATTTTCTTTTTTTTCTAAAAGATGGCACCAAAAAAAAAGCTGTTCAGCAAACATTGGACCAATTTTTTGTGAAAGAAAGCCGACTTACGACAACAGCCACTATGGACTCATCAGACAGTGATTAATTTTAATTTTGTTTTTCATAAATTAATTGAATAGTTTAATTTGTTTTAATTGAAACGTTTTTTTTTGTTTTTTGTATGTATGTAATAAAATTTTATATTATTTTTGTTTTTTAAATGTTTACTTTGTTCAATTTTCTTTTTAAAAAGTAGTATTTTCGTAACCCTGGAACCTATCTTCGATCTTTAAATGGTTTGCTATAGAAAAGCTTAATTCACTTTGCGTCGTTTCAATTTGCGTAGTGTTTTTTTGGAACGTAACCCCGACGCAAAGTGAGGTATTGGTGTATATATTGCAGGGGTCCCCAAACTAAGTCCCGCGGGCCAAATCCAGATCTTGAAGCTTTTCCATCCCGCAGAATTAATTCACAATTTTTCACTATATTAAATATTAATGTCAAATAATAGCGTATTATTAATATAATTTCCGTATAATATGTTATATCCGGCCCGCCCATAGTTTTCAATGTTCACATGTGGCCCTATCTCTAAAAAAATTGAGGACCCCTGATATATTGTAAGCTTTAAATATTATTTAATTTCTATTTGCCTAGGCAAAATCTTTTTGTCAAATTTTTTTCTTTGGCAAATAGTTTTAAGTATTTTTTCTAACTCAAGCAATAATTTTTCAACAATTCTTATCCGTTTATATAATAAAAAATAAACAATGGTAAAAGTGTCCTTATTTTAAAACCCTCTAATAGTTTATACAAAATTTTTTTAAAAGAGATTAAGAATTGAGTGGATATTGATGAGACAGTCCAAAAAGAAGAAGATAATTTATACTATTTTTTTTTCATAAACCGAGGTTTCGGAGGCTATTCCCTCCTTTTTCACGGTTTTGAAAAGTCAGTGAAGGAATCCAATCCTTCACTGACTTTTCAAAACCGTGAAGAAGGAGGGAATAGCCTCCGAAACGTCGGTTTATGAAAAAAATAGTATAAATTATCTTCTTCTTTTTTGGACTGTCTCATCAATATCCACTCAATTAATTCACTTATCAGTCCGTCTCCAAAAATTACTTCAATGAGGCGACTGTGGGTCAGTGGTCAGAGTGCCGGGCCTCTGTTCTGAAGTATGCTGGTTCGAGACTGAGTCTCGGCAGATATTTGCAGTCGTCTCCTCTTGGGAAGCAATTGCAAACTACCAAGAGTATAATTGCCTAGACAACCTCTCCAAACTAGCCATTCGGAACCGGCGTTAAAAAGTAGTTCCAGTATATCTGGTAAACACACTCAGTACAGGTATATGTGGAGAGGAACCGACGCCCGTTCGGCCAAGGCACTACAAGAAGAAGATATTATAAAACTATGATATTTAAATTCTAAAATAATCGTCGAAAATGTACACTATCTCTAGGTCTACCAGAGATTAGGCTAAAAAATATATCTCATTGAAAATGCGGTCATTAACTAATCCTTTTATAAACTATAAAGTAAATGGAATCAAAAATTAATTTGCCGAAACTACAAATAACGTACCATGCTCACTTTTCACTCCAATTCAATAGTATTTTTCAATAAAACAGCATTTCTCAAAAGAATTAAATTAAAGCTTTGAGAATTGTGAAATCCCAAAAATTTGAGTGCCCAAGTTTTCCCCCTCCAATTATTATATTTATGCGCTTGTCTAACAATCTATATAATAAAAATGAATTTCTGTTTCTTCGTAAGCGCAGATCTCTCAAATGCCAGGACCGATTTGGCTAATTTTTTTTGTAATGTTCGTAATAGTCCAATTCAGGTTAATACGTAAAAAAAATTAGAAAAGTTGCCCGGAAACTTGGAAAATTCAGGAAAAATTAAAAAAAATTCAGGTTAGCCAACATAGCTTGCCAAACAATAAAAGAACTAAACTAGCAAAAAACAAGTGTTGGCGGCCCTGTTTGTAAGATTTTTGAGTGTCATTCATTCTCAATAGTTCTAACCACATTATATCGTTGAAGAAGAATTTAATACTGCAACAAAGATTTAAAAAACTATATATTTTTTTTAAAGTACATTTAAAAACAAAATTTTTTTTAAAAAAAACGTCATAACTAAATTTTTGAAAAAGTTATGGTTATTTAAAAAAGATATTTTTTTCAATAAATTCCTAACTTCTTTTGGGTTGGGTGAAAAAATTTGAAAAAATTCTGAAAACCGTCTTTAATAGGGTAGAAAAAAATAAAAAAAGTTTCAGTCAAGCTTTTGATTATATATATAGATGAAAAATATGTTATTTAAAAATCATTTTTCTTAAAAATACCCTTGGGAATCTCACCTCATCTTTTTTCTATTGTATTTAAGACCCTCAGCCATTTCAAAAGAATTAAGCCTTTTGGTTTTTGTATCAAGTGTTTTTATATATAGTGTTTTTATAGATATCACATGTGTGGCATGTAAAAAATATTTTTTTCAAGGAAACAACGCCAGCGCCTCTCTGGGGGGAAGCAAACAAACAAGATGCCCGATAATAGGTTTTTAGAAATCTTTCAACTGTAAATATTATTTTTGGTTAAAGGAACAATAATTATAAACCTGGCCAAAAATTTATATATACCAATCGGAGGACCAAACGGACATATGTTGCGAATATAGTTTCGATACGTCCAGTGGTTTAGGCTTGAAGCATAAGAGTTAGTCACAGCAACGCGTGGTCGGGTCAGCTATTATCTATACATAATTTTAACCATAAAACGAGACGCTCCCCGGTAGGGGATAGGTGACACCGGGCCTTCGGCCCGGGCGTCAGCTAGTTAGAAATAGAAATGAATAAATAAAATAAAAACTCTGCTTATCAGTTTTTCCCCTTAGATGAATTCGACATTTGGGAGTAAATCAGAAACATGTCGATAACACACGTTTGATATATATCATTTTTTTACATATCAAAAATATTTAGTTAGAGAATCTAAATAAAAAAATATATATATTGTGGATTGGTATATATATATATCCTCAATATATTTTTTTTAATATTTACCAATCGATAGATAAAAGGGTATAAAGCTCGGAGGGGTGGTTTCATAAGCGTAGCGGTTTCGAATTTAACAAGGAAGGGTTGGTTGGTTTCAGGTTTCTTGATGATGATAGATTGGTCGAATCAAATCACTCTTTTTCCTTTCCCATCCCTGTATACCATATATATATATATATAAATCACACACACGAGATATATAGGTAGGTAAATTCTCGATTCATTCATTCATTAAATTTCGAACGTAATCTGACACTTGCATTTCAGATAAAATAAACACAATCTCTATTGTTTTTGAATTGAAGGATGAACGTCTGATCGATCCCAGGTATTTAATATTATAAGGCCAAAGAAAGAAGAATATAAAAAAATGTAATCTTCTATCAAAGGACGAATTTTCATTATATTTAGACAATTTATATTTTATCCAACTGCGAAGCCCACCTTCGGCGGGCATCTTGCTGGCTACAGGATTGACCAGCTTAGACAAAAACGAATTTACCTACATTCAGTAGAGTGTTTCAACAAATAACATTTCTAATTAAAAATACTGGTGATGAAGGTCAAAACTTCAAAACTAAAGTCTCTAACTAATAAATTATATGTTTATTTGCATCAAACAAGGGACAACCTCATTGACTTCTCCATATGAACATTGAAATTGTTTATAGTGAGTTTACTCAGAAAAAAGACTTGAAAGGCCCGAAATTAGGTTGAAAGAAATGCAGAAAAACAATAGAATACTTAATTGAAAGTTAATAGCAAAAACTTGGCCAAAAAATTTGATACGCTGAATTTTTGTGCCAAGTGCATTTGCAAGTAATAATCGTCCTTAAACTCGTCAAACATAGATAAAATTGGCACTAGAATTCAAAATGTTGCACTTCATGTTTCAATTGATTTTATATTACTTTATGGTCAAGTATTGTAATTTTATTTTCATTCCAAAATATGTTGTTTTGGGAATATAAGTTTTTTTTAGTCAAAAAATTATTTCAATAAACCTACCCCCCCCAGTTGTAGGCTGCGATTATAACATAATAATAATAATAATAATAAATAAATAGAAATACAGTAGAACCTTGATTATCCGGACTAACTGAGTCTTTAGTGACTAGGTAACCATAGTGGCGACAATGAGTGAACTGTGTTCCTATTAGTCAAATGTGAATTCCTCCATCTTTTCCTAAATTTGCATTGAGAAGGTCTGGTTTCTTGAGTTGATTGAGTGATATAAATTCAGTGATTCCTTATATCGTTTTAATTTACTGGAAATATATAGTATTTATCAAAGTACGTCTTATATATTGACTAATAGTTTTAGATTATCTACTCATTATAAACTGGGACCTAAAGGCAAACCGGATAATCGAAAATCCGGATATATAAGTAATAAAAGCAAAACAAATCCTCAAAAAGCGAATTCAAATTTATTACAATAAAAAACAACGTCTAGAAAATTGAAAAGATTTAGCTTTACCGAGAGAATAACGAGATTATGGTAGTCTTACAGAGAAACAAATGAAGACAGTCTTATTGGATGAAAGTAAGACATACACATGCATACAGTGAGATTATATAGCATCTGTATGATATGATATTTATTTGTTGAGGCTATGTTTCAGCGAAGCTTGGTTCATCATCAGTTTTTCTTCAAGCAAATGTTTTTACAACAGAATTAGTCTCTAGCCCTCCAGCAGTGACGAAGGCACTTCACAGTTTTCAATATCCATATGATATTGACTCCATGAGAAACATATCATAATTGAAGAAAGACTGATGATGAAGACCAAGTCTTCGAAACTATAGTCTCAAACAAATAAATAATATGATACAGATATATCATCTCGATATATATGTGTGTATGTTTATTTGCATCATGAGACAACCTCTTTTTTGTTTCTCTTTGTGAAAAAACATGTTTATATCAAAATTATATATTTTTTGGCGAAATTATCATTACATTCTGCTATCGGTTGAAATTATTATCTATGTGAACATTTATTAAAATAAATATGTCACAAATCCGATCCGATAAATTCGAGGTTTTACTGCTTAAAAAGTTCTTTAAGATTAAATTTTCGGATAAATGCCTAAAATGCTCAGAGAATGGTAGAGGGTTTACATTTTCCATTTATATTCAAAATATTTACTTAATTAAATATCTTTATCTAAATATATATAATAAAAACTAACATTAGCTAATAATGTAAACAAATAATCCAGCGCTTGCATGATCATGTTGGAAAGAACTCAATTATGTATACTCATAGTAAATTTTAGGGATCAAGTGAGCTGTGAAATTGACAAACAAATATAATTGTTGAGTTTGTTGATTTTATATATTGTAAATGTTAAATTA